>CP092727.1:12889042-13489042 GCA_030273425.1 Microplitis manilae | reverse complement strand
AAAAAAGCTTCAAATTTAATGTACGTGATTTAATAATCAAGTTGGTATTTAAAATTGAGAAAAAGAATATGAATTTTAATAAACGTACTTAGAATTTGCATTTGTTTTTTAAATTTTCAAGGCGAGTATTGAAAATTCTAAGACATATTGAATTTTAATAATTCCATTTGAAATTTCATAATACTTATTTGAAAATTCAAATACTTTTGTATATGAAATTTCTGCGCGTGATGTGCTGCGCATTCAGTAATCAAGACTTTTGTATTAATACTAATTAGTTAAATATATAATAAATGTGAGTAATGTGAGTGGTGTACATCAGACTTTACTGTTCCCTGATTATAAATACTTATTGAAAAGGATTGAAAAGTACTCACCACATGCAAACTGTGTATCTATATATATATACAAAAGAATTGAAATTATTGAAAAGAATTCGAGTTTCATCATTTTCAATCCTTTTCAATGAGTATTTTTAATCAGGATTGTTAAGTTTTTATTTCCTCAATAATATAAAGTAAATAAAACTTGTGACTGAACTGAGCATCATTGACAGTATGCAGTATTAAATGTGATATAACATACACTGTAAAAAATAATTTGAAAATTACAATACAAAAGGTATTGAATTTTCATAACTAGATATTTGAATTGTATTTTCAATGAAAAAAGCTTTAAATTTAATGTACGTAATTTAATAATCAAGCTGGTATTTAAAATTAAGAAAAAAAATATGAATTTTAATAATCGTACTTTAAAATTTATACTTATTCTTTAAATTTTCAAAGCAAGCATTGAAAATTCTAAGACACATTGAATTTTAATAATTCCATTTGAAATTTCATAATATTCATTTGAAAATTCAAATACTTGTATATGAAATTTCTGCGCGTGACGTGCTGCGCGTTCAGTAATCAAGGATTGTGTTTTAATACTAATTAGTTAAATATATAATTAATTTGAGTAATGTGAGTGGTGTACATCAGACTTTATTGTTGTAAAGTTTTTATTTCCTCGATCATATAAAGTAAATAAAACTTGTGACCGAACTGAACATCATTGACAGTATATGTACTGTATACAATATTAAATGTGATATAGCATAATGCTAATAAACATAATGTAGTTTTATAGTGATTTAAATATTAAAATGTGATTTAACTCTAAAATATTTATTTAACTTCTACTTTTTTTAATGTTTAAGAAAATAAATATAATTACCCGCTATATTAAATTATATTATAACAATGGTTAATAAAAAAAAAAAATTTATAATGTTGTTTATAAGAAATTGATGACAGCTTACAAAATTTTGAAGTTTTATCAATAAGCATTTTGTTACTTTATGTAACCAATAGTCTTTAATTTACATGTAACCATACACTGTTAAAATAATTGTTTGAATTTTCAAAACATTGTATATAACGCAATAAACACATACAATTGTGCTTGAAATTTCATTGTAACGATCGTATAGAATTTAAAATACACGCTTTTGAATTTTCAAATAAACGCTTCAGATTTTTAACTACATCTATTTGAAAATTCAAAAGAAAGTGTTTAAAAATCAAAAGCAAAGTATTTGAATATTAAAAAAAATGTATTTAAAAATTCAAAACGAAGTATTTGAGAATCCAAAGTGTTAATTTGAAAATTCAAAAACGTGAACTTTAAATTATACATGAAATTAGTAATGAAATTTCAAGCACTTATGTATGTGTTTATTGCGTTATATACAATGTTTTAAAAATTCAAACAATTTTTTTATCAGTGTATACAAATTTTCATATTTTATTTCCTATTTATTTATTTTTCCATTTTATTATTAATAAACATATTATTATTAATTATTTTTAATCTATTTCCATCAATAACAATAATATTTTTATCATTTAAAGATATTTCAACATTTTATTTTATATTTTCATAATAATAATTTTATAAATTTTCATTTCATATTTATTCAATTATTAATTATCTTTTTTATTTATTTCATTCATATATTTTCATTAATTCATTATTATTTCTTTTCATCATTTAATATTTCATTTCATATTTATTTATAATTTTAAAAACAATATTTTATAAAATAATTGGAATCTAAATTCAAATTTAAAAATCATCAGCCGTAATAATGGCTGGAAGTCATTTGCTACTTAATTTATTCATGCATAGCCAGATGGCATAACATGTATGATTTTCTTAATAAGTTGATTGACAACAAGAAAACGACGTCGTGACGTCACACCCCCACTGTTAGTCATCATTATTGTTATTATTTTTTATTATTTAGTTATTATTTTTCAGTAAAAATAGTTTATTTCATAGTTCATATGTATTATTTTTTTTTTTGTTTTTGAATATTTATTATTAAATTTTCTTACTATTTGATTTATTATTATAAAAAAAGTTGTGTGCAGACATATTTGTTATTATTTATTTTTATATATGCATATTTTTTTCTTTAAAGAATTAAAAATTAAATTTTCATACTTATTTTCGCTTTCTCATTTATTTATTATTATTATTTTCTTTTTATCTACATCATTTTACTTATTATTATTCTATTTTTTAACTTTTTTTTCTGATAAAATTATTTTAAAGTTTGATAATAATATATTTTTTTATTACTATTATTTACTTATTTATTATTTTATTTTATTTTTTTTTTTTTACGATCAGAACTGAAACTATCCAATTTTTTTTTTTATATTACAAATAATATTCATCATTATTATCTCTTTTTCCTTTTATTTTGTTAAATTCTTGGTGCGATCAGTAAATAATATTGCACTGTATTAAGTAAATGATTATACTTTTATTGTTAATACAACATCTATTTTATAATTACTCCACAGGCACGAATATCACGGAAAAGATAGCTAAGATATATTTTGTGTAAGTGTGTATACATGTGTGCGTGAGTGTCGATAAATTAGGCTGTTGTCGGGCGTTGCCATTGATACTTTAATATTCCAACAGCCCCTCATTAAAGTTTTAATTATGACTTCCGATCAACAACATCTAGGCCTAGCAGCTCACAACAGGTAGAGTGTTTTGGGAACGTTAGTCCCTTTGTTAAGATGTCAGCTCCCATTTCCTCTGATGGTCTGTAACAAAGGTTAATTAATTTCGACTCGTACTTGCTTCACAAATAAAATGTGATCATATATCCATATGCTTTGATCTGGCATGAAACGAGGGGTTTTTGATTAATTTTTGTGCACTTTGGTTATCGTTATGTAGGGTTATTGCCTTAGTCTCCATCCCAAGTGTTTTTAGGATATTCTTCAAGCAAATGACTTCTTTACATGCTTCCGATAAGGCCAAGAATTCGGACTCGGTGGTGGATAAGGCTACGCTTTTCTGTTTCTTTGATTCCCAAGGTATTGGAGCGTTACTTAGAATGAAGGCAAAACCAGTGTGTGAGCGACGGTCTTCCGTTGGGGGCCCCCAATTAGCATCCACCAGTGCATATAATGGCCTATCACTGCGTTTATATATCAGCCCATGGTTTTTAGTGCCTTGCAAATACCTGAGTACCCTTTTCGCGGCTTTCCAGTGTCTTTCGTGGTGATTACTAATAAATTGACTCAGGAAATTAACGGCAAAGGTAATGTCTGGCCTCGTGCATATTGATAGGTACATAAGAGAACCTATCAGTTGTCGATAAGGTCTATTACTCTGATCATCTTCGGATGTTGGCTTGTCAGTGTAGTACTGACCCACTTCAATAGGTGTTTTGGCTGGCTTGCACTCTTCCATACCAAAGCGTTTAATAATCTTCTCAGTATATTCACTTTGATTCATGCTTATCTCGTTTCGTTCTCTATTTTGTCTGAACATTATGCCAAGATAATTAGCAATCGGCCCGAGGTCCTTCATTTCAAATGATTGACTAAGTTGTGTTTTGATCTCTGTCACCCATTCATCATCATCATCAGATGCGATAATTATGTCGTCCACGTAGATAGATATTATCATAGTTTTCGTTCCTCTTCTTTCCGTATATATACATGGATCTTGTTTTGTCGCGCGTAGCCCCATAGATTGTAATTTGTCATCCAGTTCCTTGTGCCATTGAACACCCGATTGCTTTAACCCGTAGATTGCTTTTTCGAGGAGGCATACGGCATTCTGGTTTTCTAACTTGTTTAACCAATCAGTTATAGTCTTTCTATCCTTATTTTTAATTTTCGGGTCCTTCTTTATTTCTATCAGGATCTCTCTTAAATCATGTGGTGGTTCCATATATACTTTTTCATCAAGGCGGCCATTGAGATAGGCTGTGACGACGTCCATTTGATGAACTACTAAGCCTAACTCTACCGCTAGCGCCATAATTAGCCTGATGGAGCTAATACGTGCCACTGGCGAGTAGGTCTCATGGAAATCAATTCCTGGAATTTGAGCGCAACCCTTAGCGACTAGTCAAACTTTCTTTTTGCTTCCCTGCCCTGGTATTCCTGGTTTATATTGTAGAACTAGTCGTGAGCGTAGTATCTTTCGTCCTGTAGGCTTCGTAACGATTTGCCACGTTTCGTTTAATATGTGTGCTAGGTATTCTGATTTTACGGCTTGTTTCCACCCTGGGTCACTTTTCCAATCTTTATGTTCTTCGTCAATTAGGTTGACGAATACATCATCTTCCAGGTTGATTTCTCCTGGTATGCCCTCTTCATCCACTGCTACTGTTCGGTACCTTTATCTGGGTCTTTCACGTTTCCCGGTTCGTACTAGTTTTGGTCTACCTCTCTTTCTTTTTCTTGTAACGTCTTGGTGAATTTGTTCTTCCTCTTCCTTGTCCGAATCTTCATCCTCGTCTAGTAGTTCTTCACTGACAGCTTCCGGTTCTTCATCTCTTTCTGGGATGGCCACCTGGTCAGGCTTCTTTTCATAGACAACTATGTGTCTACTAACTACTACTCTTCTTTTACTCGGTATCCATACTCTGAATCCCTTTTCTTTCTCAGCATAACCCACGAAAATCCCGGGTTTTCGGACCGAGAATCCAATTTTCCCTTATTTGGATCCAGATTCAGTACTGCACATTTGGAACCAAAAGTCTTAAAGTGAGTTACTGACGGTGCCTTCCCGTACCATAGCTGGTATGGGATATTTCCGTTTAGCGATCGTGTCACACATCTATTTCTGATGTAATTCGCTGTATTTACTGCTTCTGCCCACAGGAACTTCGGACTATTATTTTCAGCCATGAGACATCTCGCCATTTCAATCAAGGTTCGATTTTTCCTCTCAGCCACACCATTCTGCTGGGGACTATGAGGTATGGTTAGTCTTCTTTTAATGCCTTCCTGTTCTAAAATCTTATCAAAAGCATTATTTACGAATTCTTTTCCGTAATCTGATTGTAATGCTTTAATACGCTTACCGTGGAGATTCTCCACCACATGTTTAAATTTAATAAATGCGTCTAGAGCCTGGTCCTTACCTCTTAGAAACTGAACTTCGGTCCATCGAGTGTAGTCATCTATAAACACAATGAAATACCTTGCACCTTCCAGTGATGTAGTTCTCATGGGTCCGCATATGTCTGCGTGTATAATTTGGAGTGGTTCTGTCGATCGTCTTTCGGAGGCCTTTGGGAATGGTTTCCGCGTCAATTTTTCGCTGACGCAAATCGAGCAAGGTGATGTTTTGTGTTCTTGGCGAATCTTCAGACCAATTACCTTGTTTTTGTTGGCCATTTCCGTTAAGTCCTTCAAGTTTATATGACCCATCCTTGCGTGCCAATCTTCCCTGGTTAGGGTATTCGGGTCCTCGACCAGTGCAGAAGTGTCAGTTTTAGATATACTCTCAATAAAGTAAAGATCACCCACTCACTTAGCTTTCGCAATCACTGTGTTACCATCTGTTATGGAGGCTTCCGTCTTTTTGAATGTTATCTCGAATCCGTGATCCGCAATCTTAGATACAGACAGTAAATTAGTACGTAGTTCAGGTACAAGTAACGTGTTTTGTAGTAGGAGTGTATTCTTACCCCCATATCCACAAACTTCAATACTGGCTGTACCTGCTCCTTTAATTTTAGTCTGTTGTTTGCTAGCCAGATTCAAAGACTTATCGACTTTAGTTAAATTTTTAAAAGCGCTTACCTTAGGAGTCATGTGGAAAGTGCACCCACTGTCTAGGCACCAGTTCTCGTTCAGTTCAAGTTTGGTGCAGAAGAAAGCATCTTCTTCGAATTCCTCTGGACCGGTCTCATCTGCTTCATTCCCTTCAGTTTTAACTTGATTCACTGCTTGGGGACATCTGGATTTCGCCTTGCAGTCTGCTATTTTGTGTCCAATTTTTCCGCAGCCATGACATCTGTATCGAAATTTGCCTTCCTTTCGATTCATCTGCTTGTTCTGGTATTTTTGTTCAACTTTGTGGTGTTTGGCATAGAGTGCGTTGGATGGAGTATGTTTGATTTTTCGTGACCGTGCTTCATCTTCCTCTAGGATTTTCATTACCAATTCTTTATATTCTGGCAGTGTACTTTGTGATTCAATAGCACATCTGAAGTTGTCATATGCATCGGGCAGGCTATACAGTAACATGATCGATTGTAGTTGATGATTTATTGGGATATCCATGTCCTCTAGTTGTTCAAGCAGGTCTGTCAGTTCAGCTACATGATCTCTAACATTCTCTCCATCTTTCATTTTTAAATTCATGAACCTCTTGAACAGGTTTGCCATCTTGGCCGGTCCCTTAGATTCGTATGTCTTTTCTAGTTTGACCCATATTTCCCTGGATGAACTGCATCTTTTGACCAACTTGATCTGTGATCGATGTATCATTAGGAATAAATCCGACATGGCTTTTTCATCACCGAGATCCCAACCACTTATAGCTTCAGCTCCTGCTGATGGTTTGGCCTTAGCCCCACTGACATAACCCCAGACTTCATTTCTAATGAGTACAGCCTTAGCTTGTACTTTCCATGTATCATAATTGTTGCTGTTTAATGCTTCAATGCTGAAACTTGATACGTTTATTTTACTCATTTTTTTTTTTTTTTTTTTTTTTTTTTTTTTTTATAGCCAAACCTGGATTTAACAACGTGTGAAACTAACCTCTATGCCACGTGCTTACTTGTAATATTCTGCGCCTACCCGCTTTACTTTATCTAGTATTTCTGATCTGGGCCCATAACCTGTTAAATTCTTGGTGCGATCAGTAAATAATATTGCACTGTATTAAGTAAATAATTATACTTTTATTGTTAATACAACATCTATTTTATAATTACTCCATAGGCACGAATATCACGGAAAAGATAGCTAAGATATATTTTGTGTAAGTGTGTATACATGCGTGCGTGAGTGTCGATAAATTAGGTTGTTGTCGGGCGTTGCCATTGATACTTTAATATTCCAACATATTTATTGAATTGTAATATATTATTATTTTTATCGTATATATTTTGACTATTTAAATTTATCCTTACTTTCAAAATAATCAGAACACTTTTTTCCCCTTTTTTTTTAATCTTTCATATATAATTTTACATTTTCTATTACTAAAGTGGTAATATGTTTTTCTTTTTTTTATTTTTAATATATATATTTACTTATTTATTTATATATTTTTATTTGAATATTGACATATGATTACATTTTTTTTATTGGTTACAAAATGGTTCAATTAATATATAATTTATTTTTTAAAACGGATAAAATATTGGTATGCATATATTTTTTTTTTATAACAAAAAGTAACTTAAAAATGTATATTTTGTCTTATTATTGTTATTATTATTTACTACATATTTTTTTTTTTTTTTTTTTTTATATGTATATATTAATGTTGTTCATTCTTTCATTATTGTTATTCATACATATATATATATGCAAAAATTTAAATTTCGCGACGACTGCGCGCGTCGCTAACCTCCCACGCCTAGAACGTTACCAGCGCAAAGATTGTAATGTATCGATTATTTATCATATTACAGAAAGCTACCTTGAAAGTAATCGATAAATAAATATATATATATACTTTTTATTAAGAATTATTTTTGAAATTCATTATATTTAATTTCTTACGTATTTTTATATTGTTTTAACTTATTTTTTTTTTTATTTAATGATAAATTCAAATATTAAAAATGTAAAAATATATATTTTTTTTATATCAATAATTAGTTATTATTTTTCCTATTATTAATTATTTTTTTTTTTCATTTTTATACTTTTTTTCTCCTTTTTTTTATTGTTTTCTTTTTTCTTTTATATATATATATACTTATTTATTAACAATATTAATAACAATAATATTTATTTTTCTTAACAGACTAAATTACACATAAATATCGATAAAATACTTATTTTCTAAAGTGTCACGATAGCTTACCCAAGTGTTTGCACAGTATTCACAAATATATCCCGGTTTTTGGTTTATTAACACTTCACCACACTTGATACACACTCCCGAAATTTTATACGGATATAACCGATGCCAGTTTTGATTGCAATATTTAAATCTCTTCGTAAAAATCATTGGACAGTCTTTTAAACAATTTTCGCACATTGATGCGTTATCAAAATCATTATAATACAACTACTTCACTATTTCCCTTGGCATGGTACAATATGATGTTATCAAACCTGCATAAAATTTTAAATTTCTTCCAGAAATTCTTGTGGAATTCCATATAATGCGTCTAATTCTTCATCTTCATTCATCTGCTTGAGTACTCCGGCAGGAATATTCATCTGTAATGATACTTTTAATTTAAGTATCATCACTAAAATTATAAAATAAAAATATTAAAATTTTGAAATTTGTTAGTTATAAGCTGTTAGTATTTTTATGATTGAATTAAAAATTTTTCATGAGGATAAACGGAACATGCTGGTTGTTTTTTGAATAATTCTTGCTCCATTATTTTCTTCTTGATTAGTTGGTGAACTTGGATAAATTTTTTCCTCTGTTGATGGTGCTGATGGTTCAATATTTTCATTTATTGTTTGAATTTCTTGATTTTGTGTTGGTTGTTGAATTATAACTAATTCAACATTTTCGACGTTGCTTGAATTTGTATTATTATTATTATTAATACTTTTATGAATATTATTTATATTATTTTCTTGTGCTCTTATTAAAATGAAATTAGTACAGGCATCCCAAAATGATAGACACATATAAAAAGAGCATCCATAAGATTTTCGAATTTGAAAAGCATGAAGTAATGTGTCAAATGAAAATTTTACTATTCGTATAATCATAATTAAACTAAATATTCCTGCACTTGCAGATCCAAAAATTACGAAATTTTCCTCATTAGTCCAGTCAACAAGTTAAAAAACACGAAAAATCTTGACAAAGCTCTTAAAAATATAAGCTATAGCTCATTCGATTCGGAATGACGTCTAGAAAAATGTATCTCGAGGATGTATTAGCACACAAAAAATTGCAATTGTTATTAACAAATTAAGATGAAAAATGAATGGCACTTAGAATTTCGTTCGTAACTCAAAAACTATTAACATTTTTGAAATCCGGAAAAAGATCCTGAAAGAGGAGGAAATTTCCAACAAAAAAGTCCTGCCTCTCCGAACTCTACCTCTATTATTTATAATTTTAATTTAAAGCCGAAAATAGGGCTCCGCACGGCCGTTACGGTATAGGGGCACTGCCGCTAGTGAGAGAGTACCACATAAAATGATTTATGACTTATAACTTGTTAAATAATGAAATTACAGCTATGAACCTTGCAACAATTTTGTTTAGTGATAAAATATCTACCAATTGACTTTCACATCATATCTGTATCTTATATAGTTTGAATTATATCACTTCAAGAAATTCGAAGATGACTAAAAATATTACCAAAACTAGGTAAGTAATACGATAAATAAATGAAAAATTATAAATAAAAGAAAACAAGTTAGTCATAGCTGTAATTTCATTATTTGACAAGTTATAAGGCATAAAAGATACGAAAAAGTCGAAAAATTTCAAATTTTTATGAACAAATGCATATAATAGCTGATAAACAATAGTTACAAACTTGGTCTTTTGCTTATTTAAAAGATTAATTAATCCTTTATAAAAACCACTTGAATGTCCATTATCGTATCTCTAATAGTTTATAACTTATATCAATTAGTTACTTGACAAATCAAGGCCAATTCAACTTCGGTCACGTGTAATATTTATGTTTTAAAAAATAGAAAAAATGTTTTTTTAATGCTTTAATATATATGCCTGTTTTTGTCTTTTTTTTTAGCTCTAGAAAAAAAATATAACAGTTTAAAGAATTTGTTTATAACAAATTGTTAAGTTAACAAACAATGAAATTATTTATAAAAAAAATTTTTATTTTTGTCAACCTATGAAGAAATGCCAATTATGATTTTTAAAGAGTCAATAATTTCTTAACTAACTATTTAAACAATCGAAATTAAAAAAAAACGATTATAAACAATAAAAAATTTTTTTAAGAAAAAATTTTATCTTTAAAAATCATTATTTTACCAAGACTATAAAATGGTAAAAAAAAATTTTTTTTAAATATTGAACTTGTCTACTTGTTTCTAAACAATATCTTAACGAATGATGTAAAAAATTTTATTCGAACAATATCTGATGCTATTGTTAAATGTGAAAACAGCGATAGCAAAATATTTGTTGAAAAAATTTTTTTAACAACATTTCTTGGATTTTTCATTTTTTGTTAACTTTAAAAAATTATTATTAACAAAATAATAAACTTTAATAAACTTATATTGCGTGATCTTGTTAAGTATATATATAAGAAAGGCTCCACGAAGCCAAAAATTTATAGGTATATTATTTAAACTTTTATCCCGTCATTTATGAAAAAGGAGATTGTGAAAAATATAGTTAATTAACAAAAGTATAACTTTTTGAAAAATTGGCTTGAAAATTTTTTTTCAACGGGGATTTATTCTTTCAAGTGTCCAGATGATACATTAATTTTTTTTAATTTTTAAATTAATATTTGGTACTATAAAAAAATCATTTTATGTGGTACTTTCTCACTAGCGGCAGTACCCCTATACCGTAACGGCCGTGCGGAGCCCTATTTTCGGCGTTAAATTAAACTTATAAATAATAGAGGTAGAGTTCGGAGAGGCAGGACTTTTTTGTTGGAAATTTCCTCCTCTTTCAGGATCTTTTTCCGGATTTCAAAAATGTTAATAGTTCTTGAGTTACGAACGAAATTCTAAGTGCCATTCATTTTTCATCTTAATTTGTTAATAACAATTGCAATTTTTTGTGTGCTAATACATCCTCGAGATACATTTTTCTAGACGTCATTCCGAATCGAATGAGCTATAGCTTATATTTTTAAGAGCTTTGTCAAGATTTTTCGTGTTTTTTAACTTGTTGACTGGACTATATGTTTTTTCCCATGCTGAATCAGCTAATTTTTGTAAAGCATTAGTATCAAATAAATTTAATATTGATTCACCTTGATTTGCAAAATGCAAACCATCCATTCCTCTAGCAATATTACTTAAAATTGCTGGTTTTTCCACTGGAGACATAATTCTATGTCTTAATTTGTCGAGATCTTGTTCAGAATAAATTCCGCTTGTAGCTAAAAATTTTGGAGAAGTATATTTCCATGTTGGTTTAGTTAATGGTTGAATTTTATTTGGTGGTAAAACTTCAACTGGATTAGGTGTAAATTTATACCATGATCCATCTATTAAAAATAAAGGTGGAAAAAGTGGATTGCAATCAATCTGAGTACCTTTTCTAACTAAAATTCTTGTCTTTGGAGTTAAAAAGTAACTGTCATTTCCTTTTTTCACTGGTAATTCGTTATAACACTCACTTCTTTGGTAAACTGATACCTCAACAGGTATAAACTTTACAACATTTATCGATTCACCTGACATTATAGCTATATAACCTGGTCCTTCCATATAATTGTAAGCAAACTCGTCTGGTTTCCCTCGCAGATTTGAATCACGGTGGAAACACCGTGGGTTTGTTCCATTTTTACCACTGTGATTACGTGCTGTATCCACCGTAATTCCACGGTGCCTTTACCACTGTGTATACACGGTGTTTTTACTGTGATTAGGCAGTGAATACACCGTGGAACCACGGTGGTAGAATCGCACAAAGTCACCGTGGAATCACGGTAGATACATCGCGTAATCACAGTGGAAACACGATGTATACATGGTGGTAAAGCCACCGTGGAATCACGGTGGATACACAGCGTAGTCACAGTGGATATACTATGTATACACTAGGGTGGGTCAAAAAAATCGAATAATTTATTTTTGACTATATACTCTGAAAAATAGGTTCGTAGACACCTAAAAAGAATTCTCTCCAAGTATGAGCTCTTAATTATAACGGGAAGGTCCTCCGCTTTGCGGGTTTCTATTTTTTTCGAATAATCAGATAAAAAAATTTATATCTCGCTTCCAACTGCTTGGAAAAATATTCCGTGACATAGACTTTGTAAGAAATTGAATGCTCTACAAAAAAGGTCTCTTATGATTTTTTCAAAAACTCAACCGATCAAAAGATATTCATAGTTGAAGTTTGGCTATTTTAAGGAAAATATTCGTTTTTATTATGAATTTTATAAGTTGATGAAAAAAAATTATTTCGAATTGCGGAACTCATGGTTTTGTAGGAAATTTACTGCTCTACAAAAATGGTCTCTTATGATTTTTCGATTAAGTGAAGCCGTTACGAGATATCCAACGTCAAACATTAACGAATATCAATATTTCCAGTTTTTGATCAATAATTCGATAAATTTCAATTTAAATTATTACTTTCAGGAAAATTTACATAAATTTGAGTTTCGATGGATAAAGAAATGTTATAAACAATTTTTTTGATATTGTTTTCAGTCTTGAGCTTGATTCATTGCATTAAAACAAGAAATCAGAGCATTTTTTTCGACATATAGCCAATGATTAGTTTAATTTAAAGTGAATGACACATTTCTTTGTCAAATTTAATATGAAAAGTATTGAATCGAGTGAAAAAAAACCAGTATTTAACTTTTTTATACATAAATTTTTTTATTGAATTATCAATTGCAATATAATTGTCAATATTTTTAACATAACAGTACGCTATTACTATAAATAATTTCCTTTATTACAATTTGGATATGTTTTTTGATGTTCTTTGACAACTTGCAATAAGTACTGGAATTGTTCTTCGTTTTTTATCGTAATCATTGGCTATATGTCGAAAAAAATGCTCTGATTTCTTGTTTTAATGCAATGAATCAAGCTCAAGACTGAAAACAATATCAAAAAAATTGTTTATAACATTTCTTTATCCATCGAAACTCAAATTTATGTAAATTTTCCTGAAAGTAATAATTTAAATTGAAATTTATCGAATTATCGATCAAAAACTGGAAATATTGATATTCGTTAATGTTTGACGTTCGATATCTCGTAACGGCTTCACTTAATCGAAAAATCATAAGAGACCATTTTTGTAGAGTAGTAAATTTCCTACAAAACCATGAGTTCCGCAATTCGAAATAATTTTTTCATCAACTTATAAAATTCATAATAAAAACGAATATTTTCCTTAAAATAGCCAAACTTCAACTATGAATATCTTTTGATCGGTTGAGTTTTTGAAAAAATCATAAGAGACCTTTTTTGTAGGGCATTCAATTTCTTACAAAGTCTATGTCACGGAATATTTTTCCAAGCAGTTGGAAGCGAGATATAAATTTTTTTATCTGATTATTCGAAAAAAATAGAAACCCGCAAAGCGGAGGACCTTCCCGTTATAATTAAGAGCTCATACTTGGAGAGAATTCTTTTTAGGTGTCTACGAACCTATTTTTCAGAGTATAAAGTCAAAAATAAATTATTCGATTTTTTTGACCCACCCTAGTATACACGGTGGTAAAATGGAACGAACCCACCGTGTAACCACGATGGATTCACGGTGTTTACACTTCCACGGTGTTTCCACCGTGATTCAAATCTGCGAGGGTTACTTGACGCAATTGATAACAAATTTTTTGAAGTATTACGTTCTAACATACAACGATGAATTAATACATCATAATATAATTGTTTAATTTTTTTTTGTATGAATTTTTCTACGTATACAAACTTCGAATTAATATATGCAAATAAATCTAAATTTTCTATTGATATTCTATTACTTAACATTAAATCATTCTTCGATGTTTCAAAGATAAATAATTTTGGATGTTTAGTTATTATTATTTTATAGCCACAAATAATTTCAACATTTGTGGTAGTTAAGAAGCTGTACTATGGACGCCATTTTGGAAATATTTGAATATTTTAAAAAAAAATAGTGTCACGTTTTCTGACCAAGTTATTGAATTAAAAGTCACGAAACTTGGTAACAGTACTTAGATAATAGTCCTTAGTACATTGATTCTTTTATTTTGTAACTAACTAATAAAAAAAAATGACAAATTGATAAATAAATAGCTAGTTTTCGCGCGTAAAACTGTTTTACCGCATGATCCATCATATAGTCAAGTAAATAAACTTTTTCGCAGAGAAATTATCAACAAACGTAGAACCACTATAATCTCTGATATTGAATTGTTATTTTGGTTCTTTTTTATTTTAATTTAGATTACTAATAACACAGAATTATGTGATTATCCTTAGAATACATTTAGGTTAGGACAAAAATAAAATGACAACAAAAAATTTCAAACACTGTACTTATATTGAGACCGCAAGATGACACCAAAAGTAAATTACACAGTTAAAATTATTGTCGTCGGATGGCAAGACTTAGACCGATTGGAAATAAATATTCTCAGTTATCAGAGAAAATTAATCACATCCTTTTTCGTAGTGTTTGATTTTTCAACAGGAATTATTGAAAAAATTTTTAATTTCCTCAGTGGAAAGTTAAAAAGGATTATAAATACGCACGAATTCTTCCCGTATGAAAAAAACATACATGTTTAAAATATATTGAAAAATATAATTTTACAACATAAAAATATATGAAAACATATAATAATCATTACATAATATCATATAGCTAGTTTGGCCGATTTATTATATTATTATATACTTAAAAAAATATATGTGTTACGTATATTTTCTTATATGTCCCATATATTCAAATATATATTTGAAAATCATACATATTTCAGTATATAAATTAAGATATATTGTTTGAATATATTTTTATTTATATTTAAAAATATATTTTAAAAATTATACAATTTGTATATATATATTATAGACATGTAAGTATATTTCTAAACATATATATATATACATAAATTTGCTCATACACGTGTATATATATGTATGCTTATATATGTATACATATATGTATGAATATATATGTATACATATATGTATATATATATGTATATATGCATGCATAAATGTATGTATTTTCAAATTTTCAAAAAATTATACAGGACTACATAGAAAAAAAAGGATTTCTTAGCGCAAAAAATTTTTTCTTGTTTTAAGAAAATTTTTACTCGACCCAAGAAATGTTCTGTATTATAAAATGAAAACAAAAATTTTTTAGGCGAGAAAAAAATTCTAGAGCCAATAAAAATTTTTGTCTTTAATTCATAATATAAAATATTTCTTGCGCCAAGAAATTTTTTTTTTTCTGTGTATAAATATGTTAAATTAAATAATTTATAATCGATTGACAAGGATGTAAATTGTGTTTCATTTGATCTTTTCAAATCATTTAAGAAAACTTTTGATTTAAAATCAAATCAACAACTATTCAATACGGACATCTCCAACTGGCTGAGAAACGGACAGTAGAAAAATTAAATATGACGACACTACTATCTTGAAACTAATATCTAACAAGAATTTTGTCGTTTCTCATCATTATTCTTTAACGATAAATATAATTATATTTAACATTTATAATTAAAAATTAATGGAATAGTTAGATTATGAGTAACATAAGTTAAAATTTATGTTTATTTATTTATTTCAATTATCATTTTCACAGAAGAATAGCATTAACTTAATATAACTTTCATACAATGTATAATAATTTCAAATAGGAACTTTTTGAAACCAAACAAATTTTACTAAATAACTAAACCAAAATTATTTTGTCGTCATTACTCTGCGGGAATCTCCTGAAAGAAACATACATGTTTTAGTATGTCCCATTAAAATAATACCATTATATATTACGCAATTTAATCACTATTTCATTTGTTCAATATCATTTCATATTGTGTCGATATACAGATTGCTGCTGGTGATTTTGAATTAAATTTATAGCTAAAACTTATAAGTTTATTATATAAAATAAATTAGAGAACAAATTGAAAATAGCGAAGAAATTATAATAAACAGCAAAGTAAAATGTAAATAATATTTGAGTATAAGCACCGGTTCTTCAGCAGCTAATTTATTTTGGCGACGTAAATCATTCAAAAAATTATTTATTGCTATGCCAAAAAGAAATTTTTTATAATCCGCCGGAAATTTATTAGTCACAGCTTCTGAAATAATCAATAAGAAAATCATTACATTAAAAAAATATTGTTGCAGTAACAAAATTAGTCCTATTGAAGCAAAAAGATAATTTTGTTACAGCGGCTAATTTCGTCGACGCAACAGAATAGCTTTGTAGCTACAATAGAAATTTTTTGTTGCTTTTAATGGCAATCTGATCTTGTTTCAGTTACAGTACTGTCCTAGATCTGCCCTAGATTGTAGTTTTAAAAAACTTCAGTACGAAACAAAATGGACCTTTAAAAAAAAAAATATTAACTTCATACGAGTTACAATGGAATATAAAACTTTATAAATTTTCGGATTGTAATAAAACTAAAGTTGATAAAAAAGTCATCGTTAATCAAACTGATGTATGTTAAAGATTTTTTTATATTCTTCGTAAATTTTTATTCATCTATCTAAAAAATAAAAAGTTCAAACAAAATAACCACGGTATGAAAAGAAATATTATGAAGAAAAACATAATAATCTTAGAAGAGATTATTCTGAATATTTTTAGAATTTATAATGTCCCACTCTAACTATAGTTGCAGTTTTTGAATTTTTAATAATTTACACTATTTCGTAGTCAAGTTATTTATCACTTAGTCCGACAGTAAATTCAGAACAGTACTGTAACTGAAACCAGCTTTATAATCTTATAAGTAAATTTGAATTAATCTGTTGTTTTTAGGAGTAAAAAATTTTTTATCCTCTAAAGATGAATAATGGAAAACAATGAGAATAAGTAAGTATACATGTGGTTTCTAGCTATAAATATTAGGGTGGGCCAAAAAAAAGAGCTAATTTTTTTTTCTTTAGTTACCGTGAAAATATCGTTAAAGATGATGAAAAAAAAATTGTGGTAAAGTTTGAGCTCTTAATATTAATATTAAGAGGTCGCTCAACGGGTTTTTTGATTTCCCATTTAAATAACATGGAAAAAAATAATTTTTTAGTTTGGAATTTATTAACTCAAGAATGGCTCATTGTACGAATAAGCCCAGCATACAGTTTTGTGGAGAATTTAACGCTCTACAAAAAAACTCTCTTATCACTTTTCGATAAGTACGTCTGTTCAAAAGTTATTCGAGCTCGAAGTCAAATTAGAGTAAATTTTAAGATCTTTTTACTTTTTCGGCGAAACTATTGGACTTATCGTAAAATATCATAGAATCTTTTTTGTGGATAATTTTATTTCCTACAAATTATCATTGATAAATTTTTTCAAAATTCTGCATTGTTTTCTAGTTATTTCAATTTTAATGCCAAGTTCTTGAAATCGATCAAACCACTACTTTTTTAGGAGCTTGGCATTAAAATGGAAATAACCAGAAAACAATGCAGAATTTTGAAAAAATTTATCAATGATAATTTGTAGGAAATAAAATTATCTACAAAAAATATTTCATGACATTTTACGATAAGTCCAATAGTTTCGCCGAAAAAGTAAAAAGATCTCAAAATTTACTCTAACTTGACTTCGAGCTCGAATAACTTTTGAACAGACGTACTTATCGAAAAATGATAAGAGAGTTTTTTTGTAGAGCGTTGAATTCTCCACAAAAATGTATGCTGGGCTTATTCGTACAATGATCCATTCCTGAGTTAAAAAATTCCAAACTAAAAAATTATTTTTTTCCATGTTATTTAAATGGGAAATCAAAAAACCTGATGAGCGTCCTCTTAATATTAATATTAAGAGCTCAAACTTTACCACAATTTTTTTTTCATCATCTTTAACGATATTTTCACGGTAACTAAAGAAAAAAAATTAGTTCTTTTTTTTGACCCACCCTAATAAATATACTACAGTAGTATATTTAAAGCTAGAGTAGTAATAAGTATTCACTTGATTGCAGCAATTTTCATAAATTAATTTTTAGAAATTAAATAAAGATTTGGATGGGTCATTAATTTATCAAATTACCAGTTATAACAGTCATAATACTGCGATCTAATGCTGCTTTTCGAGGGGCATTTTTTTTAATTTTGCTACACCCTCCCCTTAAGTTACTCTGCAGCAATATTTCTTTAGGAAATAATGATTGCACTAATGCAATTCCCATTTTTTGAAAAGTATCTCGATTGTTCGCAAATTCCCACTGGTGCCGAGTTACAGATACTTTAGAGCCTTTATGACCGATTTCAACCTGAAATTAATATAAATGATTAATAAAATACCTCGATAAATAAATGTCAAGAAAATATTTAATTATCATATTGTCTAACGCACCATCAAATAGTGATCTATAACTAAATGAAAGAAAAAAAAATAACATAAGTTTAAAAATTAAAAGAAACTAATTTGACTTGATATATATTTCTACATATATATATATATTATTATAAGAAACCATAAAACAAATTTGGGCCCCAATAATAATAAAATGTTCAAATTAAAAATTCTCAATAAAGATTTATGATAAAATTATTTTTTTTGTTATACGTACTTGGAGGTTGTCATTTTCATTATTGACAGCCTGATTTATTTGTGCATTCAACATATCATTTTGAATTTCCTTTACATTTTTGACTTCTTTGAACAATTTTAATAACAAATTCTTTATAGTACGATCATCTGTAAGGAATAGATCATCAATTAGTTATATACTTACATCACTTTATTATGTATATACTTTATATATGTTGTAGGCTAACAGCAAGAGCCTTTTATATTTACTTGCAAAAAAAAATTGTTGCTGCAACAGGGCTAGATCTAGTAGTCGTTCTGTGGCTGTAACAAGATTTTCATACTGCTGCAACAGCATAATCTTGTTACAGTGACAACACCACGCAACAAGATTTTATTTTGTTGTAATAATAACAATATTTTTCGTAGTGAAAATATTGATAAACATATAAATTTGTAATTATATAAGTAAGACTAAAAAAAAAATAAAATTATATATTTCTTGCCTAATTTTTGTCAATATTATTATATACTCCGAAAATTCCAGAGCGATTCAAAGTATTTTCGACAAGAAATTACATCTTGCGAAGTGATTAAAAAAAAATTTTTCATTTGGGTCACACATTCTACATTTATTTTGCAAAAACCTATGCATTTTTTAACAACACTGACTTTTTGAGAGAATACGTTTAAAATAATCTAGAATTCCAAGTTTTAAACTTTGAGATTAAGTTTTAATAAAAATTTTTTCATCAAATAAATTATATATAATATGGAAATAAGAAAAAAAAGACATCACATGTAATTATAAATATTATATTTCTTACAATGGTAGATGATATTATTGAAGTATACATACACGGAAAGAAAATTCTACCAAAATTTACGATGTTAACATCGTAATCGTGGGCTAGACTTTCATTGGCGTCAATTTTTAAATGTCTTATTTTAAAATTTACTATAGTCTTTGTTAAAATTACGATGTTAAATAGTAAAGAATACAACTTACATTGTAGTTTTAACAAAGACTATAGTAAATTTTGAAATAAGACATTTAAAATTTGACGCCAATGAAAGTCTAGTCCACGATTACGATGTTAACATCGTAAAGTTTGGTAGAATTTTCTTTCCGTGTACCTCTGGAAGTTGACGGATCAGGATGAGTGATAATTTCGACACCATCTTCTGTTTTAGATTCTGACGGAATTATATCGCTACCATCTCCGTTATTACTGCCATTGTAGTCACTGTCGTTATTTTCTGTTCCATTTTGATCCTCGCTTAAATTTTTTGAGGCAATCCTCTTTTTAAAATTTTGGGATTCCTATTATTTTTTAAAAATACAATGAACTATTGGTATATAATAAGATCTGATGTTGATATAGAATGAGTGATAATTAATTCAATTCATAAAATATATAGATACTCAGAGCTAATATTTATAAAAATTATAAATAAAATAAATAATAAATATCTTACTTGTGGTATTATCTGAGCAGAAATTTTTTCTAAAATTTTATGGGAACTGGTTTGAGCTCCCTTTTTAAATTTTTTGGTTGAAACCTGTGAGAAAAAATTATACAATGTTCAATTTTTTCCATCGTTAAGAATTTTCTAGTAAAAATAACTCTAAAAGTTTAGTACTTTGAGCATATTTAGCTAGTATCTAAATAATTACCATTTCGTTAGTAGAATTGACTCTTAACATACGTGCTATTTAATATTATATTTTACAGTGTGCATAGTAAAAATTTAGATGTTAATTTAATGTTCTCACAGTATCAAACTTCTAAGGTAATTTTTACTAAAAAATTATCGGTCTGTTTACTTATTAAGGTGTTTATATCAAGAAACAAATTTTTTTTCTCGGAAACAGGTTCCAAAGTTTCATTTAGACATAAAAAGATGTGTATGAAAATCAGAACTCTTAATATTAACATTAAAAGAATCCACACTGCACTTTTATATTTTCCACAAAAAAATACATGGAAAAATTTTTCATTACGTCTTCTAATATTTATAGCTAGCTGATGCGTCATAAAAAAAATCTGCATACTGAATTTTGTAGGGAATTGATAAGAGACGTTTTTTTGTAGAGCATTCAATTCCCTACAAAGTTAAGTCTGCAGATTTTTTCTATGACATCATCAGCTAGCTATAAAGATCAGAAGACGTAATAAAAAATTTTTCCATGTTATTTCTGAGGAAAATATAAAAGTGCAATGTGGATTAGCTTAATGTTGATATTAAGGGCTTTAATTTTCACACTCTCTAAAAATGAATCAGTAAAATACACTTTGAATTTGTAAATATTCACTGGGAAACAACTATAATTATACCACTAGTTGAATTAGTGGTATACTTATAGCTATAGAAATAGTTACTATCAACTGATTCACAGTTATATACTATCCACTTATATCAATTAATTTGTTGGAAAAAATTATTTATGTATTATAATTTTCACTCAGTGTAAAACAATAACTACTGAATATTGTGAAGTTGAAGCCCCATCTTCGTTTTCTTCGACTTCTTGGAATTCCGGTTCTAATTTTCTTTTACGTAGAGGATCTAATAAATTTGATTTTTTCTTTTTTGTCTGTAACTTCCCGTGAAAAATGAATCATACATGGCCATGCATGAACGCTCCATGCATGGCCATGTATGAAAATTGGCCAGACATGGCCATGTATGGCCATATATGACCATGTATGGCCATATATGACCATGTGTGGCCATGTATGACCTTGCATGGCCATGTATGACTATACATAGCTTGATACGGCCATACATGACTTGATATGACTAGGTATAGAAATTTTAACTAAATAAAAAAAAATTTTTTTAATTTTTTTTTTTTTTTTTTCAATTATTTTGGCGACGCAGAGATTATCAGATATGCGAATAATTGAATTCCTAATCGAATTGGAAATTTTTAATTCAGAGAAAAAACGCTAGACTTATTAATAACACCACCCGCTTTAGTAGGATTCGAACCCGGGACCTTCCGTACGAGAGACCGACGCTTTGTTGGCTAAGCTATGCGACCAACAGTTACAACGAAGTTTACTTGTGCTACGTAAGATTGAAAGGATATAATCATTTTCGAAAAAGCAAAATATAATCATCAATATGCTGTCAGTGATATCAAAAAAATTTCCTATTTTTTTTCACTACAACATTCTGTTTATAAGTAATTGTAATAGTCAGCTCAAATTTTTTATATCCGTGAAAAATGAATCATACATGGCCATGCATGGCCATATATGAATCATACAAGGCCATGTATGGTCATGTATAGTTATATAAGTCAGTGATTAGTTGGACATATATGGCCATGCATGGCCGTATATGGTTCATACATGGAGCATATATGGCCATACATCGAGCATATATGGCCATACATGGGCATACGAACTTTTATAATTTTTTTTCTTTCATTATCTCATAAACAACAAGACCTACAAAAAAAATGTAAATGACAATTTTATAGGAAATTTAATTTCCTACAAAAAAGGACCCTAGCACCGAATCACTCAGATAGATTTTCTGAGATATTAGTCAAATAAAAAATCAGTATTTTCTAAGATTTGATTCGACATTTTATGGGAATTCAATGTTACGTAAACTTCAATAATTAATATCTCAGAAAATATCGATCGTACACAGAAAAAAAAGTTATCTTGAGTCAAGAAAATATTTTTGAAGACCACCGTTTTCGGGAACCAAGTCAAGATTTTCTTGAGCTAAGAGAATTTATCTTGGTCAGATAAAATTACTACTTTATCTGAGAAAGTTTAGGTCTCCAAAAAAATTTTCTCGAATTAAGAATATTTACCTTCAACCAAGAATTTTTTTTTTTCTGTGTAGTGATTTAGTGCTAAGGACCTTTTTTGTAGGAAATTGAATTTCCTATAGAATTGTTACTTATATTTTTTCTGTAGGTCTTGTTGTTTATGAGATAATGAGAGAAAAAACAAGAATTCTATGAAAAAATTTAGTTTAGAGGTCCGTACTACCCCACTCGTATGAGTTACGACTTCGCGAAAATGGGTACTTTTGAAGAGCATTCAATTCTGAGAAAATCCCGACTTTGGGCGAGATGATGTCATAAAATGCCACGGAGTTACAGAAGTTTAAAACATAAAAACCCAAGTTTACGTGTATTTTGAATAAGAAATCTTCGCCTGCTCTGGGAAAGTACTTTATATTAATATCAAGGGCTTCAACTCTCAGGGAATTTTTTGGGGGGGTATTTCCAACAAAATTTCGGGATGGGAGCGAAAAAAAAAATAGTCGCTAAAAAAAGCAGTCTAATATATAGACATCCATGACTATGTATGACCATGCATGGCCATACATGGCCTTGTATGATTCATATATGGCCATGCATGACTATTCAAAAAGTTCGTATGCCCATGTATGGCCATGTATGAACCATATACGGCCATGCATCGCCATATATGTTCAATTAATCACTGACATATATGGCCTTGTATGATTCATGTATGGCCATACATGCTCCACGTATGCTCCATGCATGGCCATGTATGCTCCATGCATGAACCATATATCGGCATGCATGGCCATGTATGATTCATTTTTCACGGGTTGACATCATTTTTAAGGGCCTTGAGGGTATGTTTCGGTCTTAAGGGAGAAACTGTACCCTCTAGAGTTTCAATAGTATCCTTTAATGACTTGACATTAGCTATAAAGTTGAAAAATATTATATTAAATTTTTTTTTTTAATTATTCACTAAATAAAAAAGTAAATTTTGAGAAAAAATAAAGTATTTTTTAGATAGGACTCCTATATATAAGAAATGATATTTTTAATATACTCAATGTAAAAATAAAACTTATACTATTCATAGAAATTGTTAGTAAAATTTTATTTGAGTATATGATTTTTGAGTAATAAATAAATAATTAAAACTACTTACTCGATATTTCAATCACTTTTGCATCATAATATTCCCAGCCTTTTTTGGGTATATTGCCGCTTTTACTATCGCGCCATTCAATCACGTATGATTCATCAGGCTCCTCGGTTGCCGGGCTGAAAGATTCAGCGTCGAAATCACATATCCATTCGATAGGTACACCAACCGTGTAAGTTCGATCATAATCACCCCTGACCCATTGAAGAAGAGCGTATAATTGTTTATTTTTCATATTTATTATTGTGATGAGTCTTAAGCCATAAACTTTTGTATTAATAAATACAAAGGGGAAATTTGTTTTAATGATTTTTTAATTATTCTCGGAATTAAATTTGACTTCAGAGAAATGTCAGTTGTTTTTTATTTGCTAATAGCAAATACCTTTGCTTATAAAAATTTGTTCATATCGATTGTGATTTTCTTTTTTTTTTAAATACTATATATAAATATACACTTATATTTGTATTTGTGTATATATATTTATAATAAAGATAAAAATTAATGATTTTTAATATTAAAAGTTAAAGTAATAAAAATTTTGTTATTATATACAAACATAAGGAATATTATTTAAGCATCGATAAATTTTATGTAATTTATTTATTTCACAATGACAAAAAATATGTGTTCCAATGGTTAATGCCAGATTCTCGTTACGGTCCCCGTTTTAGAATTGTCCGCGCACCTTTTGACTCTGGCGGTCACTCGTCACCTACTTAATTCTAAGTGGGGTTGACGGTCGAGCAATTGGAATTTCCACATCCGGCCGACTAGTCGCTACCTACCCGGCATATCCTGGGTGGTAATGTCACATGACCAACAGTACACATAATAGATTTAAATTTGACTTATTTGAACGCGGTAAATTTGAATTTACCCCGTTACAGTATTCTTGATCCTGTAATTATCAATATTACCAATATTGATTGTACTGACCGCTGAATGTAAAACTATATTTTAACCCTTAATGTCCTAAAAATAGGGTATAGAGTCATAAATTAGTGTTTTAGAACAGTATTTTGAGCCTCCAGAGCCTACCGTTGCTCACGAAACAATTTTTTTTGGTTCTACAGCCTACTATGAGAATAATTAGGTCAATTTTACAGTTTTACTTAACAGAACATAGATATATCACAGTCGAAAAAATTTTCTAAGACCATTCTTAGACTTTGAAAAATTTTGACAGAGTTGAATATTTCTGAAGTCTAAAAATGGACTTAAAAAATTTTTCCAACCGTGACAAATCATAATTTTTTATGTTTAATCAAGTAAAATTATAAAATAGATCTACTTGATTTCTAGAAAATTTTTTAAAGCGGTATAAGTTGAGAAATTGTAAGTTTTTAAATAGAGTTTAAATTTAGACATCTAATGTTACAAAAATTGATTAATGAATCATAAAATATTACATGTAAGTAGCAATAAGCATGTGATTTTTTATTAACGTTAGCATATTAAATTGATTCTATATCAAAAGTTATAATTTTCAATAATTTGGCATAGAGCAAAAATACAGCTTGAACAATAAAAAATTTTGCGTCTTTTTATCAAAAAATTTTGTGTTAAAAATTTTTGTGTCAAATATTTGACACTTTGATGTGTCAATTTAACATTTTTGTATATTAATTCTTTTAAAATTATACAAAAAAGTGTTCAATCATTGACACGAAAAAGAACTTTATGATTTTTTTTAAAACACATTTTAGCAAATGAGAAATAAACATTACGTAAAAAATATGAGTACATTATAAATGATTTTTAATAAAAAATACGTAATTGAATAAATATTTGAACCATTAAATTTTATAGAATTTTGTATTTACTATTATCTCCAATAATTAGAATTCTCAGAAATTTGAAGAAAAATTAATGAGAGTAATAAACAAAAAATTACTCTAGTGAATTAATGATTTGAGTAACTTTCTGTTCTAATTCCTGAAAATTTTAATAAGTTATTAAAAAGAATGATTTTTTTATTTTTTATTTTTCCCGCTCCCGGCAGCCATTTTGATTTGAATTTCTTCCCCTTTCTCTTCTTTCCCCTTACCTATTTCGCATCAACCAATAAAAATCGTTCTGACGGTACAAATTTAGGCTCTAGAGGCTAATTTTATGGTTTTAGAACAATAATTTCAACCTAAACATGGTAAAAGCGGACAAAAGTACCAAGTTTAGGCCGAAATTATGGTTCTGATGTATAGGTCTCCATAGTCTTAAACAATAATTTTGGCCTCCTTGCCTTCCAGTAGGACTTAGAGGCTCAAATTATTTTTTTAATTTTGACTCGGGTAAAATCAAAAAAGATAGAGAAAATCAAAAACGAGGACCCTATAAGAAGTATATATTATTCGGAAGTACCAATAAAATTCCTATAAGAACAAAATATAATTGGCGTAAAAAAACTTTACTCAGTCAGTAAGTTTAAAATTATTTAATCTTTACATAAATTTTAGTTGAATATTGAAAGACTGAAAGAAATTAATTTTTTTCTGTGTATGGCGTGCGAAAAGCGGTGTGTAAACGGGTTTAATTAACGACAATGGGGTTGAACTAGGCTAACATCGTTTAATATTATTGTAATAAAATTATTGGTAATATTGATAATTACAGGATCAAGAATACTGTAACGGGGTAGATTCAAATTTACCGCGTTCAAATAAGTCAAATTTAAATCTATTATGTGTACTGTTGGCCATGTGACATTACCACCCAGGATATGCCGGGTAGGTAGCGACTAGTCGGCCGGATGTGGAAATTCCAATTGCTCGACCGTCAACCCCACTTAGAATTAAGTAGGTGACGAGTGACCGCCAGAGTCAAAAGGTGCGCGGACAATTCTAAAACGGGGACCGTAACGAGAATCTGGCATTAACCATCGGAACACCCCGAGTCAAAATTAAAAAAATAATTTGAGCCTCTAAGTCCTACTGGAAGGCAAGGAGGCCAAAATTATTGTTTAAGACTATGGAGACCTATACATCAGGACCATAATTTCGGCCTAAACTTGGTACTTTTGTCCGCTTTTACCATGTTTAGGTTGAAATTATTGTTCTAAAACCATAAAATTAGCCTCTAGAGCCTAAATTTGTACCGTCAGAACGATTTTTATTGGTTGATGCGAAATAGGTAAGGGGAAAGAAGAGAAAGGGGAAGAAATTCAAATCAAAATGGCTGCCGGGAGCGGGAAAAATAAAAAATAAAAAAATCATTCTTTTTAATAACTTATTAAAATTTTCAGGAATTAGAACAGAAAGTTACTCAAATCATTAATTCACTAGAGTAATTTTTTGTTTATTACTCTCATTAATTTTTCTTCAAATTTCTGAGAATTCTAATTATTGGAGATAATAGTAAATACAAAATTCTATAAAATTTAATGGTTCAAATATTTATTCAATTACGTATTTTTCATTAAAAATCATTTATAATGTACTCATATTTTTTACGTAATGTTTATTTCTCATTTGCTAAAATGTGTTTTAAAAAAAATCATAAAGTTCTTTTTCGTGTCAATGATTGAACACTTTTTTGTATAATTTTAAAAGAATTAATATACAAAAATGTTAAATTGACACATCAAAGTGTCAAATATTTGACACAAAAATTTTTAACACAAAATTTTTTGATAAAAAGACGCAAAATTTTTTATTGTTCAAGCTGTATTTTTGCTCTATGCCAAATTATTGAAAATTATAACTTTTGATATAGAATCAATTTAATATGCTAACGTTAATAAAAAATCACATGCTTATTGCTACTTACATGTAATATTTTATGATTCATTAATCAATTTTTGTAACATTAGATGTCTAAATTTAAACTCTATTTAAAAACTTACAATTTCTCAACTTATACCGCTTTAAAAAATTTTCTAGAAATCAAGTAGATCTATTTTATAATTTTACTTGATTAAACATAAAAAATTATGATTTGTCACGGTTGGAAAAATTTTTTAAGTCCATTTTTAGACTTCAGAAATATTCAACTCTGTCAAAATTTTTCAAAGTCTAAGAATGGTCTTAGAAAATTTTTTCGACTGTGATATATCTATGTTCTGTTAAGTAAAACTGTAAAATTGACCTAATTATTCTCATAGTAGGCTGTAGAACCAAAAAAAATTGTTTCGTGAGCAACGGTAGGCTCTGGAGGCTCAAAATACTGTTCTAAAACACTAATTTATGACTCTATACCCTATTTTTAGGACATTAAGGGTTAAAATATAGTTTTACATTCAGCGGTCAGTACAACAACAATGGAAGTGAGGCTTTTGAGGCTCAAAATATTATTTTAATTTCGACTCGGGGTGATAAAAGTGAAAGGAATAAATTGATAAAGGAAAATTGAGATCAAATAATAAATTAATTAATAATTAATTATACTCTTCAAATTAATTAATTTATTAAAATTTCGGGTGAAATATTATGTTAAATTTAGTGAGTTAGGTTTTAATGGAAAAATTTTAGTTATTAAGTATCGTGTGGGTGAAGCGATCTTTAACAGAGCGTGTGGGAGTGTGTGATCAAAGTCCAAAGGTAGTTGGCAAATAGAGTGTGTGCGTGTGTGATAAAAGTCCAAAGGTAGTTAGCAAACAATTGTGTGTGTGAGTGTGTGTAATATTGCCAAAGGTACTTGGCTAATTTTAATAAGGAAAATTATTGCGGGTAAATAAAATATAAAGGTTATAAAAGGTTATAGGTGATAAGGTTTTAAGGTTAAAAGGTATAAAAGATATAAGGTTTATAAAAGATAAAAGGTTTATAAAAGTTATAAGGTTATAAGGTTTATATAAAGTATAAGGTTTATAAAGGTAGAAAGGTTTATAAGGATAAAAGGTTAAAAGGTTATTAAATAAAATATAGGTATAAATTGTTAATTGGAAATAATTAAATTATTTATAAATTATCCTTCCTCATCCTTCTCTTACAATTAAACAAATTACAGCGACCCTGACGATCTAAGATCCGGCTCTGGGAGGCCGTTATCACTTCCAGTGGCACCCTTAAAAAGGTAATTTAAGGACGACCAGAGTAACAGCTTAGCCCTGTTATAATACAATACCTTCGAATAAATTTCTTTCGTCTAAAAATCATTTTAACGACGTAAAACAACAAATAAAAAAGTTTTCATTTGAAAATAATAATAAAGTAATAGCTTCAGATAATAGACTGCACCTGGATATGAAGACCATAAAAAAGCTATCAAAAGTAAGGAATAAATTTGAAATATTATTTTTTATAGAAAATTTTTTCATTACAATTTTTACTCAAAGTTTAAGTATGTAATTTATTAAATTAATCTCAGATATTTTTAAAAATTCACAAAATCTTGGTGTTTTGTTTTTTATGTGAAATGTTTGGATCACCAAGTCAAAACATTGAATTTACATTAACCCTCCGATCACTCATCCCTCTGAAATGTTGCACATTCTCTAAGATAGGATCACATAGACTCCAGCAACTTCAGAATGTTCTGGATCTGATTGTACACGAAAAAAATAGACTGCAACAGGACTGTGTCTTGTTGCAGCGCCTATTTTTTCCGTGTATGCATTACTTAGACTTTTAAAAATTTTAGGTTAATATTTAATGTAAAGAAATTGAAACGCACATAGTTTTAATGTATAGAATTTATTTTGGGTTTTGTGAAAAATTTTTAAAGCTTAAGAGCCAAAGAATACTAACTTTTTCATTCGAAAGTTCATAATTTTTAATTTCTATTATTTTGTCGGCAAAAGTTTGACTTTTGTTATCTTGAGGTCATATGTATAAAGAAAAAAAGTTGTCCGTTCTATGATGACTCAAAAAGTACACTTATTTTGATCATCGTATAGAAACTTTAAGATCTCAAAAATGAATTAACCCGTTTTGCATAATTTTTCATAAATATAACAAACTCTCCAGTCCAAGCCAGTGATTAGGGTTAATAGATTAATTGGGTTATTGTCAGTTCAATATTTTCACTCTAATAGTTACAAATAATTAGTAGTATATAACTATTATTTCATTATTAAAAAGCTACACTGTAAACAAAAGCTAGTGTGTTCCCGTAGTATCCGTCGTTAAACTCTTCGATATTTAATTCAATTTTTGCTGCAGCGTTACAATAACACAGGTGTCTTGATTGTCTACCACTTGTGACTGATTTGAATCTTATTATTCGGTAGAAAATTGTCACATTCTCATTAACACTATTATGCCACTCTAAGTTAATTTTAACACCACACTTGTGATAAATTAAGTTTATTTTAACACTGCTGTTTTTTACAGTGTACGATTTGTAAATTTAATAAATTTTATTTAGTGTTTTCAATTAATTTTAATAGAATTGTGCTCTTTTTAAGGATGCTGAGAAACCAGTGCATGATGTACTAGATAATAATATGGATATAGATCATCCTGATGACAGAATTTTAAATACAGATATAGATAATTCTATTCTTCAACATCAATTAACTGTAGATTATGTTAAAAATAAAGTATTAGCGAAAACTCGAATAGAAATATCGAAAAGTCAATTAATAAATAATCTTCTTGTGATGGCAATCAAATGGCGACGTAGCACAACTTACACCGTTGCTCAAGATATTTTAAAATTAATTAACATTTCGTCAAAAATCGAGAATTCGAAAAGTTCTAAGTATTATTGGAAATTAATTTTAGATCGCTATTCTCAGAAAATCTCGACTCATTATATTTGTGATCATTGTGCCAGTTATCTGGGTTCTGAAAATAATCTTCCTGTTTATTGTGACCATTGTCAAACAAAAATTAATTATAAATCCAACAAGGGCACATTTTTAAATTTACCACTGACAGAGCAACTTCGAGAATTATTCGAAACTACGGATGCCCATAATTTATACTCAAAAAATCGACAAAAAATAAATAAATATTCTATTGAAGACATCTACGATGGTAAAATTTATAAACAACAGGTGTTCGATGATAACATGATATCAATCAACTTTAGCTTAGATGGAGGACCGATTTTCGATAGCTCGAATACATCTGTTTATCCGGTGCTATGCACTATTAATGAACTAAGTCCCTATGATAGAAGAAATAATATTTTACTATCTAGTGTTTGGTTTGGAGTAGGAAAGCCTAAAAATATGAATAGTTATTTAAGACCATTCGTTGATGAAGCTAAAAAACTCTCAAGTGATGGATTTACGTACACATACAAAAACCAAACGTATAAAAAAACTGTAGTTACTTTGATGGGTGTTTGTGACTCTGTAGCTCGTCCACTTGTTCGATGTTCAACGCAGTTTAATGGGGAATATGGTTGTGGTTTGTGTTTACATCCTGGTATTTCTGTGAAGAAGGGTAGAGGCCATACACGAATATATCCTATAATCAACGGTAATTCATTTGGAAAAGGTTTACGGACACATGAACAAGCATTGCGTCATGCAAATATGAAAAAAAAAAAGATAAAAAAGGAATTAAAGAAACTTCTATTTTGTGTGAAATACCAAACTATAATATTGTCGATAACTTAAATGCTGAGTCGATGCACTGTGTGGCTCTTGGTGTATGCCGTCAATTTGCGAATCTATGGTTTGATAAAAAAAATTCTGGAGAGGACTTTAATTTTTGTAATAGTCTTAAGTCGATTGATGAATTTATAACTTCATTTCAACCAACGTCGAATATTTCAAGAACACCGAGACCGTTATCTGATCGTGTTCATATGAAAGCACATGAGTGGATAATTTTTCTCTTAGCTTACAGTTTGCCTGTGTTAAAAGTGTATTTTCCGAAAAAGTATGTCGATCATTGGGCCTTATTGGTAGATGGGATCTCAATCTTGGTTAAAAAATCAATAATAAAGTCAGAATTGATATATGCAAATAAATGTTTACAAGATTTTATTATTGGAGTTGAAAGCTTGTACGGAAGAAAGTATGTGAGCTTTAACGTCCATTTATTATCTCACTTAGCCAATAGTGTTGAGAATTGGGGCCCTCTTTTTACTCATAGTGCTTTTATTTATGAAGATTTTAATCAGACGATAAAGGGGTATGTTAAAAGTCCTAATGGAGTTGCAATACAAATATGTGATTCGTTTAGATTAAAATGTGCCATTGATAGATTATCAAGTTTATGCTGGGATGACCTAGAATACAATCAAAAAGATTATTTAAAAACATTGTTAAATAAGAAATCAAAATCTTTACCTAAATTTCAGATGGATAATTGTGGGATTTTGGGAAAACTAGTAGTCTTGAATAAATTATCTGCAGAGCAATATTCTGCGTTTCAACGTTTGAATATTGAAATAGATCAACATACGTTAATTTACACTTATGATAGAGCTGTTATAAATAATGAAATCATAACCAGTACAAATTATAATCGTGAAAAAAAAAGAATAAATCACACGGTTATATTACAGAATGGCCGTATATTTGAAATTCAGAACTTCATTAGTTTAAAAAGAGTTGATTTTCAAAGCAGTTATTTGATAGGTTTTTATTACTCGTTGAAAAATACGCCTTTGAAACGTGATAGGAGACTTAACCATTTAATTGGGTTAGATAAAAAAATTAATATATTGGAAGCTGTAAATACTCAATATCCCGAGTCGAAATTTGAATCGTCAGTCGGACGTAATGAACGTTTGAATCGTTAGTCGGACGTGATAAACGTTGTAATCGTACGTCGGACGTAATGGACGTATTGGAATCGTCAGTCGGACGTAATGAACGTTGGAATCGTAAATCGAACGTATTGGACGTTAAAATTATCATCTAGATATTTAACGCTAAAAGAGATGGACAAAATCAATTTCCTTCGGCTTTCCTGTGGGGGGTTTTAGTGGGTTGAACAATAAAAATACTCCAGTTTTTGCATTATCCGGCTTACAGACTTGAATGTCGACACGAATATTCCCAACAATCTTACAGATCCCCCACCATCGGTATTTCTTCCGAAAACAAATACCAAGGGGGGTTTTACTGAGGTGAACGATCAAAATACTTGTGTTTTCATATAATGAGGCTGACAGGCGTGATCTTTGGCATTAATGTTCTAAAAAATCTTAGAAATCTCCAACCGTCTGTAATTTTTAAAAACCAACTCCAAGGGGCATTTCAGTGTGGTAAAAAATTAAAATACCCCCTTTTTCTCATCATAAGTCTTATAGACTCGATTTTATCTAAATTAAAATTTTCATTCTCAAAATTTAAATTTTCTTGAATGTTTTGTGCTGACAAAAAATTTTTGTTAAATATTTTAATGTTTTTACTAAATACGAATTTTTTTTTCAATGTTTGAATTTTTATGTTTATATTTTATAGTATTTATGTGTATTGTAGAAGTGAATTCCACAATTTTCTCTAAATTAATATTTTTATGATAGTATAGGAACCATTTCCATAATGGTATCAGAATTATTCCAATGGCATTATAGGAACCATTCCTATAATATTATGGGAATAGTTCCCTTACTATTATAAAAAGTATCCCTATAAATTATTGGAACCATTCCTATAATGTTATGGGTAGCATTCCCATAATTATAGGAACTTTTCCTGTTAATATGGGAAACATTCCTATAATTATAGAAACTGCTTCCATAACGTGGTCGTAATTCCTACCCTGATTAAAAAAAAGTATTTGACAGGATTAAAAAGATTGAAATTTTGGAATTTCCAGTATTTAGCAGGATTTGAAAGTATTAAAATTTTAATCCTTTTGAATCCTATCAAATACTTTTTAATACTTTTTTTTAATCAGGGTATACTGATAAAAAAAATATATACAAACGACAGGAAAATATACATTAAAATAAATATATGACAAACGACACGCGCGCGCTTGCGCGCGAAACATGTACACTAGTTTATGATAAGAATAGGATAAGATTATTGGGAATATTTGTGTGAAAATTCAAGTCTGTAAGTCGGACAATGCAAAAACTGGAGTATTTTTATTGTTCAACCCACTAAAACCCCCCACGGGAAAGCCGAAGGAAATTGATTTTGTCCATCTCTTTTAGCGTTAAATATCTAGATGATAATTTTAACGTCCAATACGTCCGATTTACGATTCCAACGTTAATTACGTCCAACTGACGATTCCAACGTTCATTACGTCTGACTGACGATTCCAACGTTAATTACGTCCGACTGACGATTCCAATACGTTCATTACGTCCGACTTACGATTCCAACGTTTATCACGTCCGACTAACGATTCAAACGTTCATTACGTCCGACTGACGATTTAAATTTCGACTCGGGATGTTGAAAAAAAAGTTATAGTTCTAGAGATGACTACTTTGAATTCACGTGTTGCTTATGTACATCCTTGTGATTTAGAATTATTAACATAATTATAGTGGGTGTACCACATTGGAGATCATTATTATTCACTGCACTGTTAAAAATTTTTGTTTAAATTTGAAATGAGCTATTTTAACTTATTATGATAAGTTTCAATTAGTCAACAAATATAAAATATAAATTTGTTTATAAATTTATTTATTTACATATCATTTCATATTTTTTTGTTATGAATTCATAAAAATTTTTAATCATAATATCCATAAATTAATTTTATTTTATTAATAATTTTCTGGCCTTAAGAGATCTATAGGTTTTCTACGAATAGTAACATACAAAAAGTCCTCTTATAGAATAATACATACAATCGAAAAATTTTATAGCTAATAGTTATTTTAAAAAACAAAAATTCTTAATAGAAATAATTGTTATCATTTCTGATGATTTTTTTTTTTATTACAAATTTTATGTCACGATAATAATAAACTTGCAATTATCAAAAACCACTTCAGATTTGAAAAAAAAAAATTAGTGCTAATTTTTTAAAATATCCATAATTATAATCCAAGTCAATAATATTGACCATTTATTATCACTAATTAAATTTTGAATTGTTACCAACAATAGTATGTTATTATTTGTATTTTCATTGAGTTAACATTGAATTATTCAACAAGTTCAGCGGAAAGTTTATTGCTTATTTTATTTTATACAACCTAGTCATATAACGAATTATTCTTATAGACCTATTTGATTAAATTATTGACTTTTGTAACAATTGTATTAAAAAGTAATGTAATTTTACTTTGTAAAAAAAAAAAAAAAAATGAAACCAATGTTTATTTAAATATCAATTTATAATGTTTATTGTAAATTAAATAAAAAAAAAAATGTTCCTTTCTTAATAAGTGCACTTATTATAAAACGTAAGTATAAGACTTATCTGAGTAAAAAAATTGTCTAATTCAATTGATCGTTGATCAGCTCATGGCAGGCAAAGAAGATTAGATTCGATCACGTTGACACGTATAACTCGTCAGATGTGGCAAATACGATTTATGGAGCACAGCATAAGAGCACCAGTACCAAGGCCCAAACCAGTAGCCAGTCATGTTAAAGTATATGGCCGGCTGGCTACTGGTAAGGGGCTGGATTCTGGTGCTCTTAGCCTAGTTAAGACTCTTACTAACTTTAAGAAATCGCTCATTAAATGATTGTAAGTCCTAAACTATCTTTTGATAAATCCTCAATATGCGTGATAAGAGCCATAGTCACTGTAAGTTTGACTGTACTAGTTCTTAACTCGTTCATTGTTTGCATTGTCATGTAACATATTCACATATGAGTCTTAGGGAATTGGAGAAAAAATTGATCACAATATGCAAATGCATAACACCTTTACTATTTATATCTATATGTATATAAAATTAATTCAACTCTTAGATATCTCTATCCTAATGTATCTCTACTCTTACATATCAATTTAATTTTATTTTGTTGTATGGATATTAATAGTAGAGATATTTTAGAGTAGAATTACATTAAAGTAGTCGTTTTGGAATTAAAATATTTTATAATATACTTATGGACTATAAACAAATAAAATAAAGGTGCTTACACCCACATCTTCAAAACTATACTTAAAAATCGATAGGATTGAACACCTATAATCTGTTCTACATTGATTAATATTGTTCTTGTCATATAAAATTTACTTGCGAATATTTTTTATTATAATTCCTTATGTAGGGGAACCTGGGGCACGACGGCCCTATTAAGCCGGTTTTTTCTTTTTGTGACTTTTAACCATTAAATTTGTTTATTCTTCGTTACAAAAAAAATTGTAACGGGAAAAATTTTTTTTTTCCTGGGGCACGACGGCCTCCTCCCAAATTTTTTTCGAGTGCTTCATTTTACCACACATATCACATATTGACCTAAAATATAAAAACATTATAGAGGTCACAACTTGACGGAAAATAAAAAAAAAAATTTTACCTAATTTTTGAGGGGGGCCTTCGTTCTCCAGGTTCCCATGTTCCATTATATTAGATAAAATTCGGGAGTGAACTCAGAGTCGATATGATTCGGATTTACTTCGATCTCAATTCACTCCATTACTCGTTCGGAATTTAAGAGCTAAAAAAAAATTCACTCCACATACAAAGTAAATAATACGGAGTTTTCATTCAGATGAGTGGTTTAGAGTGATATAAATGTAATCTCTATATTTATATCTATAATAATATAATTTCTATATTTACTCTGATCCACGTTTTAATGCAGAACAGATTCTCCTTTAGAGAAATTTCACTTTAAGGAGGTTCATCGGATAATCACTTTTCTTATAATATCTTTCAACTTTTAAACACAAATACTTTTAAGTGTCCTGTATACGTAGGAATTTTTTAAAATAGTCCTTGCGGTACTAAATTTCGAAATATTAACAATTCAAAATCGTACATTTAACATGCATTCCCTATGATGACCGTAGTTAGAGTGAGCATTTTATTAAATAACAATCATACTTTTCTTACAACATTTTTTTAAAAGCTGAAAATTATTAATTCAATTTATAACAAGTAATTTTTTTCAATAAAAACACAAACAAGCGGTATTCATTTTTTTGTAATCAATTTTTAAAGTTTGTTACTTTTAATGATTTTCAAGCTTTCTCCCATAACCTGACGAGTGAGAGATAGTGACTTGGCAACGTTGCAGTGCGCGGGAAATTCAAAACACAGTAGAAGCCCAACAGATTTAAATAATTACAAATTATTTTTTAAATTTAGAATTTTTTAAATTTAGTCGTGAAGTCATTGTTATTTATTATTTATTATTTGTTGTCTCCAACTATGTATAATCTTGAAATTATTCAAAATACTTTCTACAACACATGCTCAAGGGGAAAAATATTCTAAGTTAGAATGCAACGTAGCCAAGTCTGAGAAAAGACACAATGGGATCATTTTTATACTTCTGCGCATATAAGAGGATGCGCAAAAGTGTACTGTATCTCAACCACTTCTTATTGTAGTTAGAATGTTTTACACGGGAGAAATCTTTCTAAAAGTTGCGAACTACTGCTACCGATGAACCTCCTTAAGGGGATTAAATAAGCCAAAAATCATCCGCTCGACATTCACTTCGAATTTAATCTCTATGTTCTGTGCATATTTTTAACGATATATATGTAATATATTGTAATATATACACTAATGGAAAAAATTAAAGGATCAAAAAAAAATTCCAAATTTTTGGGTGATTTTCAACAGGCCGTAACTTCGAGAGAAATGGTCGTATAAGGAAAAAAAAAAAAGGAAATTGTAGCTCCAAATGTCTACTTTTTGGATTAGAACTTCAAAATTTTTTTGCGTCAGCGGTTTTTGAGTAATCTTAGAAAAACCAGCGACAAAAAAATTTTCAAATTTTTTTTACTTTTTTTTTTGGTCTACGGGCGTGGGAAAATTTTTTTTGCTTAACCACTATAAGGATCGGATACCTTCATTATTCAGCTTTAATTTCATTTTTTATAGACCTTGATACGTCCATTTGTCGCCGAGATATCGGTCTTCAAATGAAAAAGGATCCTTTTGTCTTTGATTATCGATATCTCAGCAACCAATGATCGCACAGAAAGTTAATGGTGGGTTTCAAAAACTTAAATAAATTCCCTTGAACGATTAGTCATTTTTTTTCGAAAAAAAAATTTTTTCCTGTCGTCACATTAATTTGAAAATGCAACAAAAAAAGGGCTTTTGGTGGTTTTTTGGAAAATCAAGCGCTGGATCGAAAATATTGTGGAAATCAATAATGTTGAGTGTGCAATTTACAGTTCAATATGCCCACAAAAACACCACGAAGGGCCAGATTGATCCAACCAGCCGTTTTTTTGTTTCAATCGATCAAATTTTTAAAAAAATTAAAGGATCACTTTTTTTGCTCTGAAAAGCTCATAATCTTTAACAAAATGAAAAAACAAATTTCTCCGAGCTTATTCCACATTTTCATTCCAAACAGTGCTTAAATTTCCAAAAAATAAAAAAATTTTCAAAAAAAACAAAAATTTTTTCAAAAAAAAATTTTTTTTGAAAATTTTTTTTTTTAACGACTTTAAGAAATTTAAGAGACCAACGCCCAATCATTTTAAACACGTTTTCTTCGCTGCATTCCGTGGTCTCTTAAATTTCTTAAAGTTGTTAAAAAAAAAAAATTTTCAAAAAAAATTTGTTTTTGAAAAAATTTTTGTTTTTTTTGAAAATTTTTTTATTTTTTCGAAATTTAAGCACTGTTTGGAATGAAAATGTGGAATAAGCTCGGAGAAATTTGTTTTTTCATTTTGTTAAAGATTATGAGCTTTTCAGAGCAAAAAAAGTGATCCTTTAATTTTTTTAAAAATTTGATCGATTGAAACAAAAAAACGGCTGGTTGGATCAATCTGGCCCTTCGTGGTGTTTTTGTGGGCATATTGAACTGTAAATTGCACACTCAACATTATTGATTTCCACAATATTTTCGATCCAGCGCTTGATTTTCCAAAAACCACCAAAAGCCCTTTTTTTGTTGCATTTTCAAATTAATGTGACGACAGGAAAAAATTTTTTTTTCGAAAAAATGACTAATCGTTCAAGGGAATTTATTTAAGTTTTTGAAACCCACCATTAACTTTCTGTGCGATCATTGGTTGCTGAGATATCGATAATCAAAGACAAAAGGATCCTTTTTCATTTGAAGACCGATATCTCGGCGACAAATGGACGTATCAAGGTCTATAAAAAATGAAATTGAAGCTGAATAATGAAGGTATCCGATCCTTATAGTGGTTAAGCAAAAAAAATTTTCCCACGCCCGTAGACCAAAAAAAAAAAGTAAAAAAAATTTGAAAATTTTTTTGTCGCTGGTTTTTCTAAGATTACTCAAAAACCGCTGACGCAAAAAAATTTTGAAGTTCGAATCCAAAAAGTAGACATTTGGAGCTACAATTTCCTTTTTTTTTTTTTCCTTGTACGACCATTTCTCTCGAAGTTACGGCCTGTTGAAAATCACCCAAAAATTTGGAATTTTTTTTTGATCCTTTAATTTTTTCCATCAGTGTAATATAGAATATATTTGGGCATATATATAAAACGTATATGGTAATTTTTATGATAGATAATATATTGTAAAATACAATAAGTAAAAGTATATTTCAAAATATATTAAAATCATATAATAACCATATATAATAGGTCATATATAATTATCATGTATTAATTTATAGTAAATACGTATATATTATTATAAGTAGCATCATATAATTTTTTATGTATAAAAGTAGTATAGTATGTATTATATGAGTATTATATAATTACTAATATAGTCAATTTGGCATCATATAATATCCGATATTTACAATATATTTTTCCATATATTTTTAACATATATATTTTTTTCATACGGGTTAACTCGGATAAAAAGCAATATTTTTGAAATTTTTTTTTGTGTTGTTGTATATCTATAGAAAAATTGATAATTTAAAAAAAAAAAAAAAACATTGTAAGAATTAAAAAATTCGAAAAACTGAAAACCAGTTTTTGTAAATTGATAAATTTTAAAAATAAAAAAAAATATAAACTGGACAATTTTCGCTAAAGCGCCTTTATATAATGGCAGGAACGAAAAAATTTTTTTCCACAAAAATGAATGTTTTTGAAATTTTTTAATTTTTTAAACAATTGACAATTAAAAAAGCAAGTTTTTTTATACCACAGAAATTCATCTCGTAAATAATTTCTGATAATTTCTTGTTTTATTGAAGTTTCAAAATATTCGTAGATTATATTTTACTTGAAATTATATACAATTGTTAATAAAATTAAATATACGGATATTTAATAATATCACATTACCGATATCATAAGGGCCGTATACCTGCAAAATATACTGCTAAAAAGCCATAAGGGCGTATAAAAAATTTCTTTTCGGAAATTGACATAACGACGTTTTATAAGTATAATATAGACAAAAAATTTATTTTTATTTTTAAAAAATTAAATTTATTTCTTTATAAACCCTGATGGCTTCTAAAGTTGGTACCGGAAGCCATATGCGCGTTTCATAAAAATTGAATTTTCAAAAAAAAAAAAAAAATTTTTTTCTCTATTATACTTGTAGAATATAATTACGTTAATTCCTAAGAAAAAAAAATTTATACGCCCTTATGGCATCTGTAACGCGATATATAACGATATAATATTATTATACCAGTCATGTCGTGTGATGAAATCGGTGAATTGGTAATTTTTTTATCAACAATAAAGTAAAAACAAAAATACCGCTTACCTTGAATTATTTTTTAAACCGATTCAATGCATTAAAATCCAATATATAAATCGTTGGTATTGTAAGAAAATCACAAGAGATAATATTAAAAAAAAAAATTTACCCAAAAAGCCTTTATTTATTTAATAAAAATATTTTTTTATAAATTTTTAACTTCCTGCTAAAAAAATCGACGATTTTCGAAAATTTCGGGAAGTTATTGTTTTCACCCTGATTTTCGAAAATCGAGTTTTTATCAGATGTCGACGTTTTGAGGTCCTAGGAAGCTATTCTGACTATTTTCGGAATGATGTCCGAGTGTGTGCATGTGTGTGTGTGTGTGTGTGTGTGTGTGTGTGTGTGTGTGTGTGTGTGTGTGTGTATGTATGTATGTAAACTCTTTGTAACTTTTGAACTAATGAACCGATTTGGATGTTTAAGGCGGCGATTGAAAGAACATGTTGGCCATCAACTTTTCTGAAAATTTCAGATTATTTGATCAAATAGACTCGAAAATATCTGCGAATTACGAAAAAAAAAAAATTTTTTTTTTTAGTTTTTTATTAATTTCTCAGAAGTGACTCATACGATCGACTTCAAAATTTAATCAGCTCTAGTACTTAAAAAAACGCGTCGATTGCCTCCTTAAACATCAAAATCGGATAATTCGTTCGAGAGTTATCGCTGGAGAAAGAAATTGTGAAAAACGGTTTTTTCCAAATATTTTCGAAACGACTGACGCGATCGATTTCAAATTTCAATCAGCTCTAGAATTCAATAAAACGCGCCGATTGCCACCTCAAACGTCAAAATCGATCGATTAATTCGAAAGATATCGGCGTTGAAAAATTAAAAAAGTAACATTGTATGTTATTTTTCCCGGATGAATCATAATATAACCTACTAAAATGTGTCTGAAGTCATACCAACTCATCTTTTATATGGTTACTTTCGATACATTATGTCATCGAACTTGGTTTTTAGTTTAAATCATAGTACCAACAATGAAATCGATAAAACGTAGTTTTCAATATTTTTCTCGGATATTTCAGATTTGATTGTTTCTCACATGAGTCAAAACTCATTTAAATCTTGATGTGAATCCCTGGCATTGATTTCTGCCTGAATACACTTATTTTATTGAACATAATCAGGGATTAAATTTTAAAATCCGCTTCATTAACAATTCTTGATTCTTATATAAATTTACAAACTTCAGCATAACAGGCAACTTGTTAGAGCTTGAAAAGATCGTAAAAAAACAATCGCATGTGATAGCATTTTCGAGCTCGAAGAGCTCGAAAATATATCTACACTAATGTTTTCGAGCTCTTTGAGGTCGAAAACAGCGGGAAGTTTTGGGGCTGGCCCGCAGGGCCAACCGACGCCCAGATTTTTAGTAGAGCATTCAATTTCCTTTAAAAAAACTATATCGAAAATTTCTGAATTCTCATTAGTTGATATGGTATAAAATTCAGAACGAGCAAAAACAAGTTCTTTGAATTTTATTAAACTTTGGCGTCGGATATCTTGTGAATGGTTGAATTTATGCAAAAATCATAAAGGACCTTTTTTGTAGATCAGTAAAATTGTTACAAAATGTTTGAGCAGAGATTTTTTGTATCTTGATTTTTTCGGAAGTTATGTATTTTTTACCATGTTTCTAAATGAAAAATCGAAAATTACAAATAGCCACCTCTAAATATCAATATTAAGAGCTCAAATTTTAATCGTCGCCATATTTTAAAACACCCTTTCGATTTTTTAATGTTTATCAAAAAAATAAAAATAGACCCCTAATTTGAAACAGTCTGATATATATATATATATATATATATGGGGTATTCCACGCCAAATCAACCACTTTAGACCCCGACCCCTTTCGGTTTGGCTGAAAATTGGTTTTCCTTTTCTACCCCATTAAAATCATTTTTCAGGAAATTTTCAAATTTTTTTACCCAACCAAAAAAAAGTTATGAGTTTTTCAAAAATAAGGCTTTTATTTTTTTAAATAGCTATTACTTCTTCCAAAATTGACTAATGGGGATGTTTTTTTTTTTTTCAAATTTTTGTTTTTGAATATACTTTTCAGAAAAAAATACAAGAAAATTTTAAGACAATAAACTCTATGAAATTTTCGGCTTTTTTGAGAAAAACCGCCATTTTGTTAAAGTTCGTCATTTTTTATTTTTTTTTTTTTAATTTTTCAAAAAAAACTTCAATTAATTCTACAATTTTTCTCGCCAATCCGAGAGTGGGCCGACTTTTCCTTCTATTTTTATTTATCAATTGAAAAACAAATTTTTGCCCAGTTGGGCTTATTTTACAAAACATCACTCTGGAAATTTTTGAGAGTTTATCAACGGCTTCAGCGTTTGAAAAATTGAGACGAAAAAATTAATTGAAACTGGTAATTCTCGAGAGAATTTGGATTTTTTAAAAAAAGTGAGGAAAAAATAGAAGATACCTATAAATAATTGTATTGTAATTTTTCTTTTGAAAACTACACCTGAAAAAAAAAAAATTAAAAAAAAAAAAATTGCCCTCTAGTGTATTTTTGACCAAGTCTCGGATTTCGAAAAATAAATCTAACGCACATCGTTATTTCAAAAGCCTGTGACTTGGTCAAATATAACTAGAGGGCAATTTTTTTTTTTTATTTTCTTTGTTTTCAGGTGTAGTTGTCAAAAGAAAAATCACAACACAATTATTTATAGGTATCTTCTATTTTTTCCTCACTTCTTTTAAAAAATCCAAATTCTCTTGAGGATTTCCAGTTTCAATTAATTTTATCGTCTCAATTTTTCAAACTCTGAAGCCGTTGATAAGCTCTCAAAAATTTCCAGAGTGATGTTTTGTAAAATAAGCCCAACTGGGCAAAAATTTGTTTTTCAATTGATAAATAAAAATAGAAGGAAAAGTCGGCCCACTCTCGGATTGGCGAGAAAAATTGTAGAATTAATTGAAGTTTTTTTTGAAAAATTAAAAAAAAAAATAAAAAATGACGAACTTTAACGAAATGGCGGTTTTTCTCAAAAAAGCCGAAAATTTCATAGAGTTTATTATCTTAAAATTTTCTTGTATTTTTTTCTGAAAAGTATATTCAAAAACAAAAATTTGAAAAAAAAAAAAAACATCCCCATTAGTCAATTTTGGAAGAAGTTATAGCTATTTAAAAAAATAAAAGCCTTATTTTTGAAAAACTCATAACTTTTTTTTGGTTGGGTAAAAAAATTTGAAAATTCCCTGAAAGATGATTTTAATGGGGTAGAAAGGGAAAAAAAATTTTCAGCCAAATCGAAAGTGGTCGGGGTCAAAAGTGGTCGATTTGGCGTGGAATACCCCATATATATATGTATATATATGTAAAGAAAACCACCTCACTTACATACGTGCTTTTCTTCAGTTTGTATTAGCCGCGCAAATGTTGACTGTAAGTTAATAGAAGTCGGAAAGATGGCAGGACAGAGAGTGATGATGTATAAGGAGAGAATTGAGAAGGGGGTAGAGATATAAAAACTAGGTGTATAGATATGCATTGATAATTGTTATAAAAAAATATAAAAAGAAGTGAAATAGTGGCTTTAAAGGTTGTTTCTCTTGTTTTTACAGGTGAGATAGCATTGTGTTTAATAATTAGATAATCGTTTAATGTTTGTAAGACTTATAATAAAATAAAACTCTTGTTTTTACAGAGAAACGCAATTTCGCTATTATTTCTTAATAAATAATAAATATCATTATATATATATATATATATATATATATATATATATATATATATATATATATATATATATATATATATATATATATATATATATATATATATATATATATATATATATATATATATATATATATATATATATATATATATATATATATATATATATATATATATTTGGCGACGATACTTTAGGTTTAGATTACAATAATCACTGCCTAAGTCGCCAACTACCAAAGAGTGAAACGTTGTGCGTGTTAGTGAGAAAAGGAGAGTCGGAAAAATGTATTTGTGGGGTGAGAGGCGTTTCGTCTAAGTATACGTAGCTGAGACTCCTCAGTTAGGTGTGTCTATCGTATACCCCACCTAAGACGCCGTGTTGGAAGTTACATGTTGGAATCGTTATATATTGAAACAGGCATAGGGACGAGGTATTGCGAGAGGCGTGAGTTGTGAATGCCATCTCGTGGAGTGAAGCCGAACCACCACATATATATATATATATATATATACCCGTGAAAAATGAATCATACATGGCCATGCATGGCCGTATATGGCTCATACATGGAGCATATATGGCCATGCATGAAGCATATATAGCCATACATGAAGCATGTATAGCCATACTTAGGCATACTAACGTTTTTAATACAGTCATGCATGGCCATATACAGTCATACAAAACCATGTATGGCCATACATGGCCTTGTATGGTTCATATATGGCCATGTATGACTGTATTAAAAAAGTTGGTTTGTTCATGTATGGTTATATGTGCTCCATGTATGGCCATGTATGATTCATTTTTCACCGGAATGCACACCATGAACTCTCGTCCTGTAATAAATGAATCATACTTGACCATGCATAGCTGTATCTGGTTCATATATTGTCATACGTGGGCATACAAACTTTTTCAATACAGCCAGGCATGGCCATATGCAGTCATACAAAACCATATATGGCCATGCCTGATCATATATGCTCCATGTATGGCCATGTATGATTTATTTGTCACCGGTATGCACGCCTCAAATGCTACTCCTGTGATAAATGAATCATACGTGGGCATACAAACTCTTTAAATACAGTCATGCATGGCCATATACAGTCATACATGGCCTTGTATGGTTCATATATGTCCATGTATGGCCATATATGCTCCATGTATGGTCATGCATGGCCATGTATGATTAATTTTTCGACTATTACAATTACTAATAAACATATGTTGCAGTGTTAAAAAATCAGAAATTTTTTTGATATCACTAACAGCATATTGATGATTTTATTTCACGTTTTCGAAAATGATTATATTCTTTGAACCTTACGTAGCACAACTAAACTTTGTTGTAACTTTCGGTCGCATAGCCTAGTCGTCAAAGTGTCAGTCTCTCGTGCGGAAGATCCCGGGTTCGAATCCTACTAAAGCGGGTGCGTTTATTAATGAGTCTAGCGTTTTTTCTCTGAATTAAAAATTTCCATTTCGATTAGGAATTCAATTAATCGCATATCTGATAATCTCTGCGTCGCCAAAATAATACAAAAAAAAAAATAATTAAAAAAAATTTTTTTTTATTTAGTTAAAATTTCTATACATAGTCATATATGGCCGTATCAAGCCATTTATAGCCACACATGGCCATGTATGGTCATATATGGTCATACATGGTCATATATGGCCATGTCTGGCCATGTTTCATACATGGCCATGCATGGAGCATTCGTACATGGCCATGTATGATTCATTTTTCACGGGTATAATCATCAATATGCTGTTAGTGATATCAAAAAAATTTCTTATTTCTTTAACACTGCAACATCCTGTTTATAAGTAATTGTAATAGTCGAAAAATTAATAATTCATGGCCATGCATGACCATACATGGAGCATATATGGCCATCCATGGACATATATGAATCATACAAGGCCATGTATGACTGTATATGACCATGCATGACTGTATTGAAGAAGTGTGTATGCCCAAGTATGATTCATTTATCACTGGACGAGCATTCGAAGCGTGCATTCTGGTGAATAATGAATCATACATGGCCATACATGGAGCATATATGGTCATGCATGGCCATACATGGAGTATATATGACCATTCATGGACCTACCAACTTTTTTAATACAGTCATACATGGCTATATATGAACCATACAAGGCCATGTATGGCCATACATGGTTTTGTATGACTGCATATGGCCATGCTTGACTGTATTAAAAAAGTTTGTATGGCCATACATGCTTCATGTATGGCCATATATGCTTCATGCATGGCCACATATGCTCCATGTATGAGCCGAATACGGCCATGCATGGCCATGTATGATTCATTTTTCACGGGAGACGTCTGTGAAAATTAGAGCCCTTAATGTTAAAATTGAGAGGTTCGGCATTGCACTTTTTTATATTCCATAAGAATAACATGGAAATTTTTTTTTTTGTGTTTTCTGATTCTTATAATTAGCTAACGATGCATCATTGAAAAAATCCACAGGTATGTTTATGTAGGGAATTGCATGCTCTACAAAAAAAGTCTCTTATTGCTTTTTGATAATTCCATTTGTTCAAAACTTATTTGAGGTTGAAGTCGAATTTATGTTTAATTTTTTGATCTTTTTACTTTTCCGATGAAACTATCAGACTTATCACAAAATATCATGAGACCATTTTGGTAGACAATTTTGTTTTCTACAAATTATTGCTCATAAAGTTTTTTTCGAATTCCACATTGGTTTCTAGTTACTTTTATATCAATGTTAAGCTCATAAAAAAAATAGTTTTCTGCTCGATTTTAAGTAGGGCAGGGCGGGGCTAGTTGATCAGCGGGGCAAGTTGTGCAATTGAAATATCTCGAAAACTAAGCAACTTACAAAAAAAGTTTAAATGGTGAAAAGAAGGCGTTACGGGTGGAGAACACAGAGCGAGACTGTCAATTGCCATCCGGTGCTCAGATTAATTGACAGAACGTTTTGTTTTTTTTTTGGCGTCAAAAAAAAAAAATGGTCTTTGGAATTTTTCTTCTGTACTCGCATGAAAATACATTTTTGTGATTACGTGAGTATTCAAAGATACTTGAATTATTGCTCTTTCGATTATGTATGGTTATTTATTTTTAACTCTTATTATTTTTTTATAATCTAACTTACATTTTGCTGCCTCAAATGGGGCTAGTTGTGCAAGACGCGCTGAATGCTCGCTCAACTAGTTCCACTAGATTTTCATTATAAAAAATCGGTCTGTCGGTTGATTCTGTGGGCCAGCCCCAAAACATCCCGCCCAATTTAAGCTCTTTGAGCTCGAAAAATTGTTGTGGATACATTTGCAAGCTCTTCGAGCTCGAAAATACTTTTGTATGCGTTTATTTTCGAAAAATAACGTTTTTTATCATTATTTCTACAACGATATCTCTCGAACGAATAAACCGATTGAGACGTTTAAGGTGGCAATCGACGCGTTTTATTGAGTTGTACAATTGATCGAATTTTGAAATTGATTTATCGAGTCGTTTTTGAGAAATTTTCAAAATACTAAAAAAAATTTTTTTTTTAATTCTTTCGTTAACGGTTTCTCTCGAACAAATCAACCGATTTTGATTTTTGAGGCGGAATTTGACGCGGCTTACAAATTTTAAGAGCTGATTAAATTTTGGGATCAATCTATTCAGCGAATGAAAAGTTATTCAAAATAAACATTTTTGAAAAAATTTTATTTTTGAAATATCTCCGAACGTAGCCGACCGATTAAGCTCAAACTTTCAGTGCTTATAGTTAATAAAAAGCCGCGTCGAATGACATCTTAAAGTTCAAAATCGGCTCATCCGTTCAAAAGTTACAGAATATTTACATACATACGTACGTACGTACATACATACATACATTGTTACGATGTGGGAATCGTACGCCTCCGTACAACTTCGGGTGGTGGTCGTCACGTGCTTAAACATGGCGTTACCGCCTATATAAGCACGTGCATCCTACACTCGTTAGCTTTTCTAGTCGTTATTACCAGCTAGTATCAGAGGACAACCTGGATCGCATTGGCAATTAGTCGATACCAGATTTAATTAACCAGTTATTCGGTCTGTGAATAGTACATCGCGTTATAGTGAGTTGCAGTTAGTCAACTCGGCGAACAACTAATTATAATTGGTGCTATTAGTCACCAGTTATAATAACAGTATCGGATCAGTAATTCGTAACATATTATACTCGAATTATTGAGTAATAAAGCTATGCGAGTGTAGATCGCAGTAACGACAGTATCACATGCAGTTAGTTGTGTGATACATTGACTTTGTAATCAGATTGTGTGCGTTGTGGCAGATTTATAATTATATAAATAAAATAATCATAAATCATCAGAAGTTGAATCAGTGTTTGAGTGAATTCACCTGTCTCAATCCACCTCCTATTGTGAATAAGAAGAGAAGCAGCATCTGAGTGCAAAGCCAGGGTCCAAGGAGGCGATTTCCGAGGGCCAAACCAATCGCCAAGTCCACCAACATCAAGGACGACTTCACCGAATACTAAAATTAGGCTAAGTACTAGTATTAGTTTAGTTTTATACGGCCAGTTCGGGTAATTAAATAATTTCAGAGTCTCATTTTGGAGCGTAGCCTGGCAAAAGACTCACGAAACCTGCACACCCACATCATACGTGCAGGAGAACGAATCCCCTACGTTTCAACATACACTCAGACATCATCGTAAAATAAGCCAGAATAGTTTCCTAGGACCTCAAAACGTCGACATCTGTTGGAATTTCGATTTTCACAAATCGGACTGAAACCAATAACTTCCCGAATTTTTGAAAATTTGCAATTTTCTTAGCGGGAAGTTAAAAATATATTGATCTATATTTTTCAGTGAATCTAACCTAACATATATATTAAGTGATGTCAAGCAGGAAAGTGTATGCGTATATTCAAAACATCACAATGCAGCAGTAGAGAGAATAAGGAATAATCTCTCGATTCAATGGCTTTATGAACAATTTGAGAAAAATAAATTGTTTGCTCGTAGTAGGAATCGAACCCAGACCGATTCGGCATCACGCGAGAGCTTTACCAATTATTCGACTCGACCATTCCCGAAAATTTGTTTACTTTACCCATATCCAGTTAGTACACTGTACAATGTAGAGTTTACGCTACCGCCACTTTAGTACAGTTAGCTTTCCCAAGAGAATTTTCGCGTTGAGCCGTGGGCGCAGTTGCTGTTGGTTCAAACGTCTACGCTTACTTACCGCAACACAACATATACTTAAGCCAAGATATTTCTCACCATTGAGTCGAGTACTTTTAATTCTTGACTCGAGTCACAAATCATCTCGATTCAAAATAAATTATTCTTTAAGAAATAATATTTTACTTTTCGGACGATTGATTATATATCGGGGCAAAATATTTATTTTTCTCACTTTAAGAAAATATTTTTTACTTCAAGAAACATATATTATATCAGTTGAATAAAAAAAAAATCTTATGTCAAGATGACTAAATTTAAGAATATTTTATTCTTGAACCAAGAAAATTTTCGTTTTTATTCAAAATTGCAAAAAATATTCTTGCGGCAAGAAAGAATTTCTTACGCCGAGATATCCTTTTTTTTCTGTGTATAAACAACTTCGTTGCTCGTAACACATCAATTATTAATGCTTGTTACAGTTTCTGTAAACTTAGAAAAATGTTATTTCCAAAATTTGTAATCCTCAAAACGCTCCATTCATCAGATCTGAAAAAAATTTATGAAAATATCTTCATAAATACACATTTTTTAGAAAAAATAAACATGGCCTTTTTTGTGAAGAATTTAATTTCCTACAGAATGGTTCCTATGGTTTTTTTCCTTTGATCTGCATATTTCATGAGATATTAAAAAAAAACGCGATTGTATCAAAAAATGAACTTTAATCGTCCTTCGGTACGTGTTCTTTTTACTTGAAACAAAAAGACTAAATTCCCCATGTATTTTTTTACTGAAACGAAGTTTTTTATGGGGCGTCTGAGAAAATTTAATTTTTAACGACCACCCTAATATATATATAATTATTAAAAACAAAATGTGGGAGGTAGATGAAATTGATATAAATAATAGAAGTTAATTAAAGAAAAGTAAATGATTATTTATTAGCAATGTTACACAGTTGACTGACTGTATAGAAAAGAATATATGGGGCGTTCCACGACAAACCGGACACCATTTAGCTTTTGCATCTCGGATTTTTTTGAAACTTTTTTATCTTTTAGTATAGGTTGACAGAGGCCCTCATGATTTTTTTCAAAGTTTTTCCTCCAACCGTTTTCGAGATATTGAATTTTGAAAAATATAGAGTGTTACGTTCCCGTAATATTTTATTGATTAAAATAAATTAATTATTTTTGATAAATCAATTTCATGCAATGTAGCGGAAATCGGATACGATAAGAGAGTCGCCGTGGCTCGCGGGTAGTCAAAACAGATGACGATGCATTAGACCCGGACCACGACGATTCTCTCACAGGGAACCTGAGATGCAGCGTCAACATTTTGTCAACTCTGTTGGCTCTATTATATTTTTTATAACGACTTCATAGTCAGTCCTTCGAGAGAGCTCATGGAGCTCTCTCCTCTGTTCTCTATAGAGTTAATAAACTCCATAATTATTTCTAAATTAATTTAACCTGATTGTGGGGTGCCAATTGGCACCCCAATATTTTCACCTACACTATGACTTATCCATAGCCCTATTACTACCCAGGGGCGAGCGCTTATCAGCTGTTCCACCCTATCCTATAACCCTGAGCGCTCAACAGCAGTTCGGGTTTCCTTCAAATTTCCTACCGATTTTCTATCCATTCACCTGCCACTATAAATATAATAATTATATGGAGTTGGAACCGGCGTGAACATATTTTAAAATCACGAAAAATAATAGAAATTAATAATTAATCGAATAATCGACGACCACGGTCCACCAGGGGTCTATAGACACTCTAACGAGGCCAAACCTGGATTAAATTAAATAATTAAAAATTAATTTTTATTTTTAATTAATATTGGAGATTTTCCAGTATGTAACATACACGGAAAGAAAATTCTACCAAAATTTACGATGTTAACATCGTAATCCTGGACTAGACTTTTATTTGCGTTAATTTTAAAATATCTTATTTCCAAATTTACTATGTGGGTTATATTTTTTGCTATTTAACATCGTAATTTTAACAAAGACTTTTAGGATTAAAAATTACTTCAAAAATTACAATTTAACATCGTAAAAAAAAATAAATAAAAATTACGCGTTAAAAACTATATTTATTCGTATATTTAATATTTCTATTTACTTTTTAATAAAATAAATATTATAGTGCTGCCTCTGTTATAATACGATGGAAGCTACAAAAAGAACGATGTTACATCGTAAATTTTAAATAGTAGCTGCATCCTCCGCAAGAGGCGCTCTCATGACTAATGACTGTTTATGCAAATCGTTTACATGGATCTTAAAAACTTCTCTAAGTGAAAGCCCTTCCGTGGCCAAGTGGTCCAAGGCGTTGGACACTTCAGACTTGAAAGGACTCGGGTTCGAGCCCAACTACCGAACGTTTATTATTTTATTCTTTTATTTAAGATTTCTCTTCAAATTTTACGATGTTCACATCGTAATTTATATTGAAGAGCTTAAGACTTGGTATTATTTGTCTGAAGTATTATTTCTTAAATGAAATTTCCAACGCTACATCGTTAAAATTACGATGTTAAAAGTCTAGTCCACCACTACAATAATCAATAGGACAAATTACGATGTTAGCATTGTAAATTTAACTAGAATTTTTTTTCCGTGTAGAGATTTTTTTTTCAAATGCCTACAACTTCGCGAAAAGTGGTTTAAATAAAATTTTCATGGAGACAAAATATGTTTGTTTTTAGACATCTTTTCAGTAAAAAATAAAAAAAAATTTTTTTTAACCACGCTACGATTGAAATTTTAAATTTTAAGTATAAATTGTCGATTTACAAAAAACACGTACTGATCGATTTTTCTCATAATTTTTCACAGCAAACTGTCACTTTTTCTACAACTTTTTCAGCGACGCTCATAATGGGATAACGATGGGATCTATTTTTTTTCGATTTTTTAGATTTCACATTCCAGTTTTTTTTTAAAGAAAAACGTGTAAAAAAAATATCATGCTCAGGATTTACTATTAATAATTATCTGACACACAATTATCATCAAAATTTTCAAATTTTATTTCCACAGAAAAATTACTAAACGTGTCAGGAAATAGATGTGAATTAATAATAATTTTTCTGTGGAAATAAAATTTGAAAATTTTGATGATAATTGTGTGTCAGATAATTATTAATAGCAAATCCTGAGCATAATATTTTTTTTACACATTTTTCTTTAAAAAAAACTAGAATGTGAAATTTAAAAAATCGAAAAAAAATAGATCCCATCGTTATCCCATTATGAGCATCGCTGAAAAAGTTGTAGAAAAGGTGACAGTTTGCTGTGAAAAATTATGAGGAAAATCGATCAGTACGTGTTTTTTGTAAATCGACAATTTATACTTAAAATTTAAAATTTCAATAGTAGCGTGGTTCAAAAAATTTTTTTTTTATTTTTTACTGAAAAGATGTCTAAAAACAAACATATTTTGTCTCTATGAAAATTTTATTTAAACCACTTTTCACGAAGTTGTAGGCATTTGAAAAAAAAATCTCTATATTTTTCAAAATTCAATATCTCGAAAACGGTTGGAGGAAAAAATTTAAAAAAAATCATGGGGGCCTCTTTCAATCTATACTAAAAGATGAAAAAGTTTCAAAAAAATCCGAGATGCAAAAGCTAAATGGTGTCCGATTTGGCGTGGAACGCCCCATATACATTAGGGTGCTTTTTATTTTTCGAACATTTTTTTTTTCTTGGCCCATATGAAAATTTTATTGTAGGCGACAAAAAAAAAATTTCCTGAAAATTTTAGCCCTTAATTTTAATTTTAAGAGGTCGCTATCTATTTTTAAAGTTTTCCCATTTAAAAAGCATGGGAACGATATCACATTTTTATATAAAAATTCCTACCCAGGCAGTTTTTGAGTAATTTACTCGTTTTTGGGCTCGTTTCATAGGGCTTGTAGTCCTCTTTAAAATTGAATTTAGTGACAGATGCAATTACAACAGTTCATAAGTTATGAGACTTCAAACTTCAGAAATTTTTATTTTTACCAAAAAATAATAATTTATGGCTATTATTATACCAGCTATCAACTTTCTAGAAAAAATGACATACAAATTTTGTAGTGTGTTAAATACTCTGAAAGAAATACCCAAAACAATTCAATATTATCAACGTTATTGTTTATTTTTTTTAACTTGTCTCTTTTAAAGGGTTTTAGAATTATTTAATTTTAATTTTATTCTCGTGACAAATTGAACTTTTGTACTTATCCTTTTTTTTGGTATTTAATTAATCGAGCTTCATCAATTTTTATGTAGTTCTATGATTTAACGTATCGATCGAAGCGCCGATAGTTTTCGACGGTCTAAAATCTCAGTCTTTATGACTGAAATTGAATTACAAGTCACAAATCTATTATCAGTTTTTTTAATATTATTTTATTTTTTAATCATAAAACTACATAAAAATTGATGAAGCTCGATTAATTAAATACCAAAAAACAGGATAAGTACAAAAGTTCAATTTGTCACGAGAGTACAATTGAAATTAAATAATTCTAAAACCCTTTAAAAGAGAAAAGTTAAAAAAAAATAAACAATAACGTTGATAATATTGAATTCTTTTGGGTATTCCTTTCAGAGTATTTTACACACTACAGAAGTTGTATGTCATTTTTTCTTGAAAGTTGATAGCTGGAATAATAATAGCCATTAATTATTATTTTTTGGTAAAAATAAAAATTTCTGAAGTTTGAAGTCTCATAACTTTTGAACTGTTGTAAATGCATCTATGTCACTAAAATCAATTTTAAAGAGGACTACAAGCCCTATGAAACGAGCCCAAAAACGAGTGAATTGCTCAAAAACTGCCTGGGTAGAAATTTTTATAAAAAAATGTGATATCGTTCCCATGCTTTTTAAATGGGAAAACTTTAAAAATAGATAGCGACCTCTTAAAATTAAAATCTAGGGCTAAAATTTTCAGGAAATTTTTTTTTTGTCGCCTACAATAAAATTTTCATATGGGCCAAGAAAAAAAAAATGTTCGAAAAATAAAAAGCACCCTAATATACATGTATTAAAACGTGTCGAGTTACGCCTGTCGTCGTGAGGTCTCGTGTGCTCTCGCCCATGTCCGAGCTAATTCGGGCAATCTCGTCGCTAGCACTGTATGGAGGCATGTGTGTGTATTACCGCATCTCCAATAATCTCCCTTAATACTCACATCTACACATGTTAATCTATTTTGATCACGCCTAGGGCTCTAGTGAGTTCGGCGTGGTGATCTTTGGGCAGGGCCTTGGTTAAGATGTCAGCTACCATACTCTCCGAGGGCAAATACTCAACCTGGATCGATTTATCAGCTATAGCTTCCTTCACAAAGTGGAACTGGATCCTGACGTGTTTAGTTCTCTTGTGGAACCTGGATGACCATGATAGCTTGATCGCGCCTTGGTTGTCACATTTGATGAGCCCTTCGGACAACTCGTGGGCACCCAGCTCTCCGATGAGGCCTCGTATGTACTTGGACTCCTTGATCCCCTCCATCAGTGCCCTGAATTCGGCCTCTACGGTCGATATCGATACTGCGCGTTGTTTTCTTGACTTCCAGCAAAAAGCTGCACTACCCAGGGTGAATACGTACCCGGTTTGAGACCGAGAGTCCTCTTCATCTTCACCCATGTTCGAATCCGTGTATCCGACTATCTTGTCGTCCGATTTCTTGTACACAAGTCCGTTTCTCGTAGTTCCTCTCAAGTATCTCAGCACCCGCTTGGCTGTTCCCCAGTGTTCTTCAGTTGGGTGCTCGCAGAACTGTCCCAGTGTGCTGACCGTGTGTGTTATGTCCGGCCGGGTGGCTACCGCAAGGTACATTAATGAGCCAACGAGCTCCCTGTATTCTGGGTTAAGTGGTGGCATCTTCGGGTCCTTGGAGGGTCTTAATCTTGCCATTGGGCTGGCAGGTGTTGCTTGTGGGTTGCAGATCTTCATCCCAAACCTCTCAATTGAATCGTCGGCGTGTCTACGTTGGGACATGCTTATTTGGCCCTTTTTTTGTTCAAATTCTATTCCCAGGCAGTACTTGGCTATGCCCAGGTCCTTCATACGGAATTTCTTGGCCAATCCCTCTTTCAGCCCTTTAGTCCACTCTGGATTGTTTGATGTGCCCAGGATGTCATCGACGTATACTGATATTAGTATTATTCTATCTGTGTCCTTGTAAAAGAACAGACAGGGATCAGAAATGGTGGGACTTAACCCTAATGTTTCCAGTGATCTGCACAATGTCTCATACCACTTCGATCCAAATTGCTTGAGTCCGTAGATGGCCTTTCTTAGTTTGCAGAGTCGATTTCCCTCCGCGAGATCTTTCAGCATCCGTAATACTTTCTCTTGTATTTCTGAATCTCTTCTTCCACTTCTTGAGATCTCCTCGAGTGCTGTTTTTAGCCCCTCTGGCGTTTTCATGTATATTTCTTCGTTGATATCTGCATTCAGGTAAGCTGTCTCTACGTCCAGCAAATGAATTGGAACTTCCATCTTGGCTGATACTGCCGCTAAGAGCCTCATCGTCTCCATTCTTGCGACTGGAGCTGAGGTTTTGTCGTAGTCGAAGCCTGGTCTTTGGGAGAATCCCTTGGCTACGATGCGCACTTTTCTTCGTTTAATTTCTCCGTTGGTATTTATTTTATTCTTAAGCACCACTCTAGAGCTAATGACGTTTCTTTGTTCTGGCCGCCTTACCAGCTCCCATGTCTTGTGTTCTAGGTGGGATTTCATTTCCTCAACCAGTGCACGTTTCCACTGCGAGGATTCTGGTCCTCGTATCGCTTTCTTAAGCGTAATGTTAGCAGTTAGTGCATATTTTTCTGCGAAGTTTGCTTCTTCTAGCTTCTCTTCGTCGTCCCCTCCTGTTGGGTGGTTTGTTGCTCTGTCACTTCGAGGACGTTTGTCTTCCGACATCAGTGACGTATCGAGTGCTCGTTACCCCCCCCCCCCCCCTCTTTGCTCTCCCTCGTCGTCTTGGGCGAAGGCGTTGTCTATTTCTTCATCACTGGGGTGTAGTTGTTCATCTTCATCCGGTACCAGGTTCAGGAATTTTACCAGGACGAGACGAGGGAATACCAGGACAAACAAGGACAACTACGACGAGGACAGATCTGCGAAAAGTTAATTGTTGTTAAGATATTTTTATTCATTTATTCCAGGCAGGAAGCCGGAAAAATTTATTAGAATGCATAGTCATACGTCTGGTAGCGTCGCGTCTAATCGTTCGTAAATTTATTACTCGAAAATTAAATAATTAAATCCGTAAATTAAAAGTTAATAAACCAATCTGGAATTGACAATAAAATAATTAATTCATAAACTCCTGGCATGTTGCCGGAGCAATTGCGTAGTCAAATATTTCCAGGCAGGTAACTGTTGAATTTAGTCATAATTGCTAGTCGTAAAATTAATTAATTAATAAGTAAATTTAATAACAAAAAAAGGCCATTCGGCAGCCGAAATGGAAGTAGATTTCTCATTAATTGATTATTTCAACCATTAGGGAACGAAAAAAAAAAATGTTCGTTTCAAACGAAGCACCGTATTTATATAATCGTATATAAATTGGGTATAATCTTTTTTACACGGGCGTAAATAATATAGCAGTTTCATTTGAACGTCATAATGAATGAACGATATATATATATATATATATATATATATATATGTATGTGATTTCTACGTTTCGATGACTTTTTTGCACATCGTTTCTACATTTCGGTGATTTTTTTGCATTTCGGTGACGTCGCTGAAATGTATTTTATATGTTTTATACATTTCGGTGACGTCATAAAAATGTCATATATCATTAATATACAGTTAGTACTTTTTAGCGGATCACGAAAATGCATTTTTACCCGTTTTAACGTATTAGTGAATCACCGAAATGTTGTTATCCATCGTTTATACAGTTTAGTGAATCATTAAAATGTAGTCATCATGTATTTTTCCAAAATATGTTATTTTCGTTATATAAGCAATGAAATAATAAAATACGAACGAAAAAACATTTTTTATGGCATGCTTATATTTGCAAAGTTTTATCAGTATGCATTATAAATATCTGTACAGAATAATACTAAATTCAGATCATAAGCCAATGGAAGTATAAGCGTATATTGATCTGAAGTTATGGATGAATCAAAAAACACGTATAAAAAATTATATTATTACTGATTAGTGATTAATCAATTGAATCTTATCTTTTGTTCATGAATATTTTAGATTTCAATGAACCGTGTTATTCATGTTACATATTGGCAATTATTTGTTTTTAATAATCAATTTTTTTAAGGGTTTTTTCAAATATAGATATAATAACGTTTGTTTGTTTATACATTTCGATGACTTTAAATTGGATTATACCTAAATTTCTGTGACTTTTAAGGATAACACATCATTTATATTTTACTTCCCTCGAAAAAAATAAAGATTTTTAATAATTATGGAAGTTATTAATATCAGAACGACATTCAAGCATCGAATTTTAATCAGTTTTCAACGTTTTGAAATCCTAGACAGCCATTCTGAACTTTTCAAAAGTAATGCTCTCGTGCGTGTGAGTGTGTGTGTGCTGCGTTCGAAAGTTACTAACGACAACAGAACTCAAAAATCGCTATTTCCTCAATTTTTTCAAAATAATTCAGAATGTAGATTTTCTTTTGGTCTGAAAATCATAGCGAGTTATTGTTTCCAAAGTCTTTTTCGATTTCTGTCAGAATCAACCTAAGTGATAAATTCTTTTCCGATCGATCGTTAAAGAAAAATGAACGATGTGCATGTTTTTTCCGCATATTTCATAATCTATTAGTCACAATCAAATAATCAAATTTAATAATCTTTCTAAATTTATTTAGTAATTGTTTGAGACAGATCGGTAACATAAATTTCTTCGTTGAAATCTATTAAAAATTTGTAAGATCCACGATTGTAAAAATCCGGTTCGAAAGGGTATTTTAGAGATAGAGGACTTCAAAAATATTCGAATAATTATGGGTACAAACTTGATGAGCTTGGAATTAGCGAGAAGTTTTAGACTGGCCTGAGGAGTCAACCATTTTCCAGATCGTTTATACGTATTTTATACTTTTTATTGTTCTTAAAAACTTGTTTTTTTTTTACCCATTTAGACATAATAGTAAGCCACCAAAATATTTTTCATCCAGCCTTTATACATTTCACTGAATCACTAAAATGTTAAAACAATATACTTTTATGGTCTAGGCTATGTTATTTCTTTGAGAAATAAACTAATTAAATATGAACCAACAACAATTTTATTGGTCACGTTAATATTTTGGAAATTATCTCCGCATGCATTATAAAATCTATTCTGAATAGTGTAAAATAAGAATCTATAGCTGTAAAATTATTCCATTATGAATTATACATTAAATTGAGTCACTAAAATGTTGTAATACTATATTTCTTTAATCTATGCTGTTTTCTTTCTAGTAGCCATAAACTAATTCAATTCAAACCGAAAACAACTTTATACGGCATGTTGATGTTTGCAAAATTTTTTCTGCTTCTATTATGAATATCTGGTAGAAATAATAAGAAATTTAGATCTATAAGCTTTTAGCGGAATAAATAAAAAGTTTATCCAACCAAGCTTTATCAATGGAAAACTAAACAAATAGCTAAAAAATTAATTAATTACTTATCAATCTATGAACTAGTATCTTCTGTTTACAAATATTCATATTTTAATTAATAACATATTTCTTGATTTCAGTCAGTGATCTTTATTTTCTGTAACAATCTTCTTGCATATGGTTTTTTTTGAATATGGATCTAATGAAAGAATTTCAATATTTTTCAATATAATTTACGTAATTGATTCTACTACGAGATATCTACTTAATCGAAGCTATCTTTCTCATCAACCTATTAAGTGCACATCTTTATCATATTTATGAGATAGATTTTAGGATTAATTAATTGATGTAAAATTTAATTAATTATTATTATATGCATAAACATGAATGCTCTATCCGGATTGAGTTTTGAGTTTGATCTATAAATTACCAGTTGTGTAAACAAGTACAGAATATTACGGGGACCAATACGATTATTTTTAAGTCTTATATCATGAATTTCTGAATGAACTATAATAATTAACGTATTATTTATTTTGTGAAACAGAAATTAATCGGCAACATAATAAAAGATAACCTTATTTATTCTTACATTTCTCTGACTTATTATCGCATTGTTACTACATTTCTGTGACTTTCATTGACATGTTTTATTTTTTTTATATATATATTTACTACTTTTAAGTGGTCACCGAATTTTTATTCTACCCGTTTCAACATAAGAGTGACCTACCACAATGTGATTTATCCATGGTTTATGAATTTTAGTGAATCGCTACAATGTTACAATAATATATTTTCCTGACCTATGGTATTCTCTTCTCCTTCTATCTTGAAGATGTATCATGGACTCGATTATATAATTCTGTTGAAAATAAATTCCAAATTATCGTTTACATATAAATTATTTCATTCAAAGAATTGAGTTGAACCTAGAACTTATACATGATCGTATTTTATATAATTAATGTGCTATCACAACGGTTGCAAAAATTTAAAAGATAAACTATTAAACCTTTACAAACTCATAGTTTGCGGAATTTTTAATCATAGAGTTTGGTTATTCATTAATTTATAGATAAAACTCAAAACTCAATCTGGAAAGAGCATTCATTTTCATGCATATAATAATAATTAATTAAATTTTACATCAATTAATTAATCCTAAATCTATCTCATAAATATGATAAAGATGTGCACTTAATAGGTTGATGAGAAAGATAGCTTCGATTAAATAGATATCTCGTAGTAGAATCAATTACGTAAATTATATTGAAAAATATTGAAATTCTTTCAGTAGATCAATATTCGAAAAAAACCATAGGCAAGAAGATTGTTACAGAAAAAAGATCACTGACTGAAATCAAGAAATATGTTATTAATTAAAAAATGAATAGTTGTAAACGGAAGATTATGGCTACTAGAAAGAAAACAGCATAAATTAAAAAATATAGTATTACAATATTTTAGTGACTAAATTGAATGTATAATTCATAATAGAATAACTTTACAGCTATAGATTCACATTTTACATTATTCAGAATAGATTTTTATACTGCATACAGAGCAAATTTTTAATATATCAACGTGACCAATAAAATTGTTGATGGTTCATATTTAATGAGATTATTGCGCAAAGAAATAAAATCGCCTAGATCATAAGAGTATATTATTCTAACATTTTGGTGACTCAGTGAAATGTCTAAAGGCTGGATAAAACAGATTTTGGTGGTTCACTATTATGACTAAATGAGTATAAAAAAAAAATTTTTTTGAATACTAAAAAGTATAAAATTCGTATAAGCAATCTGGAAAATGGTTAAGTCTGCAGGCCATCCTTAAAACTTCTGACTTATACCAAGGTTTTGAAGTTCGTACCCATAATTATTCGAATATTTTTGAGCTCCTCGAGCTCTGAAAAACTCACTAAGCGAATTTTTGAAATTGTCGATCTTACAAATTTTTTTTAGATTTGAACGAAGGAATTTAATTATAGATCAGTTAAAACCCCTAACAATTACTAAATAAATTAATAAAGATTATTCATTCAGTTTATTTCATTTCAATTTTATTTGTAGAAAGTTAAAAATTTTGCACTAATAGTTTTAGAAGTAGGGATTGAATAAAATAGTATAATGTAACTTTAAGAATATTTATATGTAAAACAATTATCCATCATTATATTTATTCATAGTTATAACAATGTATTTCAACTTATATCACAATTAAACTGATGTAAATGATGACCTCTAAATATTATCATATAATAAATAGATTACAAAAAAAAATCGATTTTCAATGGTTACCAAATCAAGTTAGGAAATATGCGCGCGCATACATGAAATTTGACATGATTTATACATTTTGGTGGAAGCTTATAGATTATTGTATATTTTTCATATACAATTGTATACAACTTGTATATATAAAAATATATAAGTCACCGAAATGTAAATTTGGGCGGATCTTCCAAAAAATCAATTGTATATCAATAATTTTTTTTTCTATGATAAAAAGGCACTGTTCCGCTCTATAATTAGCTATAAAAAAAACGAGTCACCAAAACGTAGAAATCACATACATATATATATATATATATATATATATATATATATGTTTAGATAAAGTCATAGTAATTTGATTTGAAGCTTATTGCACGACTCATGACGCGAAGCATCAGAGAGTGCTTTACGATCGAAAAATTTTTTTTTCGCCTCACTTCGGCAACTATTTCAATTATTATACCTTTGTTGATTCACGGAATTAAGATATGTTGCACACCATTTTGAAGATAATTCAATGGAGATTAATTCCATACTTTTCAAAAATTTATTTAGTTCAATAAAATCCGAAAAAACATCAAAATAGTTTAAAAACATTTCCTGTCCGTCAAGTATGAAACCCGTAGACACGATAACTTGTGAAAAAATCCAGTAATTAAAACAAACTTTTTTTTAAAAAATTCTTTGAAAGATTTGTAGATCCTCTATTGAAAATGGCTAGGCAACTCACCGTCGTTTAATTACAATTAATAAAATAAAAAAAGGCTGTATAACTATACGCATATATATATCTATGTAAAATTAACACGGATGGTGATATATCTATACATTATACGTACATTTATTCCACCAGGGGCGCTTGCACATTACCGTCCTAGTACAGCTGTTTTTTTTTTTGTATTATCGCTAATTGGTAAGCCTGAATTTTTTCAATTCAATTCTTTTTTTTTATTTGTTTTTATTTACATATATTTTTTTTTTTTTTGTTATTAATCGAGATATCTTGAGAAAATTCTTTTATAATTATAAAAAATTACTAATATAATTAAAAAAAAAAATCGGTCTGTCGGTTGACCCTGCGGGCCAGCCCCAAAACTTCCCGCGTATTTCAAGCTCCTTGAGCTCGAAAAACTGTAAAAGATACATTTTCGAGCTCTTCGAGCTCGAAAATACTTTTGTATGCTTTTGTTTTCAAAAAATAACGTTTTTTACAATTTTTTCTACAACGATATCTCTCGAACGAATAAACCGATTGAGACGTTTAAGGTGACAGTCGACGCGTTTTATTGAGTTCTATAACTGATTAAATTTTGAAATCGATTCATCGAGTCATTTTTGAGAAATTTTCAAAATACTAAAAAAAATTTTTTTTTTAATTCTTTCGATAACGGTTTCTCTTGAAAGAATTAACCGATTTTGATGTTTGAGGTGGCATTCGACGCGGCTTATAAATCTCCAGAGCCCAGTCCATTTTGGAATTAATCCATCGAGCCCGTAAAAAGTTATCCAAAAAAAACATTTTTGAAAAAAGTTTATTTTTGGAATATCTCCGAACGAGCCCTGCTGATCAAGCTCAAATTTTTTCAGCTTCAAGATATTAAAAAACTGCGTCGAATGACACCTTGACGATCAAAATCGGTTGATCCGTTCGAAAGTTATAGATATTTACATACGTACGTACATACACTCGGACATCATCGTGAAATTAGTCAGAATAGCTTTCTAGGACCTCAAAACGTCGACATCTGTTGGAATTTCGATTTTCACAAATCGGACTGAAACCAATAACTTCCCGAATTTTCGAAAATTTGCAATTTTCTTAGCGGGAAGTTAAAAAAAACAACAAATTTTAAATATTTTAAATTTACTCGTGCTTCCCGCCATTTTTGTATTATTATTTTATTATTTCATAATAAATGAACATTATGAGTCGTGCACTTTTGGATTTTCCAAATTTACTTTTTTTATTATCTAGACGATTCAATCATCAACCAAATGAACCTACATAGTCTAGTCGAGAAGTGAGTTTTCTGCGAAAAATCGTTAAACCACTCTTAAAAATACGGCGATTGGTGCATTGGATTCAGAATTTCATTCTGAGAAATGGGTATTTTTTTTTTTATCCGCCATTAAAAATTCCATTTGTTATAAACAAAAAACGAAGAGACAAAAAGGGAGTCTCCGTTTTTTAGCTATAACTTCAAAAGTATTAAAGATAACTGAAATTAAAAAAAAGATCCTAAAAGAGGAGAAAATTTCAGTTAAAAAAGTCTCGACTCCCCCAGTTGTAGCTCCATTATTTATAATTTTAATTTGACGTTGAAAGTTGGGCTCCGCGCGGCCGTTTCGGCGCCTGCGCGTCGTCGCCATACAAAGTATGCAACATAAAATAATTTTTTTATAACATAAAATATTAATTTAAAAATCTGAAAAAATTATAGTGTCATCTAGACACCTGAAGGAATATATCCCCGCATAAAAAAAATTTTTAGCTCGATTTTTGTTTAAGTTATTTGATTGTTAATTAACAAATTTTTCGGAGACTTGAATTTTTATAAAATCTCTTAAAAATGTTTAAAAAAAGTGTCTATAAATTTTTTTTTCTCTTGGGAGCTCTTGTTATATGAATAATAAACAAGATTCCGTTGTAATAGTTTATAAAAGTTTTTTCATTTGTTTATAATGATTTTTCAAAGTTATCAAAAATTGAAATATCCGGCTAATGTTATAAAAAAAATTTTTTCCGAAATCTGTAATTGTGGTTGTTTTTGTATTCATATATTGCGTTTAGTAGCTTAGCTAAAAAATTTTTAACATGAATTGTTTAAAAAACTTTTATAAACAAATAGACAAATTGAATATTTTTGAAAAATTTTTTTTTTGTCATTCTGTTGTCTTAGTAAAATAAAGATTTTAAAAAAAAAATTTTTCCTTAAAAAAATTTTTTAATTGGTAATAATTGTTTTTGTCATTTATCCACCGTTTAAATTATTTATTAAGAAATCATTTTTTTTTAAAAATCATTATTTACAATTCTCAATATAATCATGAAAAAAATTTTTTTTTTTTATTTAAATTTTCATTGTTTATTTTATAAACAATTTGTTATAAACAAATTTCCACTTTCATTATATTTTTTTCCGTAGCTTTAAAAAATTACAAATACAGCCGTGTGCATTAAAGTTGTGAAAAAAATTTTTCTCTATTTTTTATTGAATTTTAAAATACTTTACCCAATCAAAGTTGAAGCAGTCAACTATTTTATCTATTTATAAATTGCTATAACTTTTAAACTATTGAAGATACGGTCTTAGACATTCAAGCCGATCTTTTAGACAATTTATTCATTTATATAATAAATTTTTCAAATGCTCGATATCTATTATGGTTCAATTTTTATAAGCATTTGTTTATAAAAAAATGCTTTATTTGAATCTTTAAACTATTATATCTTTTAAACTATTGAAGTTACGGCTTTTATGATTCAAGACAATTTTATAGAGTAATTATTGGACTACTTAAAAATAATTTTTTTATATTTTTAATTTCATTTGTTTATCATTTTTTTTTATTTATTCAAATTATTACACGGTTAAGGGTACGTTTTATGGATTTTATTGACTTAATACTCCTACCTGACACCAATAACTAATGTTGTTCTTGCTATTTTCATTTAGTTTTGGAGTTTTCAATTTATTACTGAACGTTTGTCAAAGCAAAAACTTAAAATTTTTGCCAGTAGTGCAGCCTGGCAGAAATTTACAGAATTGAATGAACTTTTCACAGAAAAGTCGCCTCGACAGTTAGCAAGTATAGATTTCCTGACTAAAAATATCTTCATGGAACAATCTGTTGTGTGTGTGAGTATAAAGTCAATAAAATCCATAAAACGTACCCTTAACCGTGTAATAATTTGAATAAATAAAAAAAATGATAAACAAATGAAATTAAAAATATAAAAAAATTATTTTTAAGTAGTCCAATAATTACTCTATAAAATTGTCTTGAATCATAAAAGCCGTAACTTCAATAGTTTAAAAGATATAATAGTTTAAAGATTCAAATAAAGCATTTTTTTATAAACAAATGCTTATAAAAATTGAACCATAATAGATATCGAGCATTTGAAAAATTTATTATATAAATGAATAAATTGTCTAAAAGATCGGCTTGAATGTCTAAGACCGTATCTTCAATAGTGTAAAAGTTATAGCAATTTATAAATAGATAAAATAGTTGACTGCTTCAACTTTGATTGGGTAAAGTATTTTAAAATTCAATAAAAAATAGAGAAAAATTTTTTTCACAACTTTAATGCACACGGCTGTATTTGTAATTTTTTAAAGCTACGGAAAAAAAATATAATGAAAGTGGAAATTTGTTTATAACAAATTGTTTATAAAATAAACAATGAAAATTTAAATAAAAAAAAAATTTTTTTCATGATTATATTGAGAATTGTAAATAATGATTTTTAAAAAAAAAAATGATTTCTTAATAAATAATTTAAACGGTGGATAAATGACAAAAACAATTATTAACAATTAAAAAATTTTTTTAAGGAAAATTTTTTTTTTAAAAATCATTATTTTACTAAGACAACAGAATGACAAAAAAAAAAATTTTTCAAAAATATTCAATTTGTCTATTTGTTTATAAAAGTTTTTTACACAATTCTTGTTAAAAAATTTTTTAGCTAAGCTGCCAAACGCAATATATGAATACAAAAACAACCACAATTACAGATTTCGGAAAAAAAATTTTTTTATAACATTAGCCGGATATTTCAATTTTTGATAACTTTGAAAAATCATTATAAACAAATGAAAAAACTTTTATAAACTATTACAACGGAATCTTGTTTATTATTCATATAACAAGAGCTCCCAAGAGAAAAAATTTATAGACACTTTTTTAAACATTTTTAAGAGATTTTATAAAAATTCAAGTCTCCGAAAAATTTGTTAATTAACAATCAAATAACTTAAACAAAAATCGAGCTAAAAATTTTTTTTATGCGGGGATATATTCCTTCAGGTGTCTAGATGACACTATAATTTTTTCAGATTTTTAAATTAATATTTTATGTTATAAAAAAATTATTTTATGTTGCATACTTTGTACGGCGACGACGCGCAGGCGCCGAAACGGCCGCGCGGAGCTATTTCAACGTCAAATTAAAATTATAAATAATGGAGCTACAACTGGGGGAGTCGAGACTTTTTTAACTGAAATTTTCTCCTCTTTTAGGATCTTTTTTTTAATTTCAGTTATCTTTAATACTTTTGAAGTTATAGCTAAAAAACGGAGACTCCCTTTTTGTCTCTTCGTTTTTTGTTTATAACAAATGGAATTTTTAATGGCGGATAAAAAAAAAAATACCCATTTCTCAGAATGAAATTCTGAATCCAATGCACCAATCGCCGTATTTTTAAGAGTGGTTTAACGATTTTTCGCAGAAAACTCACTTCTCGACTAGACTAACAACTTATCATTAAAAATATATTTACAGTTCAAGACGTAAAAATTTTTTTTTCAATTTATTCAAAAATTTTCAGTCATTTGTGTTTAACAATAAAGTTGTCATGTTTTTAGTCTAATAACATTTTTCATGAATGAAATCATTTTCATAGTTTTCATTCACGATAAAAAATAAACTCATTATCTTTTAAAAAAACTTATTGGTTTTAATTTTTTAATAACTATTTGTTATTAACTTTATTGCCGTCATGTGTTTCAAATCATTTGATTAGATACTTTTTTTAGTGACTTTAATTTCTGATTTTTTTTTCAAAACTTTGGTCCCTTATCGATAAGTCAAAAAACAGCCTTACAATTGTTATCTTCTAGATATCGTAAAACCAAGTATGTTACTTGAGTATCTAATCGATGAATATATACCCTAAATAATTCAAAATTACCGCCTCATTAACAGATCACCGGTGAAGACTACCAATCAAAAATGAAATAAAAAAAAAAGCGTTACCATCGCAACCATAATAAACAGTCTTAATTATTTATTCATACTACTATAAACAGTTGGAAAAAAAATTAATTAATATAAAAGAAAAAAATTTGTATGTTCTTCATTGACATCAATAAATAAATATATAACTACAAATAAATAAATAAATACAAAGTGCGTAAAAATGTCGAAAGAAAATGAAGTTGACATAGTTAATGCAAGTGATGCTGATCTTAATAACTGTGCATCTGCTGAAGAACTTAATAAAAAAATTGATAAAAGTGATGCTGATGTTATTGAATTTACATCTACTGAAGAACTTAATAAAATAGGGGTCGATTCTAATGTGTAAGTAATTATTAATTAAATTGATTTTATATAAAACTTTATTTTGGGTTATGTTTTTATTGTCAAAAGTAAAAAATATATATATATATATATATATATATATATACATAAAAGTATTTTTTTTTATGAATTTGATTTTAATTTTATAAAATTCTAATTAAAAATTATTTATAGGAATATAGTAGGTTTTGTAGATAGCGTAGATGCAGTAAAAACCTTTAAGTCAAACAACCAATTATTGAAATTCATAATTCATAATGGTGCCGGGGTAACTGTACAGGTTAATGCATGGAATGAGGAAATTCCGCGAATCGAACAAGAAATTTCAGTTTATCAGGTAAATTTTTTGTATTAATAACCTATAGAAAAAAAAAATTGATTAAAATGTTAGAACTATTATTATTATTATTATTATTTTTGCTACCCGGGTAAGAAAATTATATATAATTCAATATAATCATATATAATTCTATATAATTATATATGATTTATATAGAATTATATATGATTCATATAGAATTATATATAATTATACAGAATTATATATAATTATATATAACGATGAGAAAAAATCTCAACTGATTATATATAATTATATATAATTATATACACTTATATATAATTTTACAAGATTATATACAATTATATAGAACGCTCAGAAAAATCTCAGATGATTATATATAATTATATATAGTTACATACAATTATATATAATTGCATATAATTATATATGATCATCTGACATTTTTTTAGCGTTATATATAATTATAAATAAAAATATATAATTCTATATGAATCATACATAATTCTATACAAAAATAGAAAATAGAGAAAAATAACTTGGGAGTAAAGATATATATGTAAATATGGTTGTTTAAAAAAAAAAAAAATATTTTTTTTTTTTAATTTTCTAGCTCACAAACCAATCAATGGATTTTTATGCACCATAAATGATTTCGTAGGAAATTGAACGCTCTACAGAAAAAGTCTCTTATCATTTTTTGATAAATACCACTGTTCAAAAGTTATTTAAGCTTCAAGTCAAATTTATAGCAAATTTTGAGATTTTTTCACTTTTCCGGTGGATATAACGGTCTTATAAAAAAATATCGTAGGATTCGTTTTGTAGATAATTTTATTCCTTACAAATTATTACGAGCAAAGTTTTTCGAAATTCACCCGAAAAGTAAAAAAATCTTTAAATTTCCTATAAATTTGACTTGAAGCTTAAATAACTTTTGAACAGTGGGATTTATCAAAAAATTATGTGTGACTTTTTTTGTAGAGCGTTCGATTTCCTACGAAAACATTTATTGTGCATAAGAATCCGTTGATTGCTTTGTGAGCTAAAAAATTTAAAAAAAAAAATTTTTTTTCCGGGTTATTTAAGGAGGTTCATCGGATAATCACTTTTCTTACAATATCTTTCAATTTTTAAACACTAATACTTTAAAGTGTCCTGTATACGTAGGAATTTTTTAAAATAGTCCTTGCAGTACTAAATTTCGAAATATTAACAATTAAAAATCGTACATTTAACATGCATTCCCTATGTTGACCGTAGTTAGAGTGAGCATTTTATTAAATAACAATCATACTTTTCTTACAACATTTTTTTAAAAGCTGAAAATTATTAATTCAATTTATAACAAGTAATTTTTTTCAATAAAAACATAAACGAGCGGTATTCATTTTTTTGTAATCAATTTTTAAAGTTTATTACTTTTAATGATTTTCAAGCTTTCTCCCATAACCTGACGAGTGAGAGATAGTGACTTGGCAACGTTGCAGTGCGCGGGAAATTCGAAACACAGTAGAAGCCCAACAGATTTAAATAATTACAAATTATTTTTTAAATTTAGAATTTTTTAAATTTAGTCGTGAAGTCATTGTTATTTATTATTTATCATTTGTTGTCTCCAACTACGTATAATCTTAAAATTATTCAAAACACTTTCTACAACACATGCTCAAGGGGAAAAATATTCTAAGTTAGAATGCAACGTAGCCAAGTCTGAGAAAAGACACAATGGGATCATTTTTATACTTCTGCGCATATAAGAGGATGCGCAAAAGTGTACTGTATCTCAACCACTTCTTATTGTAGTTAGAATGTTTTACACGGGAGAAATCTTTCTAAAAGTTGCGAACTGCTGCTATCGATGAACCTCCTTAAACGGAAAGTAGGAAAATTGATTGAGACAAACCTTGATACCATTAGGAGCCTGGAGTGGTACCAAAATTTTCATTTTTATTTATACTTTTAATTTTTGGATACCACAAAAAAAAAAAAATTGTTTTTTTTTATCCTCTTATGAGCTCAAGAGTTACTTTATATTACTAAAAAAATTCTCACTAAATTTCAGCTAAAGATCTTTTAAATTGAGTTATCACAAATGGGGGCCCCCTTTTCCATTTAAAGTACACGCGAAAACTTTTCATTTCAATTTTTCGTTATTAAGACTGTGAAAAATTTTTTTTTTTAAATTTAACCTGGTCTCATTTTGTAGGAAATCAATTCTCTACACAAAAAAGATTATGCATTATGTACGTCAAACAAACTGGAAAAAAATTACGGGGCTTCAAAGATCGACAGAAATTTAGTCTCCTCGAATTATTTTTTGTTATTTTTAATTTTTATTCGATAGAAAAAATTTTTTCGAATAATGACACGCAGTCTTGTAGGAAATTTAATTTCCTACAAAAAGTATTTGATATCATACATACGTTAAATGAATAAAAACAAAGTTACAGAGATTTAAATGTCAACGAAAAATCAAGTTTAAAAAATATCAATTTTCTGAACTTAAATATCAACGAAAAGTGAACTTGATTTTTCATTGATATTTAAATCCCTTTAACGTTTTTCGCATTCATTTGACGTATATATAATACCGGATACTTTTTGTAGGAAATTAAATTCACTACAAGACCGTGCTTGTCATTATTTGAAAAAAAAATTTCGATAGAATTAAAATAAAAAACAACAAAAAATAATTTAATACTGAGGAAACTAAATTTTTGTCGATGTTTGACGCCCCGTAACTTTTTCCCAGTTTGTTTGATGTACAAATTGCATCAGCACTTTTTGTAGAGAATTTCATTTCCTACGAAATTATACCAGGTGAAATTAAAAAAAATTTTTTATAGTCTTAATAACTAAAAACTAAACTGAAAAATTTTCGTGTGTATTTTAAATGGGAAAGGGGACTCCCTTTGTGGTAGTTCAAGTCTAAAGATATCTGGCTAAAATTAGGTGAAGTTTTTTTTATAATATAAAGTAACTTTTGGGCTCATAAGAGTTTAAAAAAAAGTATTTGTTTTTTTTTGGGACACCCCAATATATATATGTATGTAGGAGAGGGAAGTCACCGGTGCTATAGGCAGCAGTGGAAGTAGTTCGGAGCTCGCCACGAGATCGCGCCCACCACTTGTAGTGTGTCTCTAGTAAGAAACTTATTTCAGAACTGTTAAATTCGAAACTTGAGACTATTTTGGCCCGGGTACGCTTTCGTTACTTGGCAGAGTGACAAGTACCTTTTTTGATGGTAATATAGTACATTCTATATTACATAATGACAAAAATTTTTATTATCAATGTTTCCATAAATAATTTTTCTTAGAAATTAAACTTGGACTTTAAAAAAAAAATGATTTAAATAAAAAGCGTAGAGCCTCTACTATACAAAAATTCACAATTTATTTAACAAATTGCATAGGAATTCAATTATATATAGTTCTACATAATTATATATAGTTATATATAATTATATATAGTTATATATAATTATATATAGTTATATGTAATTATATATAATTATATAGGGCCATTTTTCATATATAATTATGCATAATTATATATAATTTTTTTTACCCGGGTATACACGTAGAGAAATTTTTTATGAAAATTATCCGAAAAGTTTGATATTGTGAGGACTTATGGTAAATATTTAAATTTTCCCCATGCCCATTGTAAAATTTACCACTCGATAGCATGTTATTGAAGTGAAATTTCTACTAATAACATAGTAAAAGTATAGTTACTGGCTAGATGTTCTTACAGTTTCAAATTTTGTGGGTAATTTTTACTCGAAAATTCTCTGCGTGTATAAATAATTATCATTATTATTATCGATTAGTTGATTGATTGATGATTTATTCAAAAAATTTTGATACAAAAAAAAATATTGAACTATGATAAATTGAAAATTTACATCTAATAATATTAAGGTAATTATTGGCATTACTGGTTAATTAAAAAAAGTATCGTGATTGTCAGTGATATTACTTTTTTTAACTATTAATTAGTAATTTATATGAAAACTTTCGGAAAAATATTTTTATGTTACAGAAAAAAATTTTTTCATCTTAAAGTGTTATTATTATTATTATTATTATCATTTTAATTATTCGTAGATGATTCATTTGGAAAATGTGAAAGCCAAAAAAACTACTAATTATAATGGAGGTAATTTTACGGGTGCTGAGCTAACCATACAAAAATATACAATTATTGAAAACTTGGGTAAAATAGATAAAAAAAGAATAGCAAGTTTAAATGTGAAAGAAATTATTGTGGAAGAAAATTTGAGAACAATCAATTTAAATGAACTATCTAGTACTGTATTACCTAAGAAATTTCGTAAGTTTAAAATCGGAAAAAAGTTTATTTTTAAAATATTTAATAATATTTTTTTTTTTTTTTAAAGTAAAAAAAAATTAATGAGTGTGAATGTAGCAGACGTCAGACAAATTTAAAATTATTAATAATTAGGGTAAATAATTAAAAAATAAAATATTTATAAAAAATTCAATTTTCAATTTTTCAATTTTTTAAATGCGCATTTTTTTTAAATTTTATTTTATTAATTATTTACCCTAATTATTAATAATTTTAAATTTACGTGATGTCTGCTGCATTCACACTCATAAAAAATTATAGATTATTGTGTGTAATTTATATATAACGATATAAAATCGATATAATTTTATATATTTTCAATATTTTCAATTTTATTGTCCAATTAAATAGAAATACTTAATTTGAAGTGATGTAGATTATTTTTTTTTTTTTTTTCATTGCGTATTTTAAAATGTTTTTATAATGAATTTTTTGAAATTTAAAACTTGAATAACTTACGTTTTTTTTTTTTTTTTTAATTTATTGAACTAAATATTCTATTATTTAAATAAATAGGTACTGTTGGATTCCTGAAAACCAATATCTCAATAACAAAAAACGAATGTAATGGTTTCAAAAAAGCCTACTGTGTAATAACAAATGGGACATTAAAATTAAATGCTACGATTAATAATTATCAAGAAGTAGATGAGTTCGTACGAGGTGACCACGTTGCAGTCATTGGTAGCTCTTTTTTTTTTAAGTAAGTTTACTTATTGCTGATGAATATTTAGTTACATAATAACTCTGGGTATATATTTAATGTTAATGTCCATACATTTTCAATTTACAGACAATATAATACATCTGTCAGTAAAGTCCGATAATGATATAAAAAAAATAGATGATGAGAAAAAACCGATAAATTGGCTCCTAAAAGGAACTGGGTCAATTGAGAATAATGAACAATATACATCAGTTAAAAAACAAAAATTAAATTAATCAAAATACCCAAAATATTTGATAATTTAAAAAAAATTTTTGAGCAACAATCATAAAAATATTTAATAAGTTTTGAATAATTTAATTTAAAAAGACAATAATGTTGATATTATTTATCATAAATTGATATTTATTATCATGCGTTGGTGTTTACTATTATAATGTTGGTATTTATTATTATTATGATAAAATAAATCGTTTATTGCCTTATTTCACTTTAAGAGAAATTTAATGATTTTTGAGTCTTTCTCATTCTTTTTATACGTAAATAAGTGAAGTAGATCTACGTAAATCTGCGTAGATCTAAGTTTTTCCATTTTTAAGATTTACTTCGATCTAATGATTACTCGAGTCTAGAGAACACACACTTTTTTACGCATCCTTAGATCTAATGAAGTTGACAGAACTACCTTGACGTAGATCTGCGTAAGTTAACTTCGATTTAATGTAACTGATATTCGTAGATATATGTGTCTCTTAGATTTATAACTTTCTTAGATAAATTTAAAAATTTATAATAATGCATAGTTAATTGTAAAATTGATTATTTATCAGAAACTTATATTGAAAATTTGAGTTCTTGATAAAACATAGAATTCAGATATATTGAGCTGGTGCTAAGAGTAATAACAGTCTATTTTCATGGATTGAGAACTTTGAGAAATCAAGAGAGCTGATAGTTATATAGAATTAAATTATCTACGAAAAACTATTTATTTGATTTTAGTTTGAAATTAATATTTTAGTTAGAATTTATGTTAATAGTTTTAGTTTTTTAATAAAACCTAGACTTTAAATATAATGGATTGGAGCTTGCAGTTCTAGTCTATTTTTATGGAATAGTGACTTTAAGAAATTTAGAGAGCTGATAGTTAGAGAAAATTAAATTTTCTAGAAAAAACTCTTTAATGAATTTTAGTGTAAAACTGATACTTGAGCAGGAATTTATATTAATAATTTGAGTCTTTGATAAAGCCTAGGATTTAAGTATATTAAACTGGTACTGGAAGTTATAGTCTATTTGTATGGATTGGAAACTTTGGAAAATCCAAGCATCTGATAGTTAATAAGAATTGAATTATCTACAAAAAACTATTTATTTAATTTTAGTATAAAATTAATATTTTAGTAAGAATTTATGTTAAGATTTTGAGTGGTTTGACACTGTAAAAAATTTTTTGGACTCGTCGTAGTGTAAACGTCTCGGTGTAAAAAATATACCGAATTCGGTTTTAAGCTTAGACGGTGTGAATTTAAAATTTCTGCACCGTCAAATTTGTGAATGTATAATTCATGATGATTTTGCGTTAAGAAAGTTAAAAATATTGAAATATTGAAAATATTATTTACCATATACATAAAATTAATAAAGTTATTGATTAAGTAGCTAAAAATATTTGATGATCGATTTTTGCTCATTGATCAAAATTACAAAGAGTAATAATACGTAATGGTGTGAAAAAATAGATTACACCGTGTTGAGGCCATTCTCAGGCAGTACTTCCCACTTTTTAAAAATTTTCAATAACTTTCAACTGTTATAAGCGTATCAAATTTTTATCAATTAATTAAAAAAAAAAAAATTAAAGCATTAATTGAAAAAAGGACAACGAAGTCGTAATTTCACCGATATATAGATTTAAAAAAAAAATTATTTACACTTGATATCAATTAGGAGTTAAACAAAATTCGTTAATAATAAATTTCAGTAAAATCATCGTCAATTTTACAGTTCAAATTTTGAAATTTTGTTGACTAAAATTTATTCACCAAATTTCGTTTAACTCCCGATTAATATCAATTGTAAGTAATTTTTCTTAAGATCTATATCTCAATGAAAATACAACTACGTTGTCCTTTTTTCAATTAAAGTTTTAATTTTTTTTAAATTAATTAATAAAATTTTTATACGGTTATGACAGTTAAAAGTCATTGCATATTTTTGAAAAGTGGGGGGCACTGTCTGAGAATGCTCTTAAAAAAATTATACGGATGGAAAATTTATACTGGGAGAATTTCACACCTCTATTTCAAACTACACCACCATGTAAAGTTCTCCGGGTCCATGTTTACACCGAAATTTTTTACAGTGGATAAAGCCTAGAACTTAAGCATATTGAACTGGTGCTTGTAGTCCTAGTCTATTTCTATGGATTGGAGATTTGGAAAAATTTAGAGAGCTTTTAATTAGAGGAAACTAAATTATCTACAAAACACTATTTATTTAATTTTAGTGTAATATTAATATTTTAGTAGGAATTTATGTTCATAGTTTGAGTTTTTTAATAAATCCTGTAATTTAAGCATTGCAGACTTTTACTATCCTAATGTTTTCATCGTTCAATAAAAACTACACGGAAAGAAAATTATGGGAATGGTTCCTATAATTTTATGAAATTTCATCCTATACCAGTATAGGAATGACGACTACCAATTATAGGAACACGTCCTATAATTATAGGAATATTACCCATAATTATAGGAATAATTCATATAATTATAGGAATGATACCTATACCATTATGGGAATGGTTCCTATAATTATAGGAATGGTTCCTATAATTTATGGGAATGGTTCCTATAATATTATAGGAATGGTTACTATAATATATAGTAACCATTCCTATAAATTATAGGAATAGTTCCTATAAATTATAGGAATGGTTACTATAATATATAGTAACCATTCCTATAAATTATAGGAATAGTTCCTATAAATTATAGGAACCATTCCTATAATATTATAGGAATGGTTACTATACTATTATAGGAATGGTTACTATACTATTATAGTAACCATTACTATAATAGTATAGTAACCATTCCTATAATATTATAGTAACCATTCCTATAATATTATAGTAACTATTCCTATAATATTATAGTAACCATTCCTATAATAGTATAGTAACCATCCCTATAATATTATGAAAATATCAATTTTCAAAAAAGTCTGGAAATCACTTTTACAATACACAAAAGTATTATTAAACATAAAAACAACTCTTCAAACATTGAAAAAAAAAAAAATTTTTAAATATCGCAAATAAATTAGAGGGTCTTTTCGGCGGCCATATTGGATTGAAGCTTTTTTGACTTGTGTGGGATTTAAAAAAAACACTCTACACGAAAGTCCAGATTGTTTTAATTTGAATTGCAATTTTTAAAAATATATAAGTGATAGGGGTAGGTCGTAGAGGGGTGTTCCGGCGGCTATATTGGATCGAAACTTTTTTGACTAGCGTGGGGTCTCAAAAAAACACTCCACACAAAAATCCACATTTTTCATAAAAGTGTCTTAAAAAAAAAAAAAAATATTTTTAGTTGCACGAACGTTCGTAACTTCAGGGACATAAAAAAAATTCGTATTTGGCAAAAATCATCAAAATTTTTCAACTGAAATTTTTTCAGCATAGAACATTCAGGAAAATTCAAATTTTCAAAATAAAAATTTATATTTCGATAAAATCTCAAATTTGGGTAAAATCTCGAAAAGTTCATATAAGTTTTAATTTAACATTTAATTTAACATGATACTGAAGTAAGCCGATGTCTTATAATTTTTGGATTTTTTTTAACATTAAATTTCTACACTATTTTGCAAAAAAAAAAAATTTTATTATATTATAGGAACCATTCCTATACTATTATAGTAACCATTCCTATAATATTATAGGAATGGTTCCTATAATATTATAGTAACCATTCCTATACTATTATAGTAACCATTCCTATAATAGTATAGTAACCATTCCTATAATGGTATAGTAACCATTCCTATAATATTATAGTAACCATTCCTATAATAGTATAGTAACCATTCCTATAAATTATAGAAACCATTCCTATAATATTATAGGAACCATTCCTATAATATTATAGGAATGGTTACTATACTATTATAGGAATGGTTACTATAATAGTATAGGAATGGTTCCCATAATGGTATAGGGGTGGTTCCTATAATATATAGGAACCATTCCTATAATGCATAGGAATACTCCCTATAATTTTCTTTCCGTGTAGATTTGATACATAATATTTTTTTCTGAACTTCGAATAGTTTATTACAATTTCATGTTTATCAATTCGGGAAAAAATTCAGAATTATTTAAAGTGTAAATAAATTATTAGTCTTTAATCTAAAATATTCAAAGTTTAAATAAATTATTAGTCTTTATTATAAAATAATAAATAGATAAATAAATAAATAAAAGAAGAGTTAATCACTCAGTCAATTCATAAATTATGGCAAAAGACAATTTTTTTTACAATAAAAAATTGTTTTGATGATTAAGAAAAAAATTTTTTCAAATTCTTATTTGATAAAAATGAGGTGCAACTAATGTTATGATGAAATCTCTTTAAAGTTGCAATTATTATGAAGAATAATACAACAAATTTTGTTTTTAAATTTATTTATTGCAACATTCAATCACTCTAGCAGTTTATCAAACGTCTTTAGTTTACATAGCAATTTCTTTTGCTAAACGACTAAGTTTTTGGCTTAGTCAATACACCATTGTAAGCTTATTGCGGAATCTCCTATCAATATTAGTTTATTTACCATAAAAAAAAATTAATTTTTACTATTGTCTAGAATCAACCATCCAATTTAAATATCCATAGACTTTCAATATCATATATATCCCTGTTGTAGTTATATTTTTATTTTTAAAAATCTATTAAAATCTTCATTGTCCTGTTGTTACAATACAATAGGATTATGTCCAGGACACTCCTTGGATTCCTAAGCATAAATAGAATACAGAGAACAGTATTTTATCGTAGACAATTTTAGTGACTTTTTTTTTTTTTTTCTATTATATTTCATAAATTTCTTTAGTTTTCAAATTATTTATACTTTTTTTTCTTTCAATCATAATTTATTTTTTTTTTTTTGCGTCGGTTTTTTTCAAGAATCGTTTAATGTATTCATATTAATTTTTATTGTTATAACTATCAAAAATGATAAGTTTGGTAGTAAACTATTGATTACCTTTAATAACTATTCCTCATCTTCAGATTCTAACTCAATTTTTAAATTTGGTAATGATATAAAATGATCCATTCCCATTAAGATTGGAATTAAATTAATATTTGATAGATTATTAATTTCAAAACGAAAATTGTTTATCAGAGGGTCATTTGTGAACACATCAAAAACTCCAAATCTAGCTATAGATCTTCTGACTATAATTATTTGATGTAATTGTATATGATTACTTATATTTTTTAAATTTACACTCATGCAAATAACATATCTAATGATTACTCCTTCTGATATTAAAAACACAGATTTTTCTTCATTTTCTACCCATGTTATACCCAATATTCTAACAACAAAACCAATGAAACTGTAAAAAAATCTTGATAAAAAGTAACAAGATGAGTATTTTATATTACATAAAATTTGAAACATAAACGTAAAGTTCTACGGCTTACTCAAATTCATTTCCGTCAGAAAACATTCTTAACTGCCGACTTTCAGAGAAATTTATTTTTACCATTTTATTTAATTTATATACACTATATATATATATACACATATGTATGTAGGTGTGTTTGTAAATATAAGATCATATACATAGATATATAATAAAAAAGATATCGATGAAAACTATTGATATTTAGTTGACAGTTCTTTTTTTTTTTTTTTTTACTATAAAATAAATAAACATCGCACTGATTAATTTATTAATAGTGTAAAATTATTGAATTTTGTGAATTACTTGAATGATTTAAAAATAAAATCCCTGATTAAAAACTCCGATTGAAACTGATTGAAAACGTCCAATCAGATTTAATCAGAAATTTCTGATTGACTTTCAATCAGTTCCAATCAGATTTAATCGGAAACTTCCGAAGAATTCTGATTGAAAGTCAATCGGAAATTTCTGATTGACTTTCAATCAGTTTCAATCAGATTTAATCAGAATTTATTGTTGAATTTCAATCAGTTTCAATCAGATTTAATCAGAATTTCTTATTGACTTTCAATCAGTTTCAATCAGATTTAATCAGAATTTATTATAGAATTTCAATCAGTTTCAATCAGATTTAATCGGATATTTTCGGAAGGTTTCAATTGTGAATTAATAAACAATTACCGATTCTCAGGACAAATAATTGTATATATTATTAAACGGTAGAAAATCAAAAAATCGAATGTTTCAAAATCTACGTTGAATCTATATAAACAATTAGATTGCATGTCATGAAGTAATATAGAATATACAATATTACCACCAAAAATTGTACTTGTCACTCTGTCAAAGAAGAGAGGAGTGCTCTTGTTAGAATTGCTTCCAAGTCTGGAATATAATACGTCTGAACGAAGTTTCTTACCAGGGACACTACACAAGTGGTAGGCGCTATCTAGTGGCGAGAACCGAATTACTCCTACTGTTATTGCTTACGACTGATGAATTTTCTCTCCTCCATATATATCTTTTCTCTTAAGAAATTTTTCTCTGGGTTCAAGCAACTTTTTTTTCTATTAGTTGCATACGGAAATCCTTGCGTTAAACACCCCCATGAAAAAATTTATTTAAAAAATATAAGTTTAAATACAAAAAATATATTTTAGAATTTATAAAAAATAAATCAGAAAACTATTTTTTTAAGAACTTGATATTGAAATGAAAATAACTAGAAAAAAAAGCAAAACTTTGGAAAACTTCATTCATTATAATTTTTGAGAAATAAAATTACCCACAAAAAAGTTTCTATAAGATTTTCTGATAAAACTGATAGTTTCGCTGGAAAATTAAAAAGATCTTAAAATTTACTATAAATTTGACTTTAAGCTCAAATAACTTTTGAACAGTTAGATTTATTAAAAAATGATGAGACTTTTGTTGTAGAGCATTCAATTTCCTACAAAAATATCTATCGTGCATCATAATTCGTTGATTAGATTATAAGTTAGAAAATTCTAAAATATAAAAAGTTTTTTTCCCGTGTTATTTAAATACTCTGTAAATATGAATAAAAACGGCTGGACGCAAACCGTAGTATTATTATTAAGAGCTTGAATTGGTACAGAAATTTTGGTTTTTAGGTATACTTTCAATTTTTGGATACTAAAAAAAAAATTTTTTTTTTAACCAACCTAATGTATATATAATTTTTTATTAATGCTTTTTTTTTATTTTTGTGATAGTTTTAATTCAATCAATACAGTTCTTCAAAAAAAGTTTATACATAATCCTGAAAAATGCTTGTTTTCACTTTTTATAAAATTTATTAAATTGGAAAGACCGATAGAATTCTATACTTTGATACTTCAAAAATTGCTGAATTCATGACAAATGAAATTCATATCTGCCCAAATTATAATAATTATTAATATTATCTGAATTGTTATTTTCCGATTGAAACGGATTAAAACTGATTGAAAATTTTCTGTCGGATTTAATTGGATTCAATCGGAAAATAATCGATAAATGAATTATTATTTTCTAATTGAATCCGTTTTGTTTGAAACGAAATTTTTTTTTCTAGCCAACACAAGATAATTTTGCCGTTTATATTGAGAAAAATTCCCTGAAAATTTTAGCTCTTAAATTTAATTTAAAGTACTTTTTCTCGACTATCAAATTTTTCCATTTAAAAAGTATGTAAATTAAATAACTTTTTTTTTTTAAATTGCTATAACTTAACAGTAGAACATTCTAAAGTAAAAAAGATTTATACTATATTAAACTTACCATTTTTAAACTGTCCAATGTTAAACTACTTTTATCTCATAGATAATATCCCGAGTCAAAAAACAAATTCTAGTTTGGACCTCAAAAAATTCAATTCCTTTGATCTTTTATCTACCGGTCGGAAAATAATACAATATTGGCACTCTAAATCTATGAAGTCTAAATGCAAACTCTTCATCGGTTTTGACTTCTAACGAAGCTCTCAAAATCCTCAAAAAAAAATTACCGTTTTCTGGACTTGGAAAATTTTCGAGTTAAAAAATAATCTGAGTATTTAGAAAAATTTATGTGTAAAAATAAAATAAATTGATTAATTTATTATTATTATTCGCTTTTATATATTCCTGGACAAACTTTTAGTAGGTCTCAAAAAAAATTTTTTTTTTAATTTCCGAAATAATATAGAATACAAAATCAAACATTTTGTCCTCAATAAATTTTTGTATTTTAATTGAAGAAATGTATAGGGGAGCCTGGGGCACGAAGGCCTCCCTCAAAAATTAGGTAAAATTTTTTTTTTTATTTTCCGTCAAGTTATGACCTCTATAATGATTTAATCATATTGTAGGCCGATATGTGATATGTGGGGTAAAATGGACCACTCAAAAAAATTATTTTTTTCAATTTTTCCGTCAAGTTATGACCTTTATACTAATTTTGTTACATTTTAGATCAATACGTGATGTGCAGAGCAAAATGGAACACTCGAAAAAAAATTGTAACGAAATTATTATTTTTTTTTTTTATTTATCGTCAAGTTAATTTTTTCGTTACTATTTCTTTGTTTTGAGGGGTCCATTTTACCCCACATATCACATATTGGCCTAAAATATGATAAAAACATTACAAAGGTCATAACTTGACGGGAAATTAAAAAAAACTTTTGTTTTTATAATTTTTGGGGAAGGGGGCATTTGTGCCCCAGGCTCCCCTACTAAATTTTCTTTCAGTTAACTATTTTCTCATAGTAACCATTAAATTTTTTTTGAATGGAGATAAATAAAAATAAATATTCATTTTCATTCATTATACTTTATAGAGGTTCCGGTAATTTTTCTGCAAATTTGTAATTAATTATTTATTTTTGGGTCATTTTTTTTGAGATTCCCCGTCCAAAGTATTTATTTTTAACGAAAAAAAGTGAGGGAATCTGCGTAGGTTACGTCATTTGAGAAATTGAGGCCTAAATCTGGAGCACTAAATTTTTTTATATTATGAGAAATTTGAGGTTTCCACAGCGACGCTAGCGAGGTGCTAGCCAGTGCCTCGTTTCATTTTTACTAGAAACTTTAGCAATATATCTAGCTAATCAGGAAGATAGTTTAAAATCAATTAGAATATTCTACATGGAGAAATATGTTGGCTCGAGACCTAGCCATTTTTATTGTGCTGCTCTTAAAACAGGAAGTGAAGTATCCAAAAAATTATTTTACCTATACGAAAAATTGTTACGCCGCATCAGAATTATTATAACGTATGAAAGTAATTGTTATTAAAGTTTATCGATAAGTCTCTCGCGCGTAGTAAGTATTGTGATACAGCATAATAAATTTTCGTATGAGTATAATAATTTTTTTTATGCTTCATTTCCTGTCTCAAGGTTGTTGACAGCATAATAAACATTGCTAGGTTTCGAGCCAACATTTATCTCCGCGCGACCGGACAGACATACATGAGAGCGAGTTAATAAAAACATGATAAGTAATCTTAAAAATAAAATATTATTCACTTATTGTATTCGATTAAAACTAATAGAGAAAAATTTAATCAGTTTCAATCAGATTCAATCAGAAAATAATAATTTAAAAAAAATTATTTTCCGATTAAATCTGATAGAAACTGATTGGATGTTTCGCTATCAGTTTCAATCAGATTCAATCGGAAAATAATTTTTAAAAAACTATTATTTCCTTATTGAATCTGATTGAAACTGATAGAGAAAAATCCAATCAGTTTCAATCAGATTCAATCGGAAAAAAAGTTTTCAAAAATTATTTTTTTCTGATTAAATCTGATAGAAACTGATTGGATTCTTCGCTATCAATTTCAATCAGATTCAATCGGAAAATAATTTTTTTTTAATTATTATTTCCTTATTGAATCTGATTGAAACTGATAGAGAAAAATCCAATCAGTTTCAATCAGATTCAATCAGAAAATAATAATTTTTTAAAAATTATTTTCCGATTGAATCTGATTGAAACTGATAGAGAAAATCCAATCAGTTTCAATCAGAAAATACTAAATATTTTTTTCTGATAGAATCTGATTGAAACTGATAGAAAGTCAATCAGAACCCTCGAACGCTCCCGAACATTTCTGATTGGAAATTTGTTTCTGATTGAAACTGATAGAATTCTGATTGAGTTTTAATCAGATTCAATCAGATTCAATCGGAGTTTTTAATCAGGGATAAGAATACTTTTATCAAAAAGAAGATGAGATTTGAAAATAGCAATTATTTTTTCAATTTTATGTGAGGCAATGAGTTTTATCTAACTAAATATTACATATCTCATCAAATCTAGATTTTATTAGACGATGGAAAAATCAGTATCATCCAAATCTTCATTTCATTGCTTAGACTATGACTTCTAGCACCAGTTCCATATGCCTACAGTTCAGGATTTATTAAACAACTCAATCTATTAACATAAATTCCGACTAAAATATTAATTTTATACTCAAATCCAATAAAATTTTTTTTCGTAGATAATTTCATGCTCTTTAATTATCAGCCTTTTGGATTTCTTAAATTCTCCAATCCATATAGAAATAGACTATGATTTCTAGCTTCAGTTCAATATACTTAAATTTTATGTTTCAGTGAGGACTCAAATTATCAATATGTGTTGACAAAACTATCAATTTTACAATAAAAACCAGTAAATATTTCAAATATTTTCAATATTCAAAATCCATTGAATATTCTTAAAAAGGTAAATGACATTGGAGTACACATGATCATTTTGTTATTTGGCCTGTTCGGCTGCTTGCTCTAGGCAATTGCAGTATAGCCGAATAATACCGAAAGTATTTGATTATTAATCTAAAAATTGAAAATTATTTCATTCTGAAAATTTATTGAAGGAAAAAACCCCTCTCCTCCTTTCAGACGTGATGATTGAAATTACTATCATTTGTCGCAATGATCAGGTCATTGTTATTCATAGTTTTCAGCTTCCTGTTAAAAAATCGAAAAATTCGGGGAGTTATTATTTTTACCCCGATTTTCGAAAATCGAGTTTTCATCCTCTTTTGACGTTTTGAGGTTTTAGGAAGCTATTCTGACTATTTTTAGATTGATATCCGAGTGTCTGTATGTGTGTGTGTGTGTGTTGTTCTCGAAAAAAATATTTTTTTTCGAAAACAATGACACACAAAAGTATTTTCGAAAGAGCTCGAAAATGTATTCTCAACAATGTGTTCGAGCTCAAGGAGCTTGAAAACAGCGAGAAGTTTTGGGGCTGGTCCGCAAGGTCAACTGATAGATTTTTTTTTTGACACGAAAAAAAATTATAGTTCTTCTAGAAACAATATTGTAGTAAAATATTTGTAACCGCGAGTACTCCAATATATAGCATAGGATACTACATTAATAGTTCTGACTTTACTACGAGTGTGGTTTTGATTATTCCAAGGTAGAGGTGGCATTTCTTTACTTTAACTTGTATTAACCTCAATTACAGCTGCTGTTGTAGCAACTACAATTTTTTTTTCGTGTATTAATTTACTGAAAATCATCTTATGTTTAATAATTCAATTTATTAATTTGTCAACCAGCTAATTATTCGAGCAGTAAGGGCCAGTTATTTAAACCAGGTTTATTAATATCCGGGTTTAAATTAATTTAAAAAAAAAATTAATATTTTAAAACAATGAAATAGAGTATTTACTATTGCTAAGAATGTTATTGATGGAAGAGAATAACCATAGTATTCATTGACCATTTCTATGATTATTTTCCGATATCGAAATGTTGAAAATTGCTACTAATAGCAAGTAGCAAACAGCAAATAGCAAATACCAAAAATTCAACCACGCCGTCCATTTTATGCATTTAATAAATGAATATTTCAATATCTGTATACTAATAAAAAATATATATATATATATATATATATATATATATATATATATATATATATATATATATATATATATATATATATATATATATATATATATATATATATATATATATATATATATATATATATATATATATATATATATATATTATATATATATAAATATATATAAATAATATATATATATATATTTATATTAATAATATATAAATATACCAGAAATAATAATTTAAACCCAGCTTAAAAATAAATCCTGTTTTGAAAAATAAAGCCGGTTTGAATAACACCCTAACTGTTTGAATTATACAAATATATAGGGTGTGCTTCGGTCAACTAACTATTTATTATTTAACTAAGGGCCAGTTTTCCAAACCGGATTTTTTTAGAAATCCAGATTTTCATTATTATGGCTAGTATATCTACATACTGTTAACATATTGTAATATTGACCAAATCCTGGATTTCCAAAACAAACGAAAATTTAAAAACTTGCCTTTAGAGTTATAATTGAATGATTTAAAATAAATAAAATATTTAAATAAAAGAATAAATTTATCATTTGAAGTCTGCTGTTTAATTGTTTTTATTTCTGAGTCTCAAAACTTTCTAACTAGCTTCATTGTTTATTAAAAAAAAAAAAAAAATCATTAAGCGATTTGTTATTTCGAGTTTTCTTTATATTGTTACGTCCTGGTTGATGTTTTGGCGCTGGCGTAGTTGAGCGGTCGATTTAAATTGGACGTAGTGAAAACTTATACATAATTATAAATAATAATTAAGTATGGGTTGAACAGCCACCATTTGGTGGTTGCAATAAACTGGTCGTTTGATTATATATATTATTTCGAGTATCTAAATCCGATTTATTCAATTATAAGGATATAATTTTGATTGATGTGAAAATATACAGTTGAATTAATTTATAAATTGTTATTGTTCTCTTAACAATAACTTCGAGTGGGTGAGAACGAAGTTAAGTATTTAAAGTTGAGCCTGATCGCTCTCAATGATTCTATATTTCAGACTGATTTCTCTTGGTCGAGAAAAACTAGAGTAAGTCTCTTATCAATACGAGGCGCTTGGGCATCAGGCCCGCGCATCGTTCGATATAGAGGGGTGGATCGAGATAAGCAATATTCTCGAATGATCCATTCTCCGTTCTCACGCTTTCTCCGTTTTTGTTATTAACAAATGAGTCACTTATCTATGAACAAAAGTTATCTTAGAACAAAATAGATGTTTGTGCAGCTGCACGTCTCGAGGATTTACTCGAGGCGTCAGCGTTTATTTGTACATAACAAATATTAAGAGAAAAATAACTTTATCAATATGTTTTAAATATTCTAAATAATATTATACTATTTTATATTCTATTACTTTATATTATTATATTATATTATTATATTGAATTATATTATTATATTATATTACTATATTAAATTATTATATTAAATTATGTTCTATAATATAGGGTGACTTATTAATTATGCCACTTATCAATATACATCTTAATTAATTAGTTAGGTCTCAGATCGGTCTCTCAATAATTAGTATTTAAAAATAATCAGAGACATCTGCCGAGCAGGCTGGGACGTAACACCTCCCCACCCGGTAGACAAGCGCCCCGCTTGTTTTGGGCCTTAGCTCTTGTTGAAAATGTAATTTTTTTTATTCTAGACAATTGTTTTTATTTTATCTATTTTAACGCTTTGAAATCTATATACCGATCTGTAGCCTATCATCTAAATGCTTATTCTAAACAGAAAACATTATACTACTGTTTAGTTTTCAAATGCTAATGTGTTAATATTAGCAAATTAGTTTATAGTTTCGATTCTGGCTGGAGATTCGAAAAGATCATGTGTTATTTTAGAGATAAATTTCGTATCATTTGAATTATTGAAGTTACTTGATTGTTTATTGCATTTCTATTATTTGTATTCAGTAAATTATAAGATATGAATGAATCGACAAGATCGTCGTTAGCTAAAACTAGTGGTTTCCGAGTTTCGGATGTCTTGATAGAAACAAATTTTGTTCCCTTCTATAATTTTTTTCATATTTTAATTGATATCCATTTGTATGTAAAATTTATTTATAAATTTTTCATTATCCTTTTTTTTCTATTCAGTACATATTTACAATTATATTTTTTTGTTAGTTTTTGCTCCTGTTTTTACTTCATTTACTTTTTTTTTGTTTAATATGTGATTTAAATTATAACTATCTATATTTCGTTTTTATACATTTTTGCTGTCTTATTATGGAAGAAAAACAAATTGTATCTTATTTTCCTTTATACTATATAATACTATTCTAAATGTTATATAAAACACAAAATTTCACTATTTTTGAATTTCCACTGAAGTTTATCAAGATAAATTTAAAAAAAAAATTGGATTAGCGTTTACCATTAGTCAAAGTCATAAGTTCATATTTGCTAGAAGAAAAAAAACTTATTCTACATTTTTCTTAAGTCTATTTGTTACGTTTCTATTTGAGTCTTTATATTGTTAAAAAAAAAATTATTTTTCTGTCTTCTTTTTTTTTTTTTTTTTTTTTTTTACTTAATTTTTCATGAAAATTTTATCGTTAGAAGGATTATTTTTCAAAATTTCTTAGCATCATTACTCAATTCCAATTAATAGCATTCTTTTTCTAATAATTTATTTGTGTGTATTTATATTGTTATTTATTTATTAATTTAAAATTTTTTTTCTGAAATTTATATTAGTAATTTAAAACATTTGAAAGAAAAGTTGTCTCGGCTCCTTTTCATAAATTTTTATGGTGTTTGCTTGGATAGTCTTGTAAGTTTAGAATGAAGGTTAGAAGTAAGGTAGATAAAGAGAGGTGGTAGAAAAAAAAAATTCCGATTCTAATGCGCTATTTTTGCTCTGTCGCAATGAATTATTTTTCTTTTTCCCGGTTTATATTCGATTTCTATGTCATTTTTATCAGGAAATATTTCTGTAACTTTATATGGACCTAAATAATTATCATCAAATTTACCATCTCTCTGATTCTTTACTAAGAATATATTTTGACCTACTTTGAAATTTACTGGATTAATTTTTTTATCATACCGTACTTTGGATCTTTGCTTTGAATTTTCTAAATTTTGTCTTGCTTCTTTTCGTGATTCTAATAATCTAGTTGCGAGTTCTTTAACAAAATCTGCGTATGTAGGAATCTCGTCTAGATAGGAAAATTCTGATGGTAATCGTGCTTCTTTACCAAAAACTAATCTATACGGCGTGAATTTCGTACCTTCATGTACACTCGTGTTGTAAGCAAAAGTGGCATGAGGCAACCATTTATCCCAATCATCGTGACTTGTAAAATGTTTAATATAGTCAGTTAAAACTTGATGGCTTCTCTCGAGAGAACCATTTGATTGAGGATGAAAAGCTGTTGTCTTAATTTGTTTCATTTTGAAAATTTTGGCTACGCAACCCATTACTTTGCCTATAAAAGCTTGACCTTGGTCTGTTAAAATTACTTTCGGGCAACCGTGTTTTAATATAAAATTCTCGACTAATGCTATCGCGATATCTTTAGCCGTCATTGACACTAAAGGTATTGCAAAACAATATTTTGAAAGATCGTCTTGCATCGTTAAAATATATGAATATCCGTTAGCTGAAGTTTTATTCGGTACTACTATATCTAATGCTAATTTGTCCCATACTTCTGCGGATGTGTCTGTAATGACCATCGGCTGTTTTGTTTTTATCCTAACTAATTTCTTTTTCTGGCAACTAATACATTTCCTAACGAAATCTTCAACATGCTTTTTGATGTTATCCCAAAAATATTTTTGTCTAATTCTATTATAAGTTTTAGTTACTCCTTTATGTCCTGCTATTGAAGTTTCGTGATTTTCGGCTATTATTTTTTCTCTTTCCTCTACTGGAGGTATTATTATTTCATCTTTACAAATAATTATCTTTAAATCACTACCTTTGAAAATTTTAGCAGTAATATTTTTAATTTTTGTCCAAATTGTTTTTGATAAATTGCTTCTACCTTGAGAAATACTAACTGATTTTATTTTTGATTTTTCCATATATAACTTTAAATTTTTGAAAGTTTTACAATAATCTTTTTCCGTTGGTGTATCTCGACTATCACTTTGAGTTACTAACGCAAGTACTTTCTTTTTAGATGTTCCCATTTTAATTACTTGACCTGTTTTATAATTAGTTAAAGGGCTTAATTTTAAATATCCTGAAACTAAAAACTGTTTTCCGATTTCGCTTGGTACAGTACCATCGGCATTAATAAAACATAAATAACAATTTTTCTGCATTTCTAAGTTATCTCTTGTTTCGTGTACGTTCTCGTTACTGTAGTCGTTTGAAGTGTTTGAAATTATAGATATATTACCGTCAGAGTCTATTTCCTCGTTAGATAAATTGTCGTTTGCTATTATGATCGCATTGTCGTTTGATTTGTTTTGATTTCTGTCTGAATTTAATTGTGTCGAATTTTGTCGTATGTCTATTTCATTATCAGATGAGTTTATCTGTTCGATTTGGTCAAAATTTTGGTCATTAAATGAATTTATTTGTTCTATCTGTTCGAAATTTTGGTCGTCAGCTGAATTTAACTGTTCTATCTGTTCGAAATTTTCGTCGTCAGCTGAATTTATCTGTTGATCGAAGTTCAGGTCGTTGAATGAATTTATTCGTTCAGGCGATTTTGAATTTCGATCAACAGGTGAATTTAGTGTAGGGTTTTGTGATTCTCTGCGAGATGCAGTTTGTTGTGAATTCACTGGGCTTGTATTTTCGTTTATTATTGACAATCTATTATTAGTTCGTTTATTATTTAAATTTTGTTGACGTTTAATTGCTTTTAGAGTAACCATTATGTCTGGTAGTTTGGGTTGTGAATTTTTATTATTTGGCTTTTTCGTTTTATTTTTAAAATTTTCCGCAAGGTGTTGTATTTTATTTGGAATCTGTTTTTGTGTATGTGTATGTTCGTCGTAGTCTGTACAGCATGAACATGTTTTGATTTTACGTTTTCTAGTCGATCTACGTAGTTCCGGTGTAATTTTATTAGTATGTGTTTGTTCTGCATCAGTACCGTGAGGTCTGTTCTTGTCTGCGTCTGTTAAATTTGGGTTTATTTTTGTAGTATTTGTTTTTGTCTTTTCTGTATTTTTATTTGCTATTTTTTTCTGTGTTATTGTGTTAGTTTTTATGGTTGTTGTTTCGTCAGGTGATTCTACTGTCATGGGTTCAATTACAAAAGAGTTTTCTCCTATGTCGTTAGTTGACATGTTTATGTTATTTTCTGGTTCGTTATGAATTACCGCAGAGACGTCCATAATTTTTGGATTATCGCCTCCTTCGTCAGAAGACCAAGGGATTGCACCTCCCATGTCTTTTTTATTCACGGATTTGGGTTTGATTGGAGTTCTTGGAGTGATAGGGATTGTTTCGATAGGTGATTCAGTACTAATGTCATTTGAATTTTCTGAATATATTTTTGAATAAGTCATTTCTGTCTCGTCAGTGTTTGATTCGTCGTCAGAAGTTTCTGGAATAATTATTTTTTCAATTTTCTTATTTTGTTTATTTATTTTTCTACGTGAACGTATTGTAGGAGAGGGTGTAAACTCCGCCATTTTAGTTGTCCTTTTGATTTGAGAAGGATTAAATTTATTTTTATTAATTTTTGCATTTTTCTTATCAGTCTGTATTTTTGGATTTGGATGTGTAGATGTAGCTTGTGTTCGTACGTTGGGTGGTAATGATAATGGAGTATTCGTGGTTTTACCACTTTCAGGTGTCTGTGGATTTGGAGATTTAGGTGATGGTGTTAAATTTCGTGAATTTTTATGTTTTGGAGAGTTTATAGAATTATTAGAAATATAAGACAAACCGAAATCTGTCATATCAGATTCATCACTTAAATATGAAGGGTTGTCTTTAATGAGTTTTTTTCTCAGAGCTACAGCATCATACATGTTTCCTGATGACGACGATCCGTCAGAATAATCAGGAAGAGTAATTGATTTATCTGGTTCTGGATTTGATACAACTTTGCATTTAGAATTTTTATTTAATTTTGCATTTTCGTTAGATTTACGTATGCGATTTGAATTTTCGTTAGAATTTAATTTATTTTTATTATTTTCATTTTGATTTTTAGAATTGAAGTTTTTATTTATCGAATTTGAATTTAGTTCTTGAGGATTATTTGTTTCCAAGTTTGTAAATATTTTATTATTTTTATTTTTACTTAAATCATCTTCGCTTAGTGATTCAGTACTCGAAAATTTTTTGTATGGATTATATCGTCTGACGTCAGATCTTTTCATTTTTAAATTTTTATTTTTACCGATATATCCGTTTTTATTATTTTTAACTAATCGCCGGTCGTTAGGGTAGCTAATCCTATTGCCGTCGCTAGTGGATTTGACGACTGGGTCTGTAGTATTATTACTGACTGGCCCAACCGCTTGAGTTTTTGGCTCAAGTATTTGTCGTTTTTCGACCGAATCTTCTAGACCGACCGCTTGAGTATTTTGCTCAAGATTTTGAATTTTCGAATTTATTTTTCTAACTCCGTCGACTGAGTTAGTCGCAATTTTATTTTTATCGCGAATTATTTTATTACTTGGAGTAATTTCCTCTGAACTTGAATTATTATTTCTGTTAAAATTTGTAGGTAATTTATTTTTATCATTATTCGAGCTAATTGACTCTGAATTAGTTTTGTATTTAGGTTTCTTTTTTAAGACTTTACCATCGTCTGAAGGATCTGAAGTCCTCAACCTAGCGATTCCGGGTTTTCCAGGTCGCCATTTAATTTTAATTGGGTAAACTTCGCGGTTTTCAATTATTGGGTTACGCGATAATGCATCCGCGTTTGTGTTTATTTTTCCTGCCTTATATAACACGGTATATTCGAACTCTTTAAGCCGTTCTCTCCATCTCATTACACGCGATGTTGGGTCATTCATATTATTTACCCACACCAGCGGTCTGTGATCGGTGACAAGAGTAAACTCTCTGCCATAGAGATACGGTCTAAATGTTTTCATACCAAATAAGGCTGCGACCATTTCTTTTTCGGTGGTCGAATAATTTTTTTCGTGTTTGTTGAGCACACGAGAAGCTGCTGCAACTATTGTGTCCTCGCCAATTTTGCCTTGTGAGAGAATTGCTCCAACTGCATAGCCCGAAGCATCGGTCGTTAAAATAAAAGGTTTCGAAAAATCTGGATACTGCAATATCGGAGCTGTACATAGTTTATCGCGCAAGGTTTCAAAAGCTACCTGATGTTCAGGCGCCCATGAAAATCTTGCGTTTTTGCTTGTAAGATCAGATAAGCACTTAGAGATCTTTGCGAAATCCTTGATAAATCGCCGATAGTAACCAGCAAGTCCAAGAAATTCTCTCACTTGTGTTGTACTTCCGGGTGTTTTAAAACACTTAATCGCTTTTATTTTGTCGGGATCAGGCTTGACACCGTCGGCAGATATAAGATGGCCTAAATAAATTACTTCTTTCTTTAGGAATTCACATTTATCGGCTTGTAGAGTTAAATTCGCACTTCGCAAACGTTCAGCTAATTTTTCGAACTTAGTGTTATGTTCTTCTAGAGAACGTGCGTAAATGACTATATCGTCTAAGTAAACAAAGAGATCTGCTCCTTGTAACCCGCGTAACACCAAATCCATTAACCTTTGGAACGTTGCTGGAGCATTTTTAAGTCCAAATGGCATTCTATTAAATTGATAATGACCATGAGGAGTTGTAAATGCTGTTTTGTGCTTATCTTTAGGATCTACTTTTAATTGATGAAAACCCGATTTTAAATCAAATACTGAAAAATAAATCGCACCACCTAATTGATCAAGAATATCATTTATCAACGGTAGTGGATATGCGTCTTTAATAGTTTTTTCATTTAATTTACGATAATCAATAACTAAACGCCATCTTTTATTGCCTTTTGAATCAGCCTTTTTGGGTACGATCCATAGGGGGGAATTATAGGGGGAGGTCGAAGGTTCTATTATGTCCATCAACATTAATTCTGTAATTTGTTTTTGAATTTCGTCTTTTTGTGCAGGTGGATGTCTGTATTGTCGAGTATTTACCGGTACGTCATCGTTAGTAGGTATATTGTGTACCACTGTCTCTGTAGCGCGCAATGGTTCTCCCGGAATGTGGAACAGGTCAGCGTATTTTTCTACTAGAGAAACTATTGCTTTACGCTCTTCCTCATTCAGATGTTCTAAACGCAAAAGTCTGAGCACCTCTTCAGTACGATTTCCTCGCGTCCGAGTACTGTTATCGTATCTATCCGTGTCGTCTTGCGTCAAAGTAGTATCCTCGTCTTCGCTTGTCCCGAATGGGTACAGAGGAATTACGGGTACTTTTACTTTTACATCTTTGTCAAGAGTATTTATTGCGTACAAATAAGCGACTCCGTTATTATTACTCACTAAGGCTTCGCCCGCGTAAATACCGTTTTCAAATTCGATACGAGGTGTATAACCCTCGTTAAGTTTACTATCTACTCGAACAAACATTGCCGTTTTTGTTCGAGCTTTTAAAACGAAATATTCTCCTTCTGTTAATGATATTTGTAAATTATTTAAATATTTAAATGTTACCGTATTGTCTACTAAATTTATTATTCCGCCGTGTTCTCGTAAAAATTCCATGCCAAGTATGCCCGTATAATCTAAAGGAAATTCATCTGGTATTACATGAAAATAAGTATCTTTATTAAAAATTTCTATCTTTATTCTACCCAAAGTGATAGCTTCAGAGACACCATTTAATTTATAACAATATGATTCATCGATTAATTTTTTATATTTTACTTCCCCGTTTTTTATTAAATTTAAATTACATCCGGTGTCTACTAAAATTTTCCCATAGCTAGATATTATATCTTTGGATCTGAACATAATTGACGTAGGTTTATAATCAATTGACATGGCACCCACGGAATAAGTTTCTGTCGGTATTCTTAGTTTTTGTTTAAATTTTGGCGCTGAATTGCTACGTTTCCCATCGGAGCGCCGACTCGAGGGAACGCTTGACCGTTTCCCGTACTTGTACTCGGTTTTGCATTTAAACCGTCGCGTTTTCCTTCATTATAAATTTTTTTACGACAATTATTTACTGAATGACCGTTCATTTTACAATAATCACATTGAAGAATATTTTTGTTTAAAATTTGATTAGATTCAATATTCTTTCTTTGAGTTAAAATTCTACATTCTTCGATATTATGATTGTTTCTTTTGCAAAAATTACAAAACTTATTTGGGTTGTTTCGATTTTGATTATTAATCTGTTTCGATTTTTCACGACTGTTTCTGTTGTAATTTTTATTAGATTGCTGATAAGGATTCAAATTTCGAATTTGGTGATTATTTTGGTTAATTGCGTTGTGTGGGTTTGGGTCTTGGATTGCGAAACAATTTTTATTTGAATTATTATCGAATGGCTTGAAAAGTTTATTTATATTTTTCATTTGCTGTAATTTTTGTTCCGCTTTAATTGCTGCAGTAGCGGCTGTAGCAAGATCCGCAAATTCGTCATTGTGTAAAAATAAAGCAAGTCTTGGTTCTAAACCCGAAATAAATGCTTGTACCGCGGTTTCTTTAGCTAAAACTATTTTTTCATCTTTACTATTACCGCCTGTATCCGCGATTTCTGAGCAAGTGTCCTGTAAATGTTTATTCACCCTATGGTAAAAGTCCATTACGCGTTCGCTCGATTTTTGCTCTAAGTCATTAAATTCTTTTAACCAAACTGAAACTTGTTTGCTTAATCTAAAATTTAAATTTAAAAATGCAATAAATTCGTCTATTGTTTTTACGTTTGACCCGCTTACTCTAATTAAAGGTTCGCCTTTACATTTTGATTTTAATATTCTAACGAGCGCGTCCTCGTTTATTTCTCTTAGATATTCTTTCGCGTCTTTGCATGCCTGTATGAATGATTCTACTGGATAACTTATACCATCAAAATCTGGTATAGTTTTGAAAAATTCTTTGTAATCGAATTTGTTATTTGTAGTTAAATTATTCGTTGAATTAAGATTGGGAGGCAATTGGTGTGAAGTACCCACGGGTGGATTTCTTTCGAAATGTATTTTTAATTGTTGAGCAATAGCTGCTTGACAATTTTCTTCAAATTTATTTTTCATTTCATGTTTTTCTGCTAGTAATTGTTGAATTTGAGTTTTTAACGCTGTAACTTCATTTTGGGTTTCCGTAAGGGAAATTTCCATTTCTTGGAAACTCATTTTTATTTATATAAATATTTCGAAAGACAGAGAAAAAAATTTTAACAATATAATTGACTTACTACTTAGTTGTTTACAGGTTTGAATTTCAGATGAATCGGTAGTTGTAGTTGATATGGAGATCTTCGTTGCCGTCGGAAGGTTGATGGAAACACGTTGAGTAGAAGTATGCGATGACTGTAGATTTCTCAGCTGTAGTTGTTGAACTGCGTCCGTCGGGCGTCGTGAATGATATTGGTAGTTTTAATTTATTTTAAATTTTAATTCTTCATTAACTTCACTCACTTGAATTTTATTATGACTTTTATTTTTAATTCACAAAATTTTACTTTTTTTTCTTGATATGACCGATTTTTATAAATTTATATTTTTTTTCTTTATTTATTATTTTATTTGAGAGCAGAGAAAAAAAAAAAAAAAGTTGGAAAGTCCAAAATTGCACACCTCAAACGCTCATGTGATAGTACAAAAAAAATTTTTAAGAGCCTCTAGTTTTTATTGCACAACTCATGATGCGAAGCATCAGAGAGTGCTTTACGATCGAAAAATTTTTTTCGCCTCACTCCGGCAACTATTTCAATTTGATGATTTTGACTAGATTTTCACCATGAAAACTGGTATATTTCAAAAAAAAATATTTAAGTACTAAATGGTAGAAACATCATACATCTGATGGAATTTGGTTATGGTGTGCAATGCATAAGTTATCAGAAGTTGAAACGTTAAGAAGTTTTTTTTTTCTATATTTTTTTTTAAGTTTCAATGCAACCGAATTATTGGAAGGAATAGTGAAAACGTAAGTAAGAGGAAAAAAAAAATTAAAACTCAATAAACAAGCTTGAAGATGTATTTTACAGTAATTGTCTATGAGTTTTAGTTTCAAAGTTATATGAGCTTTAATAGTGGAAAAATATTTTTTTTCTTTTTTTTTTTTTTGAAAAATCGAAGACATTTTAAACATCTATAACTTCTAAACTGATTAACCGATTTAGCCCATCTACGAATTTAATCAAGATAATTTTCCATAGAATAAGTGTATAATTAGGATCCAATATGAATTGACATCACTGACTTCTTCGATAAAAATGATCTATTTTAACCCTTTCCCGCTGGACCTAGGGTTCCTACTCTCAATTTTAATCGTACGTTTGCGTTTTTAGGTGAGAGCGCTAGACTATGAAGTAGAAAAGTGGCAGAAAAAATAGTAGGGAAGAGGGCGCATGTACATACTACTACGATTGAACCATTATTCACACAGCCTTACTAAGAATTGTGATTGGTTTTATCCCCAAACAGCTCACACCGTACTCCCCGAGACTCCAAACCGGGAAAGGGTTAAATTAGTCGAATAATGAATCGACTAAATATTGAGTTGAAGTTATTATTTAAAAAAATTGTCTGTATAATAGTAAAAATTTAACTTATTTTAGTTTAAATAAAAACGTGTAGAAATGATTTAACGTGAAGGAAACAATCGAACAAAAATATTGTGATCGGAGAACACACACAGGTCTTATCACAAATAATTTTCATAAACTCGATTTCAATTTTTATTTTTAAACTATATTTACGATCCCATCAGACGATTGTATTCCGGAAGATGCATTTCATATAAAGATATCATTTCTACTTGTGATCGAACAACATCTTTCCATACTCCTTGTTCAATATTTTTTTGAATGATATTTATAACACTATCATCATTATTGGGACGGGCCACATAAAAGTGCGTATTGTCAGTATTAAATATTGTTAATATCTTTGAAGAGCGTGTATTTTTGGGTTTAGATTCAATAATCATTGTTAACGCAGATCGTAAGCCATCAACAACAAAAGTAACTAATGTAACTCCCAAACCATGGCTGATTGCAATCATAGAGCCTTCATTGCCCCAAATTTTGTCAGCAGCTACCATTCTTAGAAAATCATCAACTTCTGGATTTTCCAAACGATCTTTATCTTCATTACCAGTTCTAACTTCTACGACTGCCGTTTTACATAATACTTCATAGTAATTGATGTTCGAAAGAACATAATTAACAACAAAAAGTTTGATTGCCGGATATTTTTCTTCATCGTCAAACAAAAGTTCTGCAATTGCTCGAAAGAAACAATTGCCATCACTTTTAACGTTATCGATTTTAAAATTATGCAGAAGGTCTTTAGGAAATCGTTTCTTTGGTACAGTTTTTTTAACAGAATAATTTCTTATCAATTCTGTATTATCAGTTGTTATTTTATTTTCAATATCAGAACAAACTCTTAAAATAGTTAGGTTATATTCATTTTGGATAGTTTTTATTTCTTGAAGAGATGTACTTCTGTGTATTTTATTCAAAATTTCAGGAATATTTCGCCAATCAGTTTCATTAAAATGAATTGTTTCCTTTGAAATATTTCCATTCCTTCGAGTTTTTCGGTGGACTCGATTATTAACGCGATTAAAGAGTGAGTGCATAATAGTTTTACTTATAGGTACACCTTGCCATGTATCACTATCAAATTTAGAAGAATTTAATTTTCTATGAGCTGCTAAGAAGTGCCAGTTAACCTCATTAATTAAGGTTAAAGGTATTGATGATTGCGTATTAGGGGGTATTACTTTAGTGATGAGTCTTATTTTATGTGTTATTTTGCTGAAGCCAATAACAACCACAACTATTTTCAGCGCATCGCTAATAGCATAAAGTGAACCTTCGTTGCCCCAAACACCTTCACGAGCTATCATGAGTAAAAAATCATCTATTTTTGGGTGTTTCATTCCACAACCATTTACACCTTCAACTGAAACAGCACCACGAGAAATTAATGGTTCATATTTAGATTTATTACGGAAGATATGATTAATAATGAACAGTTTTATATCAGTGTATCTTTCTTCATTATAATAAATCAATTCAGCAAACGCCCGAAATAAACAATTGCCATCACCTTTAACATTTACTAAGGCAAATGTATTATTGAGTATACAATTAATTTCAGTGTTTTTAGTAGATAAACCTTCTGTTTTCAACTTGAATTGAGAATAATTAGAATTATCCGACCTATCACTTGATAATTCTCTTAAGTTTTTTGCGACGTTATCGTGAATTTCAACAGAAAGTTCACATATGATTCCGTTATTTTGTTGCAAAATTACTTCGATTTCTTCCATAGACTTACTGCTTGCAATTTCAAATAAAATTTGTGGAATTGATGAGAAAACCGGTTCATAAATTTTATCTTTGTTCTTATCATATGGCTCAAGTTTAATGATTTTACATTCATTTTTTCTCAAAAGTTGTTCTTTTTTACTTTTAGCATATATATTGACTTTGGAACAATGTTTAATATTAGAACCATCAGTTTTATTAGTATTTTTATTCAATACTTCTTCTATTTGAGCATTCACATAAATTGGTTTTGCAATAGATTCTTTCGATGATTCCAAGTGATCAGTCAACGTTCTATCACGTACTTTATTTGTATTGTTGCAAAAATAAATTGGCTTATGGTCGGAAGTAATACTTTCATAAGTACCTGATACATAATTCTTTAAATTAGAAAATATCATATCGATTTGTGTATTAAAATTGGTTGTTGGAATCGCTGGAGATAATACTCTGTTCAAATTCCAACACCTATTCATATACTTCTCGAGCCATGAAACTTCATTGCTATAACAATCTTCATTAAAGTCACCAATTACCACTAAATTATCACGTGTTTGACAGGAATTGATTATACTATCCATGCATTTTATAAATAACCCTCGAGTAGTGTGTGGTGATTTATAACCTCCGATGACAAATAAGTCATTTAGAGATATAGCTACTAAGTCAACATGTTCAATTCTATTCTCTGATTGAGAATCATGAGTCACATTGTTGATGATAGAAACATGAAGATGATGCTTTTTATATACGAGCAATCCTCGAAGAAATTTTTTACCAATATTAATTTGGTCAGATCTATAGACAATATCGTACCCATCAATATGAATATCATCCGTCGGTAACGAACGTGTTTCGGCAAAAATCATAAGATCTGCTCCATGAAACCATTTATCATTTCGAATACAGCCTATGTTTTTATACAATGATAATGCATTATGAAAGATGATTTTAATTCCATTTAATTCATCTAAAGGTTGTTCAAAAGTAATTAAGCGTTTTTCGTTTTTCAATCGTTCCAATTCCACTTTAAGATCACTAGCATCATCTAAAGGAGCCGGCGGCACAAAATCTCCAACAATATAGAGGTTATTAGGATCAGTAACACGACTATATGCAACATATTGCATCATTCGTGTCATTCCTTTATTATGAATACAAGCAGATCGATAAGTTTGACCTTGACTTTTATGAGCAGTTATACTTTCTGCAGAAATTAAAGGAAATTGTTTTCGCACCGCCATTTTTTTACCAACTGCAATATCAGTAATTACTATCGGTAAAATTGGAACAAGATTCGTATTCTTCAAGATATCTTCTTTAAGGTGTTGTAAATTAGTGTTTCGAGTAGTTCGTCCAATATCACTATCTTCAAAGTCTACCCAAAAAATCGTAATCTCATCTGAGTTTTCTTTTTTAGTTACGTGTCTTAAAACACCTGTTGCTCCATTGACCAATCCGTCTTTTGTATTTATATTACGGGTTAACATTACTTTAACACCAATTTTTGAATAGAAAGTTTTAGGTAAACAACCCGTCTTATTTGTTGGTAATTTATGAAGGGCGTCGAGGGTCTTTTTAATTATTTTTTCACTTAATTTTTTGTCTTGAATATGATCTTCAGCCTCATTAACAAATAGTTCACCTGGCATATTAGCAATTTTTTTTTCATTATAAGCATCAACATCTTTATTTGTATAAAAAATATGAACTGCATCATAAGGAATGTCTTTTAAGTTGCATCGTGATTTGAATAATTTTATGTCACTTTCCGTCATTGTTCCCATTGAAAGGTTATTTAAAGCATTAATAAAATCTTCATTATCTTGTCGCATAACTTTGGTTAATTCGTAATATTCGAAATCGATCCAATTATCTAATGCAAATAATGCACTATACGCATGATCAGCGATATTTGGCTCAAAAGGTTTACCAGGGTTTTTTTATTCCACTCTACTTTTTTATCTCTTAAATAATGTTGAGCTGTATAATATATCGGTTTATCCATGACAGGCGGAAGTTGTCTTAAGTCCCCAACAAAGATAATTGATAAACCACCGAAAGGAAAATTATTTCCTGTGATTTGTTGCAGACGAGTGTCGATTTGGTTTAAACGATTTCGACCAATCATTGAAACCTCATCTATAATAACTACTTTCACATGACGCATTTCGAATCTTAATGATGTAACAACGCTAGAACTTAATGCTGGAAGGTTTCCTTTATTATAATTATCCACAGGTAAATTAAAACAACTATGAATAGTAACACCTCGAATCAAGAATGCAGCCTTACCGGAAGGAGCAGCTAAAATTACTTTAGCTGATTCAATATCTGAACATATTATTTGTTTGTTGTAATAGTCAGATATAGTTTGGTATAAAAGTTGAATCAGAAAAGATTTTCCAGTTCCCGCTTGACCACAAATCACTAAACGAACTGGTTTACCAAGTTTTTGAGCATGTAAACAATGCATCGTTATTTGAAGTTGTTGATCATTGGCCTTTAAAAGTAGCTCTAAAATATCTTTATTTTCCATAACTTTTGGAACGCTTATCTTATAGTCTCTTTCTTTCGAATCAGAAGAATTATTGTTTTTCGCTTCAAGAAAAAGGTCAATTAATTCTTCTGGTTCATTTTTCTTTTCAAAATTAAAAACATCATTTTCATCTTCATCGTCATCAACATTTACTTCAGCCTCTTTAAAAATATCCTCAAGAAAATTTTCATCCATTTGATATATCAATCCTCGATTTTTTTCTATCAAAGCTAAATTTTTATTATGAACTTTTTTTCTTTCGAGTGGATTTAGACCTTCAATTTCGGTTTTTTCGTCACGAAATGGTAAAAATAATAGTAGCCGCTCTCGATAATAATTATTTTCATCTTGATATTTATTATAATGACGTGTTCGTAAAATTTTACGTTTCACACGTTGTTTCACATCGCTTTCTTCATTATAGATATCATTAAGTTCATTACAACTGTTACTTTCATCATCTAAATAGCTATCAATTTTTGCTTTGAGTTTTTTGGGATCGCTATATCCAGTGGCGAAATCAGCTAAACACATTGATTCAAATTGCTTATCTCGCTTGCAATACTTTTCGATTATATTATCTTGATAGATATCTGTTGATTCAGGTGCCATTTTTGATAGTTCTTTTTTCCGTTTAACTACTCGATTTCTTTCTTCCATCGGAAAAGTAGGAACAAATATTCCCTTTCGAGATGCTTTAAAGAATGGCAAATGAAGTACAAGTGCAGCAGCTTCTTGAGCTGCTAATACTCTCGTGTTAATAAACGCATTTGCGAATTTCTTAACTTTTTCAAGGTTAGTAAAGTCTTCGTGAGCAAATTGCTCAATCAAAGTTCTAAATAGTTTTGCCATATCTTTTTCAACTTTTACTATATAATCAGTTAAATAACTTACACATGCATATGGATCACAAATAAATTGTATATCCATGTTCGACTTCAGTAAATTCAAAATATCTAGATTATATGCATTAACAAAAATTTCATTACTTCGACGTCTCAAAAATACACGCGTCGATTGCAAAGAATATCTAGCAGCATTAATGTATTCATTTTCTGACATCTGAAGCTCTGTTAAAATTTGTGAGAATGGAATTTCTCGTGGCATTTTCCATAATTCCTCAAGATAATTCTTAACCTTTTCCAAATTAGCTTTTACTTTTTTATTTCGTTCTTCTAACGGTAGTTTAGTTAAAATCCTTGTTTCAGGCATTGGCCATAAAGGATAATGGAAACGGCATGTTTTCATATTTTTCGCACCTTTGTAGCACGTAAATGTATGTTTATGCAACTGACATCCCATTACATATGGATTATCTTCATCTAATCGACATGTTATGAATCGATCAATAAATTCGACGCATTTTTTTTGAGATTCGTTATCATCAGGATTATATCTCGGTGCATCTTTTAACCAGGCAACCATATGACGATGCAAAACCCCTTTTTGTTGAACTTCATCTTTATAAGAATAATCTTCAACGTGATGCACATTAAAAGGGCCATCTGACTTTGTGATACACTGAATAATTGTTGTAAAATAGCGATGAATGTAACGTGCACAAGTTACCGGATTATTGCGTATTAATAAGTCTTTCTCGTTCGGATCAAGACATAACGCATCACTTGAGCTAATTTTTTTGCTGTATTGTTCTTCATAAAGTTGTTGTAATATATGAACATTGTGATGCAGATTGCATGAAAATGTAAAAAATCCATTTGGTGTCCCAATTTGTGCCATTGCTGCTATTAAAAACTTCTTTTTGTCTTCCATGTAAGCAGGAGAACCAACAACCGGCGCTAAGAATTTATATGCTTCATCTTTGTTAACTAATTTATTAACTATATCTCCGTCCAGAACATCTTTGGCTTTTAGGGACTCATTTTTACAGCCTCTACGTGTAACAAAATTCATCGAATCTCTCGTTCGTTTCTGTACGGTCATTTGACCAAGCAAAAGAACGAAAGTTGGGTCATGGCGACAACGAGGATCCTTATGAGTGAGCCAAAGCTTATGTCTTTCATTGGCGGTTAAAACTTTCGCTTCATCAAAAGGTTCACCCCCGAAAATTTGTGGATGACAGACAATTTCATAGTATGGGATATTATACATCGGCGTTGGGATTTTGTTTTCTCCAGGCGCAATAATTCGCGTAAGTTCTGCCATTTCACGATTTTGATCAATAACTAAAACGTTATCACTATCAAAGTTTCCGTTGCAATCATCGTCTTCATTTTCAGTTTCATAAAATTTTTGAAATAATTCATTTTCAGGATCCAAGAGGTACTTTTTATCGTTTTCATCAACAATAAAAGGAAATTTTTCCTGAGTATGTTGAGAAAAAAATTCTTCATTTTCTTTAATACCATATCGTACATATAATGTAGATTTTTGTAAAAATCTCATAGACTCTTTAACATCTGCGATGACAATATTCTCAGCCATATAACTACTTTTATACTCTTTTTTGCGTTTAATTTTGATTTGAACTACTTGAGCTTCTTCAGGGCGTCGAGGCAAACATTTCATCATTTCTCCCACATCGACTTGAACATTCACAATGTTCCCTTTAAGAGATAATTGTGGATGAGAAGTATATTGTTGAAGCGGTATAATTTGCAAAAAAGGTAAACAAGGCGATACTAATCTAACTCCAAGTGGAGTTAAACGTTTCAGAAAATCAGGAATTTCTATAAAAGAAAGATTTTTTGTTGCGGCTCTAATAGGGATATTTCCCTTTCTCAAGCTGTTCCAACACTGCGTACAAAGAAACTCAGATTCTTTGAAATTGTAAGCATGTTGCTCCATACCATTATCAATAAGAATTAATCTTTTGTAATCTGTCAACTTCGTAATACAGTCATAAAGCTGACGCATACAGCACGTACAAATTTCAGGAATTTGTCGTTGCTTTGCTAAAACACTTTGATATAATTTTGCAGTCTTGTCTTTGTCGTTTTTAGCTTTTCTTGCAAAAATAATTGATAAAGTTTCATTATATTTTAATAATTCATTCATACGTTCTTTACGTTTTGCTTCTTTTTGAATCTGGCGTAACTTAGGACCAGACACTGAATCAAGCCGAGCTTTTTTCAATGCGACATTATTTTCATCACTATGTAATTTACGTTTTTGTGGAACTCGACTTTGTTTTTCATAATTCTCTCTTTTTTGTTCACGTTCTTTTTGTCTAAAACTATCATTTTCACGCAGTTTAGATATTCTCAACCGATTCTTTTGTTTTTCTTTCATAACATAATCACTGTTATTGCGATTAACTGAGTTAAATTTTCTACTTTTTTCATTCGTTTCTAATCGGAAACTTTCATCGTTTTTTCGGTACTCGGACATTTTTTGTTTTGATTGAACATTGTTAGTAAGATGGTGGTCCTCATTGGCTCGCAATGATTTTATTAGAGCGGCTTGTAACTGTCGCCGTTTTTTAAGAGATTGTTTTTTTGTTTTAGGCATTTTAGTTACAGCACTTTAAAAAAAATATTAACTGTATCACCTAATTTAAGTCTTATTTTGCGAATAATTGCAAAATACAGATCCAGTAAAATGTACAAAAAAAAATGATCAGTTGTTTTGAAATTATACAATTGTAAGTACGGACTATAAATATAAATGGACTAGCACAAACAAACTTGATAAACAGGTACTGTTATCAAGTCACAGACTAGAGTCACTAAAAGCAAACTAGAGTCGCAAAAGGCAGACTGGAGTCGCAAAAGGCAGACTGGAGTCGCAAAAGGCAGACTGGAGTCGCAAAAGGCAGACTGGAGTCGCAAAAGGCAGACTGGAGTCGCAAAAGGCAGACTAGAGTCGCTAAAGGCAGACTAGAGTCGCTAAAGGCAGACTAGATTCGCTAAAGGCAGACTAGAGTCGCTAAAGGCAGACTAGAGTCGCTAAAGGCAGACTAGAGTCGCTAAAGGTAGATTATAAAATCTGAAAACAATGGCAAATTCGTGATTTTGATTCACTTAAATTTTTAATGCTAAGCTGAAATGTTATTGAAAAAAAAAAAAAAATTAGTAACAAAAAATATATCAAAAAAAAAAAAAAAAAAAAAATTAGTAACAAAAATAAATTAAAAAAAAAATAACAATCGTTATAAAAATTGCTACATCCACGATCAATTAAACAAACTCACAATTATATGATGACTTTTGTAATATTAGCACCTATATAATATGAAAAAGTAAAATGATTATCATAAAACATCGAAGCATAAATATTGAAAAAAAAAATAAAGTAACAAATGAAATAAATCACTAAATATAAATGAAAATCAAATCAATTTTATAAAATGTAGCAATTTTTAAATTATTAAAATGTTTTTAATTTATTTTTTGGATTAAGAAATAAGTAATGGAGTAAGTATAAAATTCAAGAAAAAAGTAATAAAATGAAGAAAAATATACAAAAAGATGAAATACCTTCTAGACCATTTAACAAAAACCAATGACTTACTCGAAAAATTCCTAAATAATAAATCACTTATCAAAACAAGAAATTAATATTTAAATGAAAAAAAATGAAAAAATAGAAAAAGATGAAATACCTTCCAGACCGTTGAACCAAAACCAATGATTTACTCTAAAAATTCCTAAATAATAAATCACTTATCAAAACAAGAAAGTAATAATTAAATAAAATAAAAAAATAACCTAGCGCAGTCAAAGAGACCTGATAGACATAGAAACAGGTTTTTTTTGCATCTTTTAATTTTTGTAACTAGCTAACAATTCCTCGTAGGAAAAATTCGCAGATATAATTTTGTAGGGAATTGAATGCTCTACAAAAAAAGTCTCTAATCATTTTTTAATAAATCCATATGTTCAAAAGTTATTTGAGTTTGGTCAAATTTATAGTAAATTTTGTGATCTTTTTAATTTTCCCGCAAAACTATCAGACATCACAAAATTTCATAGGATCTTTTTTATAGATAATTTTATTTCTCAAGAATTGTCTGTTATAAAGTTTTTAAAATTCCGCATTGTTTTCGAGTTATTTCCATTTTAATGTCAAGTTCTAGAACAAAATTGTGTTCTGATCGATTTTAAGAGCTTGACTTTAAAATGAAAAAAAAAATAATAAAATAGCTAGAAAGCAATGTGGAATTTTGAAAAACTTTGTAAGAGATAATTTCTGAGTCATAAAATTATCTTTCAAAAAGGTCCTAAGACATTTTTTTATGTCTGATTGTCTCGCTGGAAAAGTAAAACGATCTGAAAATTTACTATAAATTTCACTTCGAGCTCACATAACTTTTGAACAGATGGATTTATCAAAAAATGTTAAGACTTTTTTTGTAGAGCAAGATTCGATTCCCTACAGAAATATGTCTGCAGATTTTTCTTACGACGCATCGTTAGCTAGCTATAAATAAAAATCAGAAGACGCAAAAAAGAATTTGTCCATGTTATTATTATATGAAATAGAAAAGTGCGATGCAGAACCTCTTAATATTAAGAGCTCTAATTTTCACTCGCGTATTTTTATATCTATACAAAACTTTTGAACCTGTTTCTGAGAAAGAAAAACATTGTTTTTTCTTTTAACCATTCTAACATATATATTACTGTGTCAGAAAAAAAAATTTATTTATTATTTTAATTAAATATATCTCAAAAGTTACTTTAATAAAAAAAAAATTCTGAAATTTCAGCTCTATATCCCAAAAATTGAGCTGGCGCACGGGGAGGGGGGGGGCACTTTCCCATTTCAAATACATTGAAAAAAATTTGTTTTTTCTATTTTGTAAATAACTATATCAAAAAAATTTTTTTCCAATTTTTGAATTCAATAATCTTGTAGGAGATTAAATTCTCTACAATAAAGGTCTCTTGTGTCATACGATTAAAGTTAAAATAGAAAAAAAGTTATGGGAGTTGAAACATAGGGGTAAAAAGTCGAATTTTTAGTATAAAAAAATTTTTGTTTCTTATTCATTAACTAGCAGGACTTTTTTTCTTTTATTTTGCAATTGAAGTTCTTATAGAGGATTGAATTGTCTATGAAAATGGTCCTTAGAGTAGTTTTAATAAAGCTCATAGAAAGAAAGTTACAGAGCAGAGCTCTAAAGTTAAGAAAAATTTAATTATTTACAAAAAATTTTGTAGTCTAATATTATTTTGAAAGATTATAAACCTAAAGTCCTTAAATACGAGAAAAAATGAAAAAAAAAATTTTCTGTTCCCACCCTAAAAATTCAACTTTTTCCCCCAAAGTTTCTACCTCCATAACTTTTTTTTCTATTAACTTTAAGCGTATGACACAAGAGACCTTTTTTTTATAGAGAATTTAGTATCCTACAGGACTGTTGAATTCGAAAATCAGAAAAAAAATTTTTTGACATAGTTATTTACAAAATAGAAAAAACAAATTTTTTTCAATGTATTTCAAATGGGAAAGGAGACCCCTCCCCCCCGCGCGCCAACTCAATTTTTGAGATATAGAGCTGAAATTTTAGGAAAATTTTTTTTTTTATTAAAGTAATTTTTGCGATGTATTTAATTAAAATAAAAAATAAAGTTTTTTTTCTGACACAGTCTAATATATATATATATATATATATATATATGATGGATTTTGATGGATAAAATCCCAAAACAAAACGATCAAAATGACGGAACCCTAATATACATATATAAATTCCACAAATGTATTTTCTTATTTCTTATATATTGACAACATAAATATAACATTTAAAAAACAAAATTTCTTATTCAAGCCAGAGCATTTAGCAAACCATGAAAAAAAAAAAAAAAAATAGTATAAATAATAATAATTTTAATAGGGGTTTTTACTTTTTTCTCTTTCGCACCCAATCGAGCGAAGGTATGTTTGTTTTTCTCTTAAACAATCGAATTATATCAAAAAATTATCGCACACTCTGCTAGATTAGACAGTAGTGCATCAATGCGCAATTTATAGTTTGCATTTAGAGATTTTATTTCTGAAAAAAACTCAGCCAAAAATGTTTGATAAACATTCTAAATTAATTAATTTTTTTTATCGTTGGCCACCAATAAAAAGAAAAAAAAATTCTCATTAATAATTTTTACTAACCTTATTATGTATAAGTGATATTAAAAGCAAATAAATAAATTTTAAAAGTACCTCAACCCTTTGATTTATTATTAATTATTCAATAATTAATGGATAACCTGAACCACAATTAAGGTGAAAAGAATTATTAGTTTATAAAGTTTTAAAAAAAATTTTTTAATACGATGATTGAAGAAAGGAACTGGATCGTTATATAGGGTGTCTTATTATTTTCATTAGTACCAACATTTGCATTAAAATAAAACATAGAGGTCACTATTTATCAATTTCAATTTTAATTGATAGGGAATTATCAATTTAGTTATTTTTTTTTAAATATTTAAAAGAGATTTTTTTTACATTTTGATGTACAATAAACACAATTAATAAAAGAATAATTTCTTTAATTAATAAAAAAAGGATCATGAAACAATATACAGTGTTTTTTTTTCTATTACTTTTTATTACTACTAAAATCCAGTTGGAGAAAAACACAGAAGTCCAAACTAATATTATGCCGATGAAAGCTATCAGTTTATGTGAATGACGATTAGTTCTTAAAATTTCGATACTTACAATGCAATATTGTTTAAAATAAAATAAATAATCAAATATATATATAGATATAGATACATGTGTGTAAGATAAAATTAAATTAATTAAATTTAATGAAAGGTAAAAAGCATTAAATGACTTGATTATAATGTATGGAAATTTTTATTATTAATGCAACTCAAAATATATATAATGTATTCTTAATAACATTTTCACAAAAATATGAATATTTTTAATACATATAGTGTTTTTTTAACTCAAAACGTTTTTTAATTTAAAGCCATTCACAGACAGTGCCCCCACTTTTTAAAAAAAATTTTCAATGACTTTCAACTGCCGTAAGTGTATCAAAATTTTATCAATTAATTAAAAAAAATTAAAGTATTTATTGAAAGAATAGACAACGTATTCGTAATTTCGCTGATATATAGATTTAAAAACAAATTAATTATAGTTGATATCAATTGAGAGTTAAACAAAATTTGTTAAGTAAGTTTCAGTAAAATCTTTATGTCAATTTTACAATTCGAATTTTCAAGTTTTGTAGGCTGAAATTTATTCAACAATTTTCGTTTAACTTTTAATTGATAGCAACTAGTTAGCAATTTTTTTAAAATTCTATAACTCAACGAAATAACGACTACGTTCTCCTCTTCTTAATGAACTTTTAATTTTTTTTTTAATAATTAATAAAATTTCCATACAGTTATGATAGTGGAAAGTCATTGCATATTTTTAAGTAAAAGTAAAACGTGGGGGACACCCTCTGAGAATGCCCTTAACCATTGAAAAATTTGAATATTTTGTTACATCTGTGTATTTCTTAGATAATTAAATCTATTTTATGATAAAAAAGAAAAGAGAGAAATAGTAAAACTTGAGTAAATTGTTAATCAATTATTTTTTTCATTATTTCTTTTTTTTTCATAATCTACAATATAATTTCTACATATGTCGGATTTCAAAAGTTTTACTATTTCCCTTTTTTAGTTCTTATTATAAGATAGGACACATATTCTTATTCAAAATAATATATTAAAAGTTTTAAACGATTTTTAAAATAAATAATAATAACATTAATAAATTTGTTGAACTGTTCGAATAAAAAAATTGATTTCAAAAAGATTCCAAAAAAGTTCGACGTGTAGAACTTCTAAACTTAAGACAGATTAGAACTTCGAGTGGAACTTTTTTGAATTTTCGTAATTTCGATAGTAAAAAAAAGTTTACCCAGGACTTTACATAATCAAATTTCGAGTCAAAAAGAAAGTTTTAGAACATAATTCTCAAAACACATTTGGACTATATTTTATCCTTGTCACCCATAAAAATTAACAAGCGTTCATAAAAAGCTCTTAGACATTTTTTAGATTTTTCGAAACTCGGGTAAAAATGTAGTAAAAATACGTTTCGAAAAATATTTTTCAAAAACGTTATTTTTTTACTCCAAATTCGCTCATATAAAGACCTAGATAAGTTTTTTTCTTTTTACTATCTAAATTATAAAAATTTAAAAACGATTCCACTCAAAGTTTTAATCTGTCTCAAGTTTAGAAATTCCACAGGTCGATCGTTTTCAGAATCTTTTTGAAACAATGTTTTTTTAAGCATTACATGAAGTTTTAGAAATTGGAAAAAAAAATGAAGGATAATATTAAATTTAACGATTATTATGATATATATATATATTGCCCCCACCCTCACGGTAATTAGAATTCCGGCCTCTTCCACCACGGTTATTATTTTTGGTCTTTCCTTGCCAATATCGTCGCTGCTGTCCGCCATTTTTCCTCCGCTTACTGGAGTTTTGATGAGAGTTATCTATGAGATAAGTAAAAAAATATAAATATAAAATTACTGGAATTTTGATGAGAGTTATCTATGAGATAAGTAAAAAATATATAAATATAAAAAAGTACGAATATATATATACATTAGGGTGTGTCATTTTCGGGCAATTTTTTTTTTTAACGCGCCACTAGCTTATACACTTGCAAAAAGGTAAAAAATAAGACGTCTGTTGAAATTAGAGCTCTTAATATTAATATTAACAGCAAGTTTTTTCAAATTTTGCATGACTTTTTAGTTATTCCCATTTTAATATCAAGCTTTTGAACAAAATAGCGTTCTGATCGATTTCAAAAGCTTGGCATTAAAACGAAGATAGCTAGAAAAAAAATCGGACTTTGTAAAAAACTTTATCAGAGATAATTTTTAGGGAATAAATTTGTCTACGAAAAAAATCCTCTGACATTTTGTGATAAGTTTGATAGTTTCACCAGAAAAATAAAAAGATCTCGAAATTTACTTTCAAACTCCAAATAACTTTTGAACAAATGGATTTATCAAAAAAAAAAAAAAAAATGATGAGATTTTTTTTGTAGAGTGTTTAATTTCCTTTGAAAATATATCCTGTACTCATCTGTACAATGAGCCATTGCCAAGGTATTCAATTTCAAAGTTATAATTTTTTTTCCCATGTCATATAAATAGATAATAGCAAACGCGATGCGACACCTGTTAATATTAATATTAAGGACTCTCATTTTAATAGGCATCTTATGTTACCTTCCTTTAAGTATAAAAGCTAGTGGTGCGTTGGAAAAAAAAAAGTTGCTCTAAAATAACCTACCCTAATAATGAATATAGATATATAAATATAAAATATAGATTTCACCATGCAGGTTAAACATAGTTAAATAAATTTGACAAATACCATCATCACCAAAATGCCGCTCGAGAGGTTGAACAAGTTGTTCTGCAGGCTGTACAGGTGGAATAACAGGTTGAGCTGGCTGAATAACAAGTTGATCTGGAGGAATCACAGGCTGTGCTGGCAGAATTACAGGTTGAGCTGGCTGAATTACAGGTTGAGCTGGAGGAATCACAGGCTGTGCTAGCGGAACAACAGGTTGAGCTGGCAGAATTATAGCTTGAGCTGGCTGAATCACAGGCTGTGCTGGCGGAATAACAGGTATAGCTGGCTGAACAACAGGTTGAGCTGGAGGAATTACAGGCTGTGCTGGCGGAACAGGTTGAGCTGGAGGAACCACAGGCAGTTCTGGCTGAATTACAGGTTGAGCTGGAGGAATTACAGGCTGTGCTGGCGGAATAACAGGTATAGCTGGAGGAATCACAGGCTGTGCTGGCGGAATAACAGGTATCGCTGGCTGAACAACAGGTTGAACTGGAGGAATTACAGGCTGTGCTGGCGGAATAACAGGTATAGCTGGCTGAACAACAGGTTGAGCTGGAGGAATTACAGGCTGTGCTGGCGGAACAGGTTGAGCTGGAGGAACCACAGGCAGTTCTGGCTGAATTACAGGTTGAGCTGGAGGAATCAGAGGCAGTACTGGCGGAATATCAGGTTGAGGTGCACGAACTACCTCCATAGCTCGATTGTGACCTGCTATTAGATCTCTCTCCCGTTGAGCCCACCGGGCTTCATTCCGTGCATTTGCAGTCTCTAATTGCGCTATGTAGCGCCTTAAGTCACTGATCTGTTGACTTACGTTATCTAGAATAAGAAGATATCATATAAGATTATATATATATATAACCAAAAAAGAATCAAAACATTAAAGGCATTCTAAGACAACAACCCTCACACTTTTTAAAAAAATATTCAATGACCTTAAATTATCATAATCGTATTAAATTGAATTAAATACAAAAAAAAATTTTAAGCACTACTTAAAAAAAAGACAACATAGTTACAATTTCGCCGAGATAGAGATTTTTAAAAAACTACTTACAGTTTTTATTAATTAGGAGTTAGAGGGCATTTGTTAGATAAATTTTCGTAAAATCATGTGAATAGTACAATTCGAATTTTTTCAAATTTTGCAGGCTAGAATTTATTTATTTACTAAATTACGTTTAACTTCTAATGTATAAAAAGTGTAGGTAGTTATTTTTCAGATTTATACCTTGGCGAAATTATAACTACGTTGACTTTTTTTCAATTAATGCTTTAATTATTTGTCAAGTAATCAATAAAAATTTAATACGCTTCAGACAATTAAAAGTCATTGAATACGTTTAAAAAGAAGAGGGGGGACACTGTTTAAGAATGCCCTTCGAAATCATTAAAAATGTAAAAAATTCTTACTTTGCCTCGACATTTTTAATTTAGGGTTTTGATTTTAATGAAAACCTGAAAAAAACACGTACATTTTTTTTAATTTATATATTTTTTTTTTTACAATACAAATATATATATATATACAAATAAATTTTATCTATTCATTGAAAGAGTAATTTTATTTTATCTATCGTTTTGTGGTTGAAAATAAAGAAATTAAAATTAAAAAAAAAACAAGTAAAATTTTTTTTAACATAGATGTTTTTTACAATAAAAACATATAGATCTACATATTTTTATCATTGATTAATTCAACTGTTTATTATTTAATAATTCAACTATTTTTTTAATTTATTATTTTTATTTGTTTATTTACTTACTCATTTCTTTATTGGAAAAGAGTAATTTTTAACTGTCTGTTAGTGGTTGGAAATAGAGAAAATTTTTTTTTAAAGACACGTAAATTTTTTTTAAAAAACGATGGTTTGTACAATAAAAAAAAATATATATATATATATATTTATAGTTTTTATTTTTATTTATTTATTGTTATTAATTTATTTATTACTGGAACAGAGTAATTTTTATCGATCTGTTAGAGGTTAAGAATAAAGAAAAAAAAAATTTTTTAAAAACACGTAATTTTTTTTTTTTTTTAATATAGATGTAATTTACAATTAAAATATATATCTATATATTTTTTTTATCTATGTATTCATTCTCTTTTTTTTCTTTTTATTTTATTTTAATTTATTTATTGGGAAAGGGCAATTTATATGATACTGAAGTTAGACGACGTCCAAAAACTTTTGGAATTTTTTTAAAACAATAAATTATATAATAAATGAAATAAATAAAAAATTATACATGTGGATATTTTTTTAGTTTTTTTTCTTTTTTTGTAATTGATTTAATGAGAAAAAAAAAAAACCAAAAATTGTTAATTGTCCACTAACTTCAAGATCATTAATTTATCGGTGGTAGTGGCTAAAAATAATTTTTAAAAAACGATGGTTTGTACAATAAAAAAAAAATATATATATATATATTTATTTATTTATAGTTTTTATTTTTATTTATTTATTGTTATTAATTTATTTATTACTGGAACAGAGTAATTTTTATCGATCTGTTAGAGGTTAAGAATAAAGAAAAAAAAAATTTTTTAAAAACACGTAATTTTTTTTTTTTTTTAATATAGATGTAATTTACAATTAAAATATATATCTATATATTTTTTTTATCTATGTATTCATTCTCTTTTTTTTTCTTTTTATTAATTTATTTATTGGGAAAGGGCAATTTATATGATACTGAAGTTAGACGACGTCCAAAAACTTTTGGAATTTTTTAAAACAATAAATTATATAATAAATGAAATAAATAAAAAATTATACATGTGGATATTTTTTTACTTTTTTTCTTTTTTTATAATTGATTTAATGAAAAAAATAATGAAAAAAAAAAAAAAAACAAAAATTGTTAATTGTCTACTAACTTCAAGATCATTAATTTATCTGTGGTAGTGGTTAAAAATAAAAAAAAATTAAAAAAAAAAAAGTACATTTTTTAATATGTATATATATATATTTATTTATTTATTGTTATTTATTATTTTATTTTTATCCATTTATTTGTTACAAAAGACTAATTTTATCTATTTGTTAGTGACTTAAAATTTTAAACAAACGTTTTTTTTTATATATATTTTTTTTACAGTAAATAAATATATATATATATATATATATGCATTTATTTTTTTGTTTATTTATTTACTTTTTTTGTTAATTATTGCAAGATTACCTTTACAAGAATGGCTAAACGTTTCACTACGTTACATCACCGAAGCGTCTTCCATTTTACAATGGCTACCGGAAAGATGCTCGGTCTAGGCGGATATTAAGCAATATTACCAACCGCGACGAATTAGAATTTTTGAAAATACGAAATTTTTAGATGTTTTAAAAAAACACTAAAGACTCTCTATTTTAAGTTTTTTTTAAGTTTTCAGTATTTGACCTTGAATTTAACTGTATTGAAAATCCGTTAATATTACCCCTTAAGACCCCAGAAAAACGCTAGAAACTTTTTTTTTTTTAACGCTCATAATTTTTGTCGGGATAGTTTATTTTTTATTTAATTTTTTATTAAAATAAATTAAGTTGAAAATCATTTAATGTTACTTCTTAATGTGAAACATCTGGGAATCCCAAACGGAGTAATGGCAGATTTTCATCAAGCCACGTCGAAACAATTTTATATGATTTTTTTACTCTCTAATTTTCGTCGATATACAACTTGTACATTCTACTTTATCGACTGCTTATATATTCATGACCTACTATTTCAATCTCAGTTCAAATCCGCTATGTGTGTTTTTTTTTTTTTGCTTACGATTAATGGAATTATTGAACAGATCAATTATGAAACTTTTTGTATATAAATTATTATTGTAATTAAACGAGTCAAAATCTAAAATATGAAAAGTACGTAACAGCAATACAAAAAAAAAAAAAATATATATATATATATATATATATATATATATATATATATATATTTTTTGCTTTATGTATTGCTGTTACGTACTTTTCATAATTTAGATTTTTATTATATATATATATATAATAAAACACAGACTGAGTTGTTTGTCAAAGCAAAATAATGCTTATTGTCGAACAGAAACAAAAAATATTTATACTTACCTTGTTAAAAACTATAGTGTTTTTTTCATATATTCTTTAATACTTTATCTTCATTTTTGTTTTAATATTCACTGTAAAAATATATTTACATAAATATGTAATATCACTATACGTTGTTGACCAAGAACTTAAAAAAAAAACTTTGTATCCAAGAAAAAAGTTTCCTTGATTAAAATTCAATGTCCTTTATTTAAACATTCACAGTGTATGATTCTAAATTATAAATTATATTTATGCATGGTGGTACTGATCAGAATAAGAAAAAAAAAAAAATTTTAATGTCAATAAAATGATTAATAATAACGAAAAATGAAAAAAAAAAAAAAAATCGCTCTTGAGGTGTGCAAAAATAAATGAATAAAAAAAAATATGATTGATAATTACAAAAGGAAATAATTATTAACTTTATATAATATTAAACAAAATTATTTTTAAAAAACATTTTTTCGAATAAGCCGCCTTTTGCATAAATGTCATCACTTACTTTTACGACTATCACGCCAATTTTATTTGCAGTACTAATTAGATAGATAGATAGATACATGGAAAAATAAAGAGAGACAGACAAAGGTAGTCAGCTGTTAGAAAGAGAAGAAGCTAGAACATTTCATGGACATACGTGAATTTAGTGTCGAATTATCAGTTTTGAGATTCATTAATAATAATTAAACAGAAAAGATTTAGTACCTGTTTTTCAAAAGAGTTCTTGCCATAAAAAATACAAAGCAAATAAAAAAAAAAAAACCAACTCAAAATACTCCTACTAAAACAATACATAAAATGTTTATTTTTTTAAATATCCCGCATTTTTGTTTTAGATGTCGCACTTTTTTTTTCAATCATAATATTACGCTTTAACGATAGTGCTGCTGCCAGTAGTTGGTGGGGAAAAAAAAAAAAAAAATCATTTACTTTTGTAATAATAACAATAGTAAAAAAAAATATGGCCGCTAAGTTTTTCGTGAATAATCAGTTTTACGTTCTTAATTAATTAAAATCAAACTAAAAGGATTTAAAAAGTGATTTTCAATAGGGTTCTTGTGATCAAAAATACAAAGATAATAAAAAAAAAAATAGGCCGATTAATTGTGTCTATCGAGAGTTATTTGGTTTACTAAGTTTCATACACGACAATTGACAACTCATGTCACTGGGATTAAAATAATTTATATTTAATAAATGGGATAATTAATCGACTTAATATTGGGTCAAAATTATTCTTTAATAAATTGTCTTTGTGTTGGTATACAATTTGACCCATTTTAGTGTAATCAGAAAAGTCTAGAGATAATTTAATGTGAGTGAATGAGTCAAAAAATTTAGAGCGATCATAAAGCACCCTCAGCGCTTTCGCGCTTGAGGTGTGCAAAAATTTAATTTCAGATCTTGAGTAATAAAAAAAAATTTTTTGAATTTTTAATTTAAATGTTCGACGTAAAATTTTTGTTATTTTATTTTAATTATTTTGGAATTTTTTTTCACTTCAATTATTTAGATTTTTATTATTATTTATTTCACTCACTTAAATTCTCACTTAAATTTTCACTTTTGTTTCACAATTTTGCTTCTTGTTTTTATTATGTAGAAAAAAAAATTTCCGATGTCGACAAAAAAAAAATTGGTAATATTTTTTTTTTTGTGTTGCTCAATTTCACTTTGAGAACTTGATGTTAATTTTGTAAAAAAAAATTTTCGGATTTTTGAGATTTCACCAGTCTCTTCGGAGGCGTGGGTTCGAATCCCACCGCTGCCACCAATTTTAATTATATAATAAGTTGTTACGTCCTGGTTGATGTTTTGGCGCTGGCGTAGTTGAGCGGTCGATTTAAATTGGACGTAGTGAAAACTTATACATAATTATAAATAATAATTAAGTATGGGTTGAACAGCCACCATTTGGTGGTTGCAATAAACTGGTCGTTTGATTATATATATTATTTCGAGTATCTAAATCCGATTTATTCAATTATAAGGATATAATTTTGATTGATGTGAAAATATACAGTTGAATTAATTTATAAATTGTTATTGTTCTCTTAACAATAACTTCGAGTGGGTGAGAACGAAGTTAAGTATTTAAAGTTGAGCCTGATCGCTCTCAATGATTCTATATTTCAGACTGATTTCTCTTGGTCGAGAAAAACTAGAGTAAGTCTCTTATCAATACGAGGCGCTTGGGCATCAGGCCCGCGCATCGTTCGATATAGAGGGGTGGATCGAGATAAGCAATATTCTCGAATGATCCATTCTCCGTTCTCACGCTTTCTCCGTTTTTGTTATTAACAAATGAGTCACTTATCTATGAACAAAAGTTATCTTAGAACAAAATAGATGTTTGTGCAGCTGCACGTCTCGAGGATTTACTCGAGGCGTCAGCGTTTATTTGTACATAACAAATATTAAGAGAAAAATAACTTTATCAATATGTTTTAAATATTCTAAATAATATTATACTATTTTATATTCTATTACTTTATATTATTATATTATATTATTATATTGAATTATATTATTATATTATATTACTATATTAAATTATTATATTAAATTATGTTCTATAATATAGGGTGACTTATTAATTATGCCACTTATCAATATACATCTTAATTAATTAGTTAGGTCTCAGATCGGTCTCTCAATAATTAGTATTTAAAAATAATCAGAGACATCTGCCGAGCAGGCTGGGACGTAACAATATTATCATTAAAGACTGAAAGAGATATCTTTAAGTAAGTTAATTGATAATTTCAAATTCTCATCTATTTTATAATTTAGAAGAAATAAAAACAAACGAATTAAACATAGAATACTAATTGCGTGGAGAAAGTATATTTATATCTTTATATATTGCATTATGTCATGATTATTTACAGTGAGAAATGTATAATGAATGATGAAGAAAACATAATAAAAAATAAGAAAAGATTATAGCTATTACGCTAGTATATAAAAATTATCATTAGAAGGTTGTTTTTCTTCGAAAAGATTCAAAATAAAGCCATATTTATAAAAAATATAAAATCAACGATCAATCAATATTCGTTTTTTTTTGAAGTAAGTAATTTTGCTTTATCATTGTTAAATAGAACCTTGCTTAGAAAATTCGATAGATTCTTATAACTGTATGTGTAAGGCCATATACTTAACTATAACACTTCTCATGGAACTCATTTATTCTTATAAAATCTATATGGGAATTTATGAGAATCTATAGGATTCTATGAGATTTTTAAACAGGGAAATGTAAAGTTTATTTTTACCCATTGAAAATTTTTTTCATAAGTTTTTATAAAATTTCAAAGTTAAATTTGATCAAATTTTATAAATGTAGAATTGAGTGAAGGAAGTAATAATCTGGTAAAGTGGTATGAAACTGTTATTTTTCAAACTTTATGAAAATTTATAAAATTTTGTAAAATTGTAAAAAATTCTCTAAAATTGTATGTAATTTTATAAAACGTTTGTGTTATGACAGCTTGTCTGCGATGGACAGATCGATGACATCAGAATTTTTGTAATTTTAATGTCATTGGTCAAATTATCGGAAATTCTCTCATGCACTGAGAAAAAAAAAATTAAAATCAAGTACCCATGTTTATTTCTCATAATACTAGAAACAAGAAAAAATTTACTACATCGGAGTATAATATTTCTTATTTTTATAATTGTTTAAATGTACTCATAAATTTCTACAATCAATGTATTTTTACTAAAATTAAGAAAATATTTACTTGACACTATTTAAGTAAAATAATACTTAAATCAAAAAATTTTACTTGGAAATATACACTTTTTTCTTTCAGTGTAGATTCCAATCATTATGGAACGGTCTATACGGTCAATATTTTTATCAATACTTCATTTTGGTACCGAAAACTTCAAAAAACATTTGTGTCATGACAGAATAGGTTTATATCGGTTAGATCTGATCTGATATAATCATGTGTAGATCTAAATATAACGTCGTATATAGCTACAGACACAATGTACTAATCAGATATAATCAGATCAAATTAAATATAACAACATAGTTACATATCAAGGTCGATATAATTATATATAATGTCATATTTAATCATACATAATTATATATGACTAGACAAAATCATTTTTTTCTTGGTTTTCGTCGAATTGAAATAACATTTCATACCAGTTTATATTTAGAACTTAAATTTTTCATTCAAACAGCAGCAATAATTATGTACATTTGACTGTATTTTTAATCATATTCTAACTTTGATATTATGAAAAAAAATCGGTTTATCGGTTGACCCTGCGTGCCAGACTCAAAACTTTCCGCTGTTTTCGAGCTCAAGGACCTCGAGAACGTTGTTGTGAATACCCTGATTAAAAAAAAGTATTTGACAGGATTAAAAAGATTGAAATTTTAGGATTTCCAGTATTTAGCAGAATTTGAAAGTATTAAAATTTTAATCCTTTTGAATCCTGTCAAATACTTTTTAATACTTTTTTTTAATCAGGGTACATTTTCGAGCTCTTCAAGCTCGAAAATACTTATGTCTGCCTTTGTTTTCGATAATAAAAACCGTGTTTAGCATTTCTTTTTTCTACGATATGTCGCGAACGAATTAACCGATTTTGATGGTTGGGCGGCAATCGACGCGTTTTATTAAGCTCTAGAGTTCTAGAGTTGATTAGACTTTGGAGTCGATCGTTCAACTCGTTTCTGAAAAATCAATAAAAAACTAGAAAAAAAAATTTTTTTTTTTTTCGTAATTTGCAAATATCGTCGGGTCTACTAGATCAAATGATATGAAATTTTCATGAAATTTGACGGCCAACAATCTCTTTCGATTGCCGCAAAAATGATTTGAATCGGTTAATTAGTTTGAAAGTTATTAAAGGTTTACACATACGCACACGCTCACACATACGACTCGGACATCATTCTGAAAATAGCCAGAATAGCTTCCTAGGACCGCAAAACGTCGACATTCATTCATTCATTATCAATTCATTTAGAATGAATATATATATATATATATATATATTAGAGTGTCTCAAAAAAATCGAATATTTTTTTTTTTTCAATGAAGCTTGAGAAATCGTCAGAGTATCTCTAAAAGAAGATCCTCTGAAAATATGAGCTCTTAATTTTAATATTTAGAGGTGGCGTTTTGTAATTTTCTATTTCCCATTTAAATAACATAGGAAAATTTTTTTTTAAACATTGGAATTTTGTAACGTGATGACGAGCTACTTTATAAGTAAAATCAAACAGTGACTTTATGGGAAATTAGGTGCTCTACAAAAAAGGTCTGATTGACATTTTGCGTAAGTCAAGCCGTTTCAAAGATATCGAGCCTCAAACTTCAGACTGTTAAAATTACGCTTTGTTTTTTTCTTAAACACAAAAAAATCAATTTATATGGATTAAATACTCATAATTATTAACTTGAGAGTAAAAAGATGCATATATTCAATAGAATGCATATCCAGAATTCTTCACAATTTGACAAATGCTAATTTTTATTGATTTTTAGCGAAAAATATTTACTTAAATAAAAAATTATGCACAAGTTTTTAATAAACTATTTATTAGGGTGCTTCGTTTGAAACGATTATTTTTTTTTTCGCTCCCATCCTGAAATTTTGTTGGAAATACCCCCGAAAAAATTCCCTGAGAGTTTGAGCCCTTAATATTAAGTACTTTCCCAGAGCAGGTGAAGATTTCCTATTTAAAATACACGTATAGTTGGGTTTTTATTTATTAAACTTCTATAACTCCGCGGCATTTTATGATATCATCTCGCCCAAAGTCGGGATATTCTCACAATTGAATGTACTACGAAATTGCCCGTTGTCGCGAAGTCGTAACTCATACGAGTGGGCTAGTACGGGCTGCTAAACCGAATTTTTTCATAGAATTCGTGTTTTTTTTCTCAACAACAAGACCTACAGAAAAAATGTAGAGAACAATTTTATAGGAAATCAAATTTCCTACAAAAAAGGTCCTTAGCACCAAATCACTGAGATTGATATTTTCTGAGATATTAATTATTGAAGTTTACGTAGCATTGAATTCCCATAAAATGTCGAATTGAATCTTAGAAAATATTGATCTTTTATTTGACTAATCTCTCAGAAAATATCAATCTGAGTGATTTGATGCTAAAGACCTTTTTTGTAGGAAATAAAGTTATCTATAAAATTGATATTTACATTTTTTCTGTAGGTCTTGTTGTTTATGAGATAATGAGAGAAAAAACAAGAATTCAATGAAAAAATTCGGTTTAGAGGTCCGGACTACCCCACCCGTATGAGTTACGACTTGGCAACAACGGGCAATTTTGTAGTACATTTAATTGTGAGAAAATCCCGACTTTGAGCGAGATGATATCATAAAATGCCGCAGAGTTATAGAAGTTTTAAAAATAAGAACCCAAGTTTACGTGTATTTTAAATGGGAAATCTTCACCTGCTCTGGGAAAGTACTTGATATTAATATTAAGGGCTCAAACTCTCAGGGAAGTTTTTGGGGGTATTTCCAACAAAATTTCAGGATGGGAACGAAAAAAAAAAATAGTCGTTTCAAACGAAGCACCCTACTGCTTATATTATGTGTTAATAATCCATTTTGATTAATAATAATAGATTTATTGGTTTATAAATATTTTTCGCTAAAAATCAATAAAAAATAGCATTTGTTAAATTATGAAGAATTCCGGATATGCATTCTATTAAATATATGCATCTTTTTACTATCAAGTTAATAATTATGGGTATTTAATCCATATAAATTGATTTTTTTGTGTTTAAGAAAAAAACAAAGCGTAATTTTAACAGTCTGAAGTTTGAGGCTCGATATCTTTGAAACGGCTTGACTTACGCAAAATGTCAATCAGACCTTTTTTGTAGAGCACCTAATTTCCCATAAAGTCACTGTTTGATTTTACTTATAAAGTAGCTCGTCATCACGTTACAAAATTCCAATGTTTAAAAAAAAATTTTCTTATGTTATTTAAATGGGAAGTAGAAAATTACAAAACGCCACCTCTAAATATTAAAATTAAGAGCTCATATTTTCAGAGGATCTTCTTTTAGAGATACTCTGACGATTTCTCAAGGTTCCTTGAAAAAAAAATAATATTCGATTTTTTTGAGACACTCTAATATATATATTTGGTCGAGGTTAATAAATATATATTTAAATATATATATATATATATATATATATATATATATATATATATATATATATATATATATATATATATATATATATATATATATATATATATATATATTTAAATATATATATATATATATATATATATATATATATTGTGACGTTACATTGCCGAGGAGCTAGAGTTAGAGGTGGGGTGAGCGTGAGTCTGTGTGATAAAGAGAGAGAGAGTTAGTCTGTGTGGCGAGTTGAGTGTAGGGGATAGTGAGTCGAGAGTATGGAGTACGTGTGCGGTAAGTTAATTGTGTTGAGAGTATGAGTACGTGTACGTTAGGTTGTATGCTTTGGAGTGTCTGTGTGGTTGAGCGTGGATTTCACGAGGAAGGTCTAGCTGGGTCGCGGATAGTGGCCAAGATAACGTGCCTCCCGACCAGTGTCGACGACTAGGCCCAGGCCTAGCCCTCGGGGTTGACGTGGTGATCATGGAGGAGCGACTGAGATGTCGCCGCCCCCTCGAGTTGGTACCCGGAGTCAGCTGGGGTACGTTTACGTTTATTTGGGAATGGCAGGCCTCGTTTGCGATGCTCGGGGAAGCCAAAAATTCGCTAACTTCGGATATCACGGGGAGCGACACCGCGGGAAGACCCGCGAGTCCACGGCTTGTATGTGGTGGGGGAAGAATGGATGGAGAAGCGAGAATGTGAGAATGACTGGAGTAGAGTGTGGAAGTGAATGGAGTAGGAGTAGAGAGAAGAGGAGTTGAGAACTGACCAGGGTGTCAGAGAGTTGGATTTTGGAGTCGCTCGAGTACGGGCAGACCCAGTAGTCGAGTTTGGAGTCTTGGAGCGGGTGGTTGTGAGTCGAAGAGCCCCACAGGTAGGCCTCGACCACACCCTTGGCTTATGTCGTTTTGGAGCTTGTGGCTCTGCATATTAAGTTTGAGAGAAGATTTATGGAAAGTGAATTAAGTTAATAACAGGTGAGAAATAATATTCATTCACAAGTTTCACTTTATATTTTATCGATTTATGTTAAAAACAAGTGATCCATTTTTTCAAATGTTGTAAGTATTCAGAAATAGAGGTAATACGTATTTCCTTTTAACAATAACTATTATTTTTATTTATTTTAACATTTTTTTTATACTCTGAAAGCGATCGTGTTTCAAATTTAAAAAAAAGATATTTTTAAGTTATTTATCTTATTTTCTCTAACGTGATCAGTCGAGATTTTGGTCTTTAATCTGATGCTGTCAACCTATCATCATGTTAAGACCAGATCTCAAAACTGATTACATCTTGAATTGAAGTAAATAACACGTTTAAATTATCTCCGGGTTAAAAATTAATTCTAAATGCCAAAATTAAAACGCCCAAGTAATGATCAACTTAAAAAAAAAAAAAAAAAAAGAAATATGAACTGAAGAAAAGAAGTAGATGTAATATTATAGATATTATTGGAAATTATCAAACAGAAGAAAATAATGTCGTATTATCAGCACGATCTAGACAGAGGCTATATCTTTTAAATAAGAAAAATTTAGCAATGCGTAAAGAAAGAATGAAAAATTATCACAATTCATTGGAATTCAAACAAAAAAATAAAAATTATCAAATAATTAATCTCACAGATGATAATTATTATGTAAATCATTTAGAAAGACTAAGAACAAATCAACAAAAAAGATTACAGGATCAGAATTTGAGGACAATTCATAATAATAAATTAAAAATATATCAAAATAAACGATTACAAGATAAAGAAAAATTAAGATTACATCGTGAAAGATTGAAAATCTCTCAAGTTTACAGATTAAAAGATAAAGAACAATTAAAATTACATCAAAAAAGGTTGAAAGTTTCTCAAATTAAAAGATTGAAAAATGAAGAACAATAAGGATTGTCAATCAAAAAGATTGTTGGATAAAAGAAAAAGAAAAATACATAAGAACAGGTTAAAGATTAATCAAGAAAAACGATTAAAAAAATCAACAATTAAGAAAAATACATATAAATCGAGTTTCGAAATATAAATCCTTGAAAAATAAAAAATATGAGAATTCACGACGTCAAACACTATTTGATAGATTTAATTTATTGAAGTTAGAAGGTCCAATATGAATGTTCTTCTTGTTGTCGTTTGTGGTTTAGATCATCAGTTAAATTTTTTAAAAAAAGTGATTTAAAACCTTATGATTTATCATCAATACATTTGATTTGTAAAATGGTAGATGACTTCACTATAGGATTTTTATGCGCAAATTGCGAAAAAGCAATAAAAAATAATAAAATCCCGAACTTATCCATGTATCATGACGAATTAAAATTTCCAGAAGTACCTAATGAAATTCAAAAATTAACTGATCTTGAAGAAAGATTTCTATACCCACGAATTCCTTTTATGACGATCAGAGCCGTTATAAATGACGGTCAATACTTAGTAAAAGGTCGAGCTGTTAATGTACCAACAGACGTTGAAACCTCCGTTAATATTCTTCCAAGAGTGCAGTCTGAAGCGATGATTATTCCTATATGTTTTCGAAGAAAAAAATGTTTCAAATCTAATGTTTTGTTTGAAAACGTTAGACCTCGAGTAATCGAAAAAGCAGCGATGGTATTAAAAAACTCTGAAGTTTATAAATATTGTAAAATAAAATTAGATTTTCACAGAGATAAAAATATAAACAATTTTTCAATATTCAATGGGAATGAAAATTATAATAATTACAGGAGTATTGATCACAGCAAAAATGATAATGACATTCTTGTTAATGATATTGATGACAATGATAATAATTCATCTGATGATAGTAGTTCTGAAGATGAAGAACCTATAAATATAGAAAATGAATCAACTCTTTTAATGACCCAAGCTATCGTCTTTGCTCCCGGTGAAGGACAAGTACCAGTTTCACTATTTGACGAATTCGCTGAAGCGTTAAGTTTTATTAAAATTTATGGAGGCAAATTAATAAAGAAACCTGAAAAAATAACATATCAAAATTGGATTAAGTCTGAAATAATGAGATCAGATCGAAGATGTGCTACTATTACTAAATTATTTTTTTTCCGCATTAAAACTAAGAACGTCGAAAATTGCTTCAAGTATAAATTTTTGTTTACGAGAAAATAAAATTAAATCTGATTTAACAGTAAAAGATATGCTCGATGAAAATAAAATAAAATCAATGGAATTAAATGATAATGGATTCAAATTTCTGTCTCATGATCGCGGATCACCATCATTTTGGGAAGATAAAAAAAAAATGTTTTTGCATTACTCAGACAAAGAGGTCAACCAACCATTTTTTTTACATTGTCAGCAGCAGAAACTAAATGGCCTGAGTTAATAAAAATTTTAAAAAAAGTAGTTGATGATGAAGAAATTACTTTAGAAGAAGCAGAAAAACTGGAGTACAAGGAAAAATCTAGGTTATCTAACAGTGACCCAGTAACAGTTGCAAGATATTTTGATTATAGGATAAAAGAAGTATTTAAAGTAATGAAAGAAAAAAATAGTATTTTTAGAAAATATAATATTGTTGATTTTTACTATCGAATTGAGTTCCAACAAAGAGGTTCTCCTCATGTTCATTTTTTATTATGGCTAGAGAATGCACCCAAGTATGATGATGGAAATGAGAATAATTCAGATGTTATTAATTGTATTGATAAATTTATTACGTGTTCAGGTAAAGTTATTTCAAAAGAACTTATTAAGTTACAGACTCATAGACACACATTTACTTGTAAAAAAGGAAAACAAAAAAAGAAATGTCGTTTTGATATTCCGTTTTTTCCAATGTATAAAACATCTATTTTACAACCATTATCTAACGTAGAAAAAGAACAAAAAAATAAATTAAAAAAAGTTCGCGATGATATCCAAAAATTTTTAGAAGATAACGTTAAGAAAGAAGTTACTGTTACAATAGAAGAAATGCTGAAGATATTTGAATTAACTTATAATTCATATATAGAGATCATCCGTAGTGGCTTAAATCGCCCAACAGTTATGTTGCGTAGAAATCCAGAAGAATGTATGATTAATTCTTACAATCAAGAAATATTGAAGCTGCACTCCGCAAATATGGATATACAATTTATATTAGATATGTACTCATGTGCAAGCTATGTATTGAATTATTTAAACAAATCCATTTCTGGTCTTTCAAGATTAATGTATAATGTTGTAAATGAAGTCAAAATGGGGAATTATACAATGAAAGAACAGTTAAGATTAATTGCAAATAAATTCTTAAAAGCTAGTGAATTTGGTTCTCAAGAAGCAGTTTACTATATTTTAGCATTACCTTTGTCAAAGTGTTCGAGGCAGTGTGTATTCATTAATACGAATCATCCAAAAAATAGAATTAAAATAGTCAAATCTAAAAAAGATCTTCAAGAATTGTGTTCTGATTCTAAAGATATTTACATTAAAGATATATTAGACCATTATATTCACCGTCCACATGAATTAGAGAATATTTGTCTTGCATCATTCGTAGCTTGGTGTAATTATTCTACTAAAAATTATAATAAAACAAATAAAATTGATAGTAATGGAGAAAGTGATAATGATGATTTTGTAGAAGATAGTCATCCTTTAAAACTTAACGATAACTCAGGTTACATCCAAAAAAGGAAAAAATCTAAAATAATCAGGTTCATTAACTATAATGAGAAAATCGATAATGAAGACTTGATTAGAGAAAATGTTATGTTGTTTATGCCGTGGCGCGATGAACATATAATGATTATTTCAGCTGCTAAGTTATTTTCAGAAAATAAAAACTTAATTATAGAAAATAGATCGGAATATGTATACAATGAAAACATAGAAAATTTATTGAAAGAAGTACAAACTCAAATTAATGATGAATTAGATAACGAAAATGATATAAATGAATACGCGCCTAAAAATTTAGAAGTGTTTAATGATTCTACTAAAGAAGGAGATATAGCTATTGATATGAACGATGGTGTAAGTGAAATAGCAAATTCTTATGAAAATAAAGATCTATACTATGCAACAATTCCACACCTAATTGATGAAGAAAATTATATTAACGTAGTTTGTTCCCTAAATGAAAAATCAAGAAAATTTTTACTACATTTATTACATCGTTTCAAAACTAAATCTTTACCATTTTATCATTGTGTGATAGGTGGAACAGGTGTAGGAAAATTTAGATTAATTGAAGCAATTTATCAAACTATTGTTCGTTTTTTTAATTTTGAGTCCAACAATTTAGAATCAACTAAAATCCTTCTATGCGCTCCAACTGGAAAAGCAGCGTTTGGAATAAAAGGAACAACTTTACATGCGAGTTTTATATTGCCTTTAAATCAATGTTCTACCGAACTTATTCCCTTAAGTCATAGTGCACGGAATACTTTATACGCAAAATTAAAAGATCTAAATCTTATTATAATTGATGAAATTAGTATGGTTGGTTCAAGGATGATACAACAAGTTGATAGTCGACTTAAACAAATTTTTCAGACTTCAAAATCTTTTGGTGGTATATCAGTGGTTGTATTTGGTGATGTTAAAAATTATCCCCGGTAGGAGATAGGTACATTTTTCAATCTCATGCAATGGATCTTTATGGAGATATTATCGGTAATCCGTTATGGAATTTATTTACTAGTTATGAATTGACAGAGATAATGCGACAAAAAAATGACGTGAAGTTTGCGGAAGCACTCAATAATTTAGCCAATGGTACATTATCGAAAGACGACATAAGCCTTTTTGAATCTCGGATAGTCAATAGTGAAGATGAAATACCTAAAAATGCAATACATTTATTTCGTACAAATTTAGAAGTTGATTGTTACAACACTAAAATAATTAATAAAGATTCATTCAGAAAAACGATTGTTGCAAACGATAAAATATCAGGAAAAGCTTCAGAAATAATGAAACCAAAATTACTCACATTATGTAAAAATTTGGAAACGAAAAATTCACAAGGATTACCATCTGAATTATCGATTAGCATTGGTATCAAGTATATGTTAACTTCAAATATAGACGTCGAAGATGGCCTTGTCAATGGTGCAGTAGGAATATTAAAAGGGCATGATTTAAATAACAAAGGAGATATTATTTGACTTTGGATGGATTTTTCAGATCATCAAGTCGGTAAAAAGAGAAGAAATGAAATTCATAAGCACGGACATGAGAATTGGACTGCCATAGATAAAGTAATAAAAAATATTCGGCCTACAAAAAAAGTAGTTACAGTGATTCGAGAGCAATTCCCGGTAATACCAGCAGAAGCAATTACGATTTATAAAAGCCAAGGTGGAACTTATAATATTGTGGTTATAAATTTAACAAAAGGAATGAAGAAAAACGAACTTTATGTAGCTTTTAGTCGATGCACAAAATTGAATAGGTTATTCATAAAAGATGACCTAACAATTCCTTTATTACAAAATCCATATGATAAAGTACAAATTGAAATAAAGCACCTCCGAAATTCCAAATTATCTCTATCATGTCAATTTATAGATAACAAAGAAACAGATACGATTGTTTATCAAAATATACAAAGTTTAAAAGAAAAATCACATTGGCTTGACTTAAATAATTTTATAAAATTATGCAAACCTTGTATTTTTATAGCAGCAGAGGTATGGATAAAAAATGAAGACGATATTTCAATAAATAATTATACGATTGTACATCGTGTAAATTGTCTCGTAGCGATTCAAACGTGAATCGCTGCGCGCGCTTTCCCATCTCGCCGTGAATTTAACAACACCTCCTAGCTCAAATTAAGCGCATTTATTTATTATGATTTGTTATTATTTAAATATTTATATTATTTTATTGGATTATTTTATTATGATTTAATTATGAATTTATTGATATTATTGTTTATTATGTTTATATTTATGTTTTGATAATTATTTTGAATTTTATGTACTTAATCAATATTTTCATTTCAGTCAGTAGCACACGTGTTGTAGAGCATACATAAAAATATCGACCGAAGGGAGAGTAAGTCGATGTAGTAGGGATAAAAATCGATATTTTTCTCCAGTCACGTGGTGCACTGAAATAATTATTGTTTTATTGTTTAAAGGATTAATAATCATTATGTTTATGTTTATATATAGAAAATATTATTTAATTTATTATTATGGTATAACTCAGGTCGCTTAATGATTTAAATATTCTATTTTAATTGATAATTTCGGGTCCGAGGTCGTTAGAGGGGATAACACGTGAGTGATACCCCTCCCTCGGAAAAATCAACGAAAATATAGTCAGAGAGGACCGGGATTTTGTAAAGATAGGACGTGTTGTTGTCCGTGATTATTTGTGAGTAAATTGTTCTGGCCCAGGTGCCTTAATAAAATAATTACATAGTATTGAAAAACTCAGGAAGTAAATAATGGTCAACGCCGGTAAGTCAATTGTGTTATCATTTGTTGCATCGGCTATCGCTGGTCCTTTTGTAGAGTTGATCGCGATATTTGTTCGATAAATAATTGAACCTGAGTTATATTATCATAATAAGTTGAATTTGTTCGGCGTACGTTTCATGTACGTATAGACGCGTCGAACGAATTCCTTAGAGGATTAGACAAGGATAGCAAGTGTGGCTCCTTGTCTTACACTAGTATTTTACATATTATTTTAAAGGTATATTTGAGCATTTAATATTATTTCTCTGGGTAAAATTTATTTTATAATTTGGTATGCAACCCAGTGTTGCCAGATATGTATTGAGTACCCGTGTCTTTCTCTCCCCAGAGTAAATAATATAACATTAAGAAAAAGATTAGTATTATTTTATTTGTTTACAATCTAAATTAATTAACAATTTGAAAATTTGTATTTGAATTCCCCAGTGGATAATTTAAATGGATTAATATTATTAGTAATGAGTATATTTTAATTTGATAAAAATTTATTATAGAGTTAATTATATTAAACAATATTTGGGTATTGTAATCATTTATTGAGTTTATTTAAATATATTTTGAATTAAATAATTTCGTAAAAGGAACCCAGTGATAGCCAATATTTATTTGTTTGTTTCCTGGATATATTTAATAGTAATTATTTCTTATTATTATTATTTTTGTTCATTATAAATTTATTTGGTTGTCATTCCGCTTGGTGCATACATTCTCGCTCAAGATTTCGTCCCGTGATCTCTCCCCTGAATTATTATTTTTGTCCGTTTTTTATAAAAACGGAATGGCGCCCTCGTGCACTAACCCAGCCTGAGGAGCTGGTCCAGGCACAATTTCATTTTGTTTATAATCATTTATTATTTTGAGTTATATTTATAATTTTTATTTTTAATTTTTAATACACTTGGGTGACCACATACGACTCCGGATTTTTATTCGCGTCTCCGTCGCGAAAAGAAAAACGGTTTACGTTATAAAATGTAGCTCCAAATCATAAAAGACATGCTTATGGATTAGTAATATATTGCAGAATAGGAAAAAATTTCAATATTCAATATAGTTTTAATGATGAGGAAAAATTACAAGCGTGTTCGCTTGTAACAGGTTTGTACGATGACGTTGCAATATGCACTGGTTACAAACCTCCATCAACAAAATATTCATTAATAAAAACGAAAATTGATGATATGATAAAAATTGCTGAAGAAAAAAGTAATAAAATTATTTTTTTAGGGGATTTTGATATATATTTGAATAATGAGCCTTCGCATTCATTTTTTAAAATGTTGAGATCAAAAAATTTACAATCTCTATTAGAAAATAATGAAAGCACAACAAATTCCACTACAGCAATCGATATAGTTTTTTCTAATTTTCAATTTAATTGTGGAATTACTGAAACTATTTTTGGATATCATAAGCAACTTACATGCATCCTCAATAAACCAGAATCGACTTTTACTAAAAACAATAAAAATCAGATTGTAAATGAACTTACATTACTCGAAGCAATCAATGAAGGAAAATGGTTGAGAAATAAATTATTTCATGCCAAAGTTCTCGATAAAAATGATTTCAACTTGATAAATAAATTACATGAATTTATTAAAAGAAAAATTTTCAAATTCAATAGCAACAGAGGAAATAGTTATGAATTTGAAATTCCAATTTCATTACAGAAAAATTTCATCTCGCTGAAAATAAAAGAAAGTCGAAATTCTTTTTATTATGCTATATCAACATTAATTAGCGGTGGAGATAAACTGATGCCATGTTTACGAGCTTTAGAAGCTATTCATTTTATTTTGAATGAAAAATTTAGGAAAAACATTCCCGGTGGACTATTTCAATCAATATCTTTTGAAAATATTTTAAACGTTCAACAACATGCAAAAATAGGAAATGTAATATTAATGTCATCGATACTGCAACGCCCAATTAATATTATAACAAGAAGTGAACTTTCAAGTATAAGAATTGCTTCAGTTGAGAACCAGGAAGAATTTTATATTTATTTAGATTCAGATTCAAAACATTACACAGCATTGATAAGAAAAAATAAAAGGCAAAATAGTATACTGTCCACGGCTACAATGAAAATTGACTCTAATCACTTTATTGATTTTCAAAACGAAAATTTCCAAGCAAGCTACTTACAGGAAATAATAAATCTAAGTTACAACAGCACAAAAAATAATAAAAGACAAAAAACTTCTGAGAACCAAAAAGTTTCAAATACTAAGTTTCAAGTCTGTGATAATATAGTTATTATTCAAAAAGAAGGAATATGTTACGGCGTAACATGCGAAAATACAAAAATAACGTATAATTAAATAAATAATTACGAAATTCTTAGAAATTAAAATTTTAATATGTCAAAGATCAGATGAGTATAGAGAACTCGTTGATGTAAACAAGAAATACATAAATTTTCCTTTTTATTACTTATGAAGGAATAATGAACTAACTAATAAATTGAGCAATCAATTAAACTATGATAAGTACCCTAATACTTGCAGTACGACTTCCAAATAATGCCACGCGATGCTTCTCTGTTTTTGTTTATTATGGAGTCAAGGGCCATCACCACGATAACCTTTATATCTATGCGTCGTGGACACTACATTTAATTTACCTAGACCCTCTGCATTTTTTCTAATATCTACGAATCCAAATAAATACGGAATTCTATTCAAATTTTAAATAGAGTATAAACCAAAACTGATAACTACTAACAAAAACAAGGTAATAAACTCGATAATCAACCCCATTGACAGTAACACAATCGTAAATTATGCTTAAGACGCAGTAGTAACTATTGCACCATAAGCCGAAAATCTTATTAATAATCAAATATTAATAACTTAAACACAATATCCCAATAACCAAAAGGGGAAAATAATAATAATATTAACTAACTACGCATTCTCGGACAACTATGACATATCGCATGGGAAAATATAATTATCATAATAATTTCTAACAGCCTAACTATAATAACTCGATTCACAGCCACCTGTATAACAACACTCATAACAACCTGTGGGTAAGGAAAAATAGAATCAGAGATTAGATAAAACCTACTATATCAACTACTGAACATTAGAGATCGATCAAGGAATCTATCAGTCGTTACCCCTTCTTCTTTCCTAATACAATAATGACTTACACTTTTAATAAATTAAATAATACTTCAAATTACAATTAAATAAATCCTTTTTAAGAACAATTCGTCGGTATTCCATTATTGAGAGATTAATAATAATTACAAATTAGTGAATATTAAAAACGGTTACAACCCCTAATCACTAACTATAGTCCTTAATATTTAAACAGCACGAATTGTTAATGGTTAAACATTCAATTTTTAATTATAATGAATGATTTATAATTACTTATATTATATTGAAATAAAATCTCTTCCAATGACCTTGATCTAGATCAGTAAATTCTTTCAATCGTCTGATCATGACGCATCTTTTAAAATTATTGTTGGTGTGACTTGTCACTGTATTTGTCCCTAACACATTAGCATAACGATAGAAATATCGGTGTAACTTGTCACTGTATTTGTCCCTAACACATTAGCATAACGATAGAAATATCGGTGTGGTTTGTCATTGTATTTGTCCCTAATACATTAGCATAACGATAGAAATATCGGTGTGACCCTCTAAAAATCTCCTTTTATGGTAAAATTCACGGCTCGTGACGTATTCCGTAGCTTTTTTTACTAACACATACATAACTATATCTATGTTCTACCTTAAATAACTCGATAAATAATTAAAATAATAAAAAATTAAAAACACCATCATGATTCTATTATCCTTGTTAATTAATTAATTCTAATAAACTTCCAGATTATTTAATAACCATCCCATAATAATTAAATTTAAATATAACCTTTAACCTATTAATATTAGGAAGAAATGACTATAACCAATCGAAGGATAATGACAAAAGGATCAATAATCAGTAACCATCAATACCGTAAATCTAATTAATAACCCGTAATTAATAGATTAAATTAATTCCTATCTAATAACATGGGGTCGGATCTCTTTCTCGCACCCGTAGTTTCGACCATCGTCTCTTTTTGGGGGTCTTTGTCATTGTTCTAGAAGTTTCTACTCGAGATGATCACGTACGCCTTTTCTCACACCACACCCCGCCAATAGACAATTCTTCTTAATAACGTTGATTTTCGGTAACAAAATTAAAAGTAGGTCACGCGTGTTACCCCTTGCCTATGAATGCGACTATATAAACCGCCGAAAAATTACCCTCAATGCCCATTAATTATCAAGCTCTTGATTACGTATAATCTATTATATTTAAATATTAAAATTTAATTTCTTATTTGAGTCGCTAACATTTAAATTCGGAATTTATATAAATTAAAGTAAATTATTCTAAATAAAAATAATTTCGATTTTCAATTCTTTTATTCAACATTATAAATAATTTATTTAGTTAAGTTATTTCTGTTGAATATTATTATTGTTTAAACATTATTTTTCAAATTCAAATAAAATTCGTCATCTTAAAGTGTATATTCAGACAGATTGTCAACTACCCAATATAAGTAAGCCCCTTGTTTATTTTTACATCAACAATTCTCAACGCTCAAGATTCATAATTAATTATCAAGTCATCTGACAACAATTTATTTCGAAACGACCTTCAACCAACAACAATTTAATACGAATCGAATCTCAATCAACAATCTGGTCTCCAGCTCAGCCAAATCTTGTATCTTGACAACTTTTTGTATTGAATAAACCAACTGTAAGTTAAATTAATTGTTCATTTATCTAGTGATAAGACACATCCATTCACCTCGTACATCCTATTTCCGCATATTGACATACTCGACACTAAATAGCGAGGTCCCCGCTACCCGAGTAAATGGCTTAAGTGCTTTGACTCGAAATTAAGGGACTGAATAACGTGTGTTCGTCATCCAGGTCGTAACACAATAATAAAATTTGGTGTCAGAAGTAGGATTCGTTTTCGAAATGCCCAAGGTGATCGAGTATGCCAAACGGAAATAATTATAATACGAGATCACGTAGTAAAAACCGTGAAGATCAGGACAAATCATTAGATAATATCGATTGGCAAAACATCGACCCTAGAAGTTTAACACCGGAACAACGTAAATTTTTAAACTTACCAGCGGGCACAAAAATTAATAAAGATATTCTGTCGGATAAAAATCGAACGCGTCAAATAGATGAGGAAAGACAAAAAAAATTAGAACAAGCGCGACGCGAAGAGGAACGGTTGCGCCGCGAGGAAGAGGATCGCCGTCGGCAAGCGGGAAACGCGGGATTAAATCGAGAAATTGTGAATATGAACCCCCCAGCAATTCCTGATATACAACCTGTAAACGTAATAATGTCACCATCTATTAAATATGCCGTTGAAGCAGTTCCTTATTTTACCGGAGAAAATATTCCGTTGTCACATTTTATCGATGGCTGTAAGGAAGCTCATGCTATGGTTCCAGCAAACGAGGAACAAAACTTGGTTTTCATGTTAAGAAATAAATTACGTGGCGAAGCGCGTAGAACGATACAAGGATTAACATTTCAAACTATTAACGCCTTCTTATCTCATCTTAAAGAATTATACGAGCCACCGAAGTCACTTTATCAATTACAAGGGGAAATGGGTAGAATATTTCAACGCGATGATGAAAGTACTTTATCATATACTAATCGAGCTCGCGAGTTAGGTAATCAAATATTGGATGTCATACAAGCTCAATTACCTGATCGTGCCGTGCTTACAGAAGAGGAAAAAACGAGATACGAAAATGAATTTAAAAATTGTTTAATACGAGGACTTAAACCCGAGATCGAGCAAAAAATTTCAAGGAATAGAAATTTCCGAGATACATTATTGGAATCTGTAGCAATTGAGAAAGAATTACGTGCTAAAGATTTACTCAGAGGAAAAATATCATCTAAACGAGATATAAATTATTCAAATCGAACGTATACTTATGACGTACCCAATAATAGGGAGGGGAGAAGAGTCACAGTCGTACAAGGTCAACCAATAATATGTCTAATTTGTAATAAGGCGGGTCATAGTGCTCTAGCGTGTTACCAACTCGAGCTTAATCGTAATAAAAATAATCAAGAGCGTTTTTCATCTAATATGGATAATAATGGTAGCCGGTACAACAGTAACAATAATAATAATGGCCGATTCCGTGGCAATGATCAAATTAATAATCGATTCAACAATCGTTACCGGGATAATAATCAACCTAATTACAACCGTTATAATGATAATTCTACCGATCGCCGTGATAATCCACATATTGTTGCTTACCGAAATAATGATCGGTACAATAGCAATAATGATGGCAACCTGGGTAGTAGTTCTCGAAATGCTTTCAATAATCCACCATTATCACGAGAACCGGTAAATGGAAATATCGATGAAAAAATTTGTTATTATTGTAAATCTCCGGGACATTTCATGGCAGACTGCACAAAAAGGAAAAATTACAATCAAGCGTTTACCGATAGACCGCCAGGTCCTTCTAGCGACGGAAGAGCTCGTGTTAACGAAGAAAGGTCGGGAAACTATACACCACCCCCGCGTCAGGGCGCGACACGGGAGGTCGGAAGATCAGAGCGTCCAGTATTGCAGGTAGTTGCAGAAGAAATGGAATCGGAAGAGAGCACGGAGATGTTCCAGTGGCAGTAGTCAGACTTAGTCATGATTGCGAGGCCCCCACTATAAAAATAATGGCTACAGAAATTTTGGACTCGGCTATACTTATGATTGATACTGGTTGCGAATTAAATTTAATTAAATATGGGAAGGTAAGCCCAAACACTTGGATTGATCGTAGTGAGATCTTAAAATTAACGGGTATCACTGCGGAATTTGTTTTTACTTTGGGAAAAATGGAAACCGAGTTTTTTGGTATTCCGATTACATTCCATTTAGTTCCAAATGAATTTCCGATAAGAAGAAACGGAATTTTGGGATCTAAATTTTTAAAAGATAATCACATAGATGTATTATATTCCCAAGGTTGTTTAAAAATCCAGGGGAATAGAATAAATTTTGAGCGTGAGGAAACTATTGTTGTACCTGCACGTACAAAATCGGGATTTTACGTTCGAGTTGCGAATCCGGAAGTTGAAACAGGATACGTGGGATGACTCAGGATTCAAAAAGGAATTTATTTGGGTGAAGCAGTTGTCACAAATCGATGTGGATTAGCGTATATGTATATTGTTAACTCGACTCCTAACGAAGTTGAAATAGCGATACCAGTTGTAACGTTGGAACCGTATCAAGAAATAGATTATTTTAATGCTTTTGTTAAATATGAAGAATTATTTGACGGTAGGAAAACCGTTTGTTTTAGCGGCGAGGATGCCGTTTGTGTTTATGAAAATAATGAAAATGCCTGTGTGGCTCAAGTTAACGGCGAGGATGCCGATTATGTTCCTGAAAATGCCTGTGTGGCTCTTGTTGGCGGCGAGGATGCCGTATGTGTTAAGAAGGTTAATTTAAATGTTTCTCAAGGGAATAAAAATTCCCGTTCGGGTTCTAATTGCGATAGGAAAGCTATTATTAATTTTCCACAGGATAAAAGAGTTAATGTATCAGTACGCGCCGATGAAAATGTCGAAGGTGGCCGTCGGAAAAATAAAAATGTGCTTCAAGATGAAAAAAATAGTGAAGAAAATAATTGTGAATTTCAAGAAAATAAAAATGTGCGTGATGCTGAAGAATTTGATATTGAAGAAAATACAAATGATTATAATGCTGAAGAAAATAATTGTGCATTTCAAGAAAATAAAAATGTTCGTGATGCTGAAGAACGTGATATTGAGGAAAATACAAGTTGTCGTAATACTGAAGAAAATAATTGTGCATTTCAAGAAAATAAAAATGTTCATGAGGTTGAAGAAAATACAAATGATTATAATGCTGAAGAAAATATTTGTGAATTTAATGGGAATAAAAATGTTTATGGTGTTGAAGAAATTAATATAGAAAGAAATAACAGTTATCATCCCGATCCTGGAATCAAGAAAACCAAGGGGAATATTTGTGAATTTAAGGAGAATAAAACTAAGTGTGATTTTGATTATGAAGAAAATAATAGTGAAAAAAATAAACTCAGTAAAGAAGCCGTCGGAGCTAAAAATGTTTATGTGAATCAAGGGAATAAAAATATGTCTATTAACGGAGAAGAGATTATGTGTGATCTACAGGGAAATAAAAAAGTAATTGATACACGTAATTGCCAAAAGGAAATACAAAATTTAAGTAGTATTGTGTATGTTGTTAATAATTATCAAGAAAATAAAAGGATGCCTGACAATTTGGAGGATCATGAAGAACCAAGAAAAGAGGAATTAATTGAAGAAGGAAGTGAAGCAGATTTTTATGATAACTGGTGCAATTTTGATGGTAATGGTGATCGTACAAATTTTAAAACAGATGATTTAGAGTATCAAGGTCGAAAAAAGTGTAAAATGAAAAATAATAACGAAATTAAAACAGATGCCAGTCATATGGTTGACCGTGACACCGGGGTCAACGCAAGGGGAGATAACACTAGTTCTAATGACGACTCCAACATAAGAGATAAAATAAATAACATAGGGTACACACAACTGGAAGATAGTTGCGGTAGGCCAGCTGAAATTAAATATTCGTTAAATCAAAAAGAAGAGCGAGTGAATAAAATAATGCAGCTTCTAAGACATAGCCATATGAATGAAGAGGAAAAAGAAAGCATCATGGAACATGTGAGAGATTATCATGACAGCTACTTTTTACCTGGAGACAAGTTGGGTTGTACGAATGTACTGACACATAAAATTAGAACAATAGATGATGTACCAGTATTCACACGGCAGTATCGTTATCCACAAACTTTAAGAGGAGAAATAAATCAACAAGCCAAGGAACTAGAGGAACAAGGAATTATTGTGCCTTCAATTTCACCGTATAATACTGCTGTATGGATTGTACCTAAGAAACCGGACTCACAGGGAAACAAGAAATATAGATTGGCATTGGACTTCAGACCTTTAAATGAAAAAACTATTGGGGATGCACAACCACTACCTTTAATAACTGAGATCCTAGAACAATTAGGCGGAGCAATTTATTTTTCCACATTAGATTTAAAATCTGGTTATCATCAAGTGGAAGTAGTCCCAGCTGATCGTCACAAGACAGCTTTCTCAACGGCGTTTGGACATTTTGAATTTTTGCGTATGCCATTCGGACTTAAGACCGCACCTGCTACCTTTCAGCGAATAATGAATATTGTTTTATCGGGTTTACAAGGAGTGGAAGTGTTTGTTTATTTAGATGATATTGTGAATTATGCGAGTTCATTGGAAGAACATTCTTTGAAATTAGAGCGAGTAATGAAACGGCTTAAGGATGCGAATTTAAAACTTCAACCGGACAAGTGCGAATTTTTACGTAGGGAGGTCATCTATTTAGGTCATATTATATCAGCTGAGGGAGTACGACCTGACCCAGCTAAGGTAACAGCAGTCAAAAATTTCCCGCGTCCACGAACTCAGAAGAATATACGTCAATTTTTGGGACTTGCAGGATACTATCGCCGATTTATTCATCGTTTTTCACAAATTGCAAAACCTTTAACAAATTTATTAAAGAAGTCAATGACCTTCGAATGGGGCAAGAGTCAACAAGAAGCTTTCGAAACTCTACGAGATAAACTATGTAAAGAGCCAGTATTACAATACCCTGACCAGTCACAACCTTTTGTGGTTACAACTGATGCTTCAGGTATTGCAGTAGCTTGAATATTGAGCCAAGGACCTATTGGGGAGGATCGTCCAGTAGAATACACATCTCGCGTTTTAAATGATAATGAACAAAAATATAGTACGTATGAAAAAGAAGCACTAGCAATATTACATTCGGTATCTCAATTTCGCCCATATCTTTATGGACGGCCTTTCAAATTAGTTACGGATCATAAGCCACTGGTCTGGATGCAAACAGCAAAAGACCCAACGTCACGTTTAACCAGGTGGAGGTTAAAACTACAAGAATATCAATTTGAAGTAATTTATAAAGCTGGAAAAACAAATGTTAATGCTGACGCGTTATCCAGAAATCCGCCATCCTTGCAAATGGAAGAAATCAGAGAAGGGAATACGCAAGAACTGAGTGAAGATGCACAACCATCTACATCACACAGCGCTCCTGTTGCTACAAGGACACGAAGACAATCAAAGCTCATACAAAAGGAACCTAAGGAAATAAAAGAAGATTACGATTCGACAGACGACGACGAAAATTTTGATAATTGGGCACTTTCAAATGCAATCATGGCTGATACATTAGGGACAGAGCCTAAAGGACAGTTATTTCATTGGGAAAATAATGACGATAGCGGTTCAGAAAACCTTGAGGACCTGGAGTTAGGAGACGACGATGAAGAGGATGATCCTGTGTTGGACGACGACGATGAACCACCTGACTTGAAACGGAACAGATCAGGAGCACCACGACGAGTAGTAGAATCTAGAGATCAAATATATATGCAAAAAAATAATTATCTTTACTTTTTAAATGAAAAGGGGGAACCATGTGACGAAGGCTCTCGGAGAATGTACGAAAAATCGTTATTACCGCGTTTTAAGAAATTGCAAGCTAAAAGTATAACATTAACTCGGGTAGGAAAGCGACATCATGTTGTAGTAATATTAAATTCGCAGGAAATCGTAAGCTGGAGTTGGATACGTAAAACACTATTTAATACGTTGGACAAATTAAAATTGCGTGCTATAAGTATAGCCAAATCGCGAATAATTAACGGTAAATCATGGAATCAAGTACTAGCTATATTACGCGGTTGTTTTACCGGGCTAGAAACTACTCTAGTAGTTTGTCTAGGGGTAGTTGAATATGTTGATCGGAATAATCGAAAAGCGATTTTGGAAGAAGCGCATGCATCAGCCGTCGGTGGACATAAAGGCGTCACCAAGACATATAATCGAGTACGTTTACGTTATTACTGGGAAGATATGAAGGTTGACATTCAGAAATTTATTCAAGGTTGTTTATCATGTCAATTATCTAAATTAAAAAGAGTTAAAACAAAACAACCTATGCAAATAACTGACACCCCTGAAAATTCTTTCGATAAGGTTGCATTGGACATAGTTGGACCACTCACGAGAACTCGAAATGGTAATCTATATATCTTAACTGTTCAGGATTTATTAACTAAATTGGTTGTTGCTATTCCTCTTAAAAAGACGACATCTGAGGACATCGCAAGGGCTTTCACTAAACGCGTTATCTGTGTATATGGATCGCCCAAATCCATACTAACAGATCAGGGAGCGAATCTTGTTAGCCAACTTATACGCGATTTCGCAAAAATATTCAGGATCAAAAGGTATCGAACTACTGCATTCCACCCACAATCTAACGGTTCATTGGAAAGGTCTCACCATTCGCTGGTAGAATATTTAAAACAATTTGCAAATCAAGAGGAAGAATGGGACGAGTGGCTAGAGTTAGCTACATTTTCGTATAACACTAGTACTCATGAAGGAACACGCTATCAACCGTTTCAGCTAGTATATGGACGACCTGCTAGGTTACCATCTAGTAAATCAGAAGAGGATCAACTACCAACGTATGAAGATTTTATTGCGGAATTAACCACGAGAATTCACGAGGTACAAGCTTTGGCGCGCGAAAATTTAATTGCAGCAAAGGAAAGGTCCAAAAGATATTATGATCGGAAAATAAATATAATAAATTTCCATCCAGGTGACTACGTATTCTTATTAAAAGGAAAGATGAGTGGAAAACTACATCTCCCGTACGAAGGACCGTATGAAATAATAGAGGTGATGCCGGATGGCAATATTAAATTAATAATTAATCGGAAGGAAAAAATAATCCACCCAAATCGGTTAGCTTATTCAAAGATATTCCCACCTAAGGAAGATAGTAGTAGTAGTAATGAAGAGTTATAATATTATGGAATTTTTCTCTTTTCCATAAGTTTTCCTTCTCCCTTCATTTTATTATTTAAATTTTTTTTGCCAGTACATATAACTCACATGATAAATAACTTATTAAGAAATTGGGTTCAATAGTTCAGGAGGATGACATTGTGAACCACGTCAATCAAACTACTTCATCAGCAGGAAATTAACGCGGATGGACGAACGAATTTTAATGAATACGGAGGATGTGAGATCCCTATTAATAAGAAATTATTCAAACTTATCATCCACACCTTGGCACCCTCAATATTCCCAAGAAACGGACCGCTTAGCCAGCTTCGAAGGATGGTCAGTGTCTCATACTAAATCTGAAGATTTATCCAAGAGCGGGTTTTTCTACTCCGGTGAAGGAGATATGGTAATATGCCATTATTGTGGATTGACAGCATGTAATTTCAAGAGTCCAATCAATCCAGCAAGTCATCATCTAAAATATCAACCGAATTGCCTGTTCTTAAGGGAAAAATTCTTTCCGATCTCAACCCTTAACTGAAATTTCTGGTGGATCCTATCAGCTGTCGTTATCTTTGTTCCAGTCTGGGATTTTCTACTAACAAAAGGAACGGAGATTCAGTGTATCGAAGGAACTAGGCAAAATATAAAATACTTATATCATACACATGAAAATTTCCTCTTACAATAGACAATCGAGTAAGAGTTCCATCTGTCAGACGTACGAGGAAGTCACGTCTGAAGTAACACATTGGTACCTATCCCCAGGGTACGACAACAATATTAAGAAACGACTATGGCTGTACCCATCCAGTCAACCTTGGAAATTATACAGGCCGTATTAATTGATCAATATACCAACTTATCACCCACACCGCGTCACTCCCACTATTGTCAAGAGCCAGACCGTTTAGCAAGTTTTCAAGGCTGGCCAGTATCTGAAATTAAAGCTAAGGATTTCGCTAAAAACGGGTTCTACTATATTGGTGAAAATAACTTTGTGGTATGCTTCCACTGTGGGTTTATCTTGTGTGATAGTGACCCTGAAGCTCGGGCATCAACTTACCATTGGACGTTTCAACCCAATTGTTATTTCTTAAGATGTTTTTGTTCCACAGAGGTTCAGTCATAATCAAGGAAGGGTTTATAACAAGGCGGCAATACAAACATGAATACAACTACCGGGCCAGACCAAGAAAGCCTGCGAACATCACTAACAGCTAGTTATTCAAACTTATCCGCCGTGCCACGATATCCTTACTATAATGAAGAAATCACTCGTTTAACTAGTTTTCAAGGATGGCCAGTGACCAATATGGAACCTGAGAATCTGGTTAAAAATGGGTTCTTTTATATTGGCAAGAGGGACATAGTGAAATGCTTTCACTGCGGGTTAGCTATGTGCAATTTCAAATTTACGATCCGGTCGGAAGATTATCATCAACGATTCCAGCCCGAATGTTATTTTCTAAACGCAGTCGTTCATTCCAAGCTAGCCTTTCGCAAAGAATTAATTAGAGCCCTGCTAAGAGCAGTTATTCTCTATTTAGTAATAAAATTTTTCGATTAACGCCAAAAGAGAGAGAACCGAACAACCCCCTCCTAGTCAAAAAAAAAGGGTATAACCAATAATCGTAAATCAACTCCATTGTTGTAGACATCACCACTAAATGGAAACCATCACATGGATCACAATCATCCTTACCAGTTACGTAGTCTACGTAACCACCGATAACGCAGTCAAAATAAATCCAATCAACATCAGGACCAGTCTTTATTATGAACCGATAGGGGAACTGCGTTTCACCCCGGGGAAGTGGAAACTAGTGACTAGAATCAACATCAGTGCTATTCAAGCTTATCGCCCATCCATTGAAAGTTTGGAAATAGAGCAATTCTACAAACAATGTCAAGAAATTATAGAATTAAGAGACTGTAGACGATACATAAAAATGGATAATTATCGGTTAATCACAAGGCAAATCGATGACCAAATCGAAATATTACAACGAATGCTTGGAGTAGAATCAATTAACCTAGATCAGTTCGTAACCGACTCTAGCAACACCAGGGAAGTTCTCAACCAATACACCAGGGAATTCATAGAGTTAGACAAAACTCCGTCAACAACCGCCAGGAATATAGGAAATCACACTCAATTAACACAATCAGATTTACAAATGGTTCATCGTAAGGTAATCACCTTAATTAATGCCCAGTATAAATACCGGGAACCCATGAAAAATTTCACAACTCCTACATCGTCAGCCAACATGACTTACTGGATATATCTGGAACATTTAAACACCTGGAGCAATCTCACACAGTATGGATTTGAGAGTTATTTTTCATATGTGAAAATGGTGGTCAGAGTCGTAGACCTAGTCCTTCTAGGTAAGTTACCACCTACCTTGTTGGGATTCAAAACATTACGAAAATTAGCATGGGAAATTACTAATAACAATAACGACTATCTAGTGCCCCTCAAAACTCGAGAAATATTTTCGGGCCAAATATATCATATCGCTAAATTGACTTATGAGTTCTTTTTTCAACAACTGATCTTAGTATTGGACGTTCCGCTAGTACAACGAGATACATATACATTGTATAGAATGCATTCATATCCTGTCAACCAAGTTATTGGAAACACCTCTGGAATCGCCGCATACATCAAACCAAGCAAGGAATATCTATCAATATCAACTGGTAAAAGATTGTACGCGTTAATCGACAGAGAATTTTTAACCCAATGCAAAAAGGTGGGAACTCTCTATATTTGTGTTCCTACTCCTATTCTGTACGATCTTAACCACCAACCTACTTGCGAATCTGACTTATTCTATTTTAAATCTGCACTATTTCGTAATTGTGAAATAAGGTTGCATAGGAATCCTATCTCTCTTTGGCATTCATTAGAAAACATGGAAGGATGGCTATATTCTCTGCCAAATCAGCAGCTATTGCAGGTAATTTGGGGAAACAAGTCAGAAGAAGTCACCGAATTATCCGGGACCGGAATACTAATTCTACAACCAGGGTATATGGCCCACACCACTCTTCAGTGGATCGGACGTCACCACACGGACTTCCCACCTGCAACACCACAACATTCGCTGGTAGATCTGAATATTACTCGGCTCCTACCAACTATTATGGATTATAAACCCTTATACGATAACTCAGTTAACATCTCCCAAATGGCCGTTCTTGTCAACAACATTGGCAGTCACGACTATACCTTAGTCGAGATAAAAAGGGAACTGTCAGTACAGCCACATGAAACAAATTTTCCAAGGCACGATTATAATTTTTATGGAATACTAATAACTTTATGCATTCTCATCTGTTATCTCTTTGTTCTCACTTATAAGTAAACGTCTTGTCGTCGGGCAGTAGTGACCCCAAGCGTCCGAGCAACGTTCCACGGGTGTGATCAGGAATTCCAGGGAAGAAATGGTCATAAGCGGCTCGTCGATGATATGACCATAATATTTTAAAATTATAAAAAGAAAGAGAGAGAGTAAGAGATGAGTAAGGGGGGAGAAAGACTAATAATTCATAATCTATATAATAAATTCCTACATTACTTAACCGATACACTGACAATCAGGAGCTAGGACTATTAATTAACCCTCTAATATTTACAGCCACACGGACTCAACAAAAAAATGGACTTATTAGGACTCGATTGCAACTCGAGAGATGAAGACTGGTCACCGAGATATCCCGCCTTTCGATCAGAAATGGTTCGATTATATAGTTTCATTAAATGGAAATATACAACCGTAACTCCAGCTGCGTTGGCCGCTGCAGGTTTTTTTTATGCCCAAAGAGATGACGAAGTAACTTGTTTCGCCTGTGGGATATCGATGGGAAGATGGAAGGCAAACGACGACCCAATGGCAGATCACGCTCGCTGGAAACCACAATGTAGGTTTGTACTACATTTACCTTGTGGAAATATACCACCAAATCATCCGGAAGAAGTACGTTTGAGCGAAGACCACGCTGGTCCCACATATGCTAATCTCGGAGGATTGACAGTTAGAAGGGAGCCGGAGTCGTCATCTTCTTTTCATAATGTGGGAAGGCCGCAGGGACCTACTCATCTAAATTTCATAAATTATGAAGCTAGGTTAAAAAGCTTCGAATCTTGGCCGGAAACTAACTCCCAAACCAAGGAAGAATTAGCCAACGCTGGATTATTCCATACGGGTACTGAAGATTTAGCTACATGCTATCATTGTGGAGTGGGACTTATGCATTGGATTCATGGTGATGACCCTTGGACTGAACACGCTAAATGGTCACCTAAATGTTATTATGTATGGGCAGTAAAAGGACAAGGTTTCATCAATCAAATTCGGCGGAAACTAAATAATCCACCACTCCCAGGAGGCAAAACGGTCACAGTGATAACAGCCGAGTATAATTCCGCAGGAGAATTATCAATCCCCGAAAATCTCTCTACCACAAATTGCACCTCGGCAACCTCGCCGTTCGCTTGTAAAATTTGTTATAATGAAGATTTAGCCATAGTTGCTCTTCCTTGTGGACACATGTTCTCTTGTACTAAATGCGCATCTAACTTTACTACATGCGCAATATGTCACGGCCCAATCCGTATGGTCGTCCGTGCCACCATCCCCTAATGTATCGGAACCAATATCTCACCTTTTCTTACCTCTAATAAAATACCTGCATACTCATAAATAGATTAGTTATTATTGAAACCCACGATACACACATTAGTGTAAATCTCATTACAGAATCAAACCATGGCCAGAACACTTCGAAAAAGTATGATATGGGATCACCCTCAAAATGCTGTAATCATAATGGACATTCAAGGGTTTGAAGACGACCATGGGCGGTTGATTCCGAAGGAAATAGCATCAGTGGATTTGGGTCACCCCTATGAAGATCACTGGGTAGTTGACTCCCCATGCTCTCTATACCGCTTGAAATCACAAACCCGACGCAGAGCAGAAATAGGTATGGCTTCTCACGGTATTCCTTGGGAAACACCAGGACTTGAGCTCGAATTTAGTTATCGACGAGTGCACCAGATGATGCGAGTAGCAACCCGTGTGTATGGATTTAGCAGAGAAGCTACCAGATTCCTCAGTGACATAACCGGTTATCAAGTACAGGACTTATCATTACACCTACCTGCAATCGCACTACTACCTGAGGCAGATGAATATTGTTTCTTTCACGGGAGGGAAGTCACCGGAAAATATAATTGTGCCAGAAACAATGTCTACCGCGCCAAACAGTGGCTGTTGAATGAATCACCTGGATTTGTAACCTCCGAATACGATATACCACGGCCCGCACAACCAGAGCCGTTGTATATGGCTATGGGTTCAGTCAAGGATATATCCCGGACGCGTGAAACCTTCTCTCTCCCCTGTTTGTTGGACACAACCCCCGAAGAGATATTAAGTGAAAATGAGGATGCCAAGGAAACTGAAGCTGCACCATTGATCTTCAGACCAGAAATCATGAATCCACGAACGTGCACATCAACTCCTAGTACCCCTAAATTAGGACGAGATAGTACTCTTAAAAATAGACGAAACAAGAGTCTGAAAGGTTGGAAATACATGTTTACACTAACATTAATAATGATGATCACAGCAATTCACGGATTGACTGGGTACGATTGTGGTGCTCCCAGTTTAAATATCACCACCCTCTCATTACTGAACGTCGGTGAATGTAATATTCCTGAGCCTAAATTAAATACAACCCAGTTGCGCGTTCAACTACTACAACTTAGTGAATATACGCAAACCAAGGTTATACAATGCAAGATCAACATTAAACGTACTATCACCTATTGCAGAGCCTATAGCCACAATTCAGTAGTCAAGGGTTCCGAAAACACTTACATCCAAACTATGGGAGTCGATGAATGTAACAGTATTCATAGTACCGGGATAGTTCATCTCGGGGTGAACACCCAAGTCACAGGGCTTCGATCCAACTCCTCATCATCACACAGTATTATCATAGCTGGAGAATTAAGTGTGGATGGAGCATGTAAAGGTGTAACTTATTCTGACCCCTATGGCGTTTGGAGTAACGTAGTAGCCCAAGGGTATGCAACAGTGGAATTAAGAGATTATTATGCTCAAGTAGATCTGGAAAGAAATCTGGTCATGTTACGATCAGGAGTCACCTGTCCATTAGCTGAAGGGAGTTGTACTGACGTCGAAGCAGGAAATACCTTTTGGTCTCCCTTACCCACAGATGGATGTATTGGGGATCGCTATGAAGTTTTATATGATGGACCTGCTACCAAGATCATAGACGATGGAAGAGAAAATAAGGAAACCATGTATACGGTAGTCAGCAGAGAGGTCACCTTCGCCTTCATACGAAAGGGACGACAGATGTTATGCGGGTACCAACTCACTCGCACAGAACACCCTCAGCTCTTCATCATTGAACATTCAGATGCTAATATGTTGCCCAAACATAAGACTGCAATCAACACCAAGAACGCCGACCTCATGGCATATATAAATTCCAAATTTGTATATGTAGAAAGACACATTCGCACACAAAGAGAACAACTTTATCGAGATATTTTGCGACAAAAATGTGACCTGGAAGTGCAAGTCCTCAAGAATTCTCTAATGCATGCCACCCAAACTCCAGACGAATTCGCTTATCACCTCATGAAAGGACCGGGGTATATGGCTGTTGTCGCCGGAGAAGTAATACATTTGATCAAATGTGTGCCTGTCAGCGTGCGTGTTCGACCCACCAACGAGTGTTATCAACAAATACCTGTCGCCAAAGATAATGAAACTAACTTGTTTCTAACCCCACGAACCCACATAGTATTGAACTATGGAACTCAAATTGACTGTAATCCCATTTTACCCACCATGTATAGATTAGCTGATTCTTGGTACACCCTTGCACCCAAACTAACTGCAACTATCACTTCGGAAAATTTCAAACCCTCTACGAAAACTACATGGACCTATACGAACCCAGGTTCATTAGCCACCAGCGGAATTTATAGTTATGAAGATCTAAAAAATTTAAGATCTAGTATAATGTTTCCAGCCGAACGACCAACGGTATTGAATACCTTGGCCCGAACTCTGACGGGACAATCAACTTTAAATCAAGGGACTAGATTCTTGAATTTACTGGATGAAGAAACCCTACAAAAAATTACCGATTCCGCTTGGACGAGAATATGGGGCTCATTTTTATCATTCGGGACTGCCAGTGCAGGACTCATAGGCATATTACTTCTTTTCTGTTTCATTAAGCTAGCTGTCGATACTATCATCCATGGTTACGCACTACATTCTATTTACGGTTGGTCAATACACCTGTTGGGGGCAGTATGGGGTTCAATTACCCACCTCTTAATCTATCTTGGAACGAATAAAGACAAACCGACAGAAGAAATAGGCTTACAAACCTTGCCTCATACATCGACCGCTCCGGAGAATCAAGGGGCCCCTGAAGAACCAGAACGACCGCAACTTACTCAGACTCAGTATACTTATCTTCGTCAAGCTTCTCACGAAATCGATGTTTAATTGTTTTAGATGGACTTACACAATCCTAATCCAACCCCAAGTCAATCCACGGACGATCCAGGAACGAGTCACGAAGAGGACATATCACAGTATATACAACATCTAGAACACGAAGTTATAACCGGATTGAAAGGAAAAATTTGTTCACCACCATGTTTGGATCCACTTAGCGAACCGGAACACAGTACCTCGGCTACCTCAAATGTAAAAAGGGAGGCTAATGAAGAATTCACCCGAATTGATGAATTCCTGTCCCCAGAAGAAACTGAACTGGCTCTAACAACGCTAGCAACGGAGCAACCAAACGCCCTTGCAAATCAAACCAACATAGAAAAAGAAACCATACCATCTTGTTTTACATTCATCAAGAAGGAGCCCAACAACCCTGGTATCGGGACCCAAAATACTACACCCTGGTCCGAAGTTATGTCCGAAGACGATTTATTATCCCTATTGGCAACAGAACCTACACCACAAAATTTCCTCAATAAATCAGGGGGCTCTGGTCCTTTTGGATCTTACATAGCGGGATTTCCATTTGTAAAATTTTATCGAGAAAAATCACCAGGGATGATTGAGCCACTTAGCCCTGTCAATAAACGACCACGGTGCCTATCGCCCCCAGTCCCAACGGTGACCCCAGATCTACAACCTCATATTGAAGCCCTATTAAGCGTCATAGAAATTCTTAAAGGATCACCGAAAATGGACAAGAAATTGGCAAATCTAAGGATAGCTGCAACTGAACTAACTCAATCCCAGTATTCAAGTGTATCTGAGTTCAAACTTAATTTTAAATGCCGTATGTGGAATCCTTTAGACCAGCTTACATGTAAGGCTGGGGTACTATGGACAAACCCTCAAGGAAGAGTATGTTCCAAATGTAAGGAAAGCCAGGACACAGGTGGGGTCCCCAAGCGATCAACCCTGATGCCAATAGTCTCCCACACACTTATACCAAGCTTCTTTATAACAGATTACATTTGCGGTAAATGCTATCAACCCATCCACATAGTAAGAGACGCCAGTACCTGTCCAGAATGTATTATGATGTTTTGGGCGAATAAGGGTTTCTTACGTCGGGGAGGTTCAGTGGATGTGTTAGCCCATCAGCGTTCATATATTTCTGACTGGAGTATGTAATTAATTACTTGTTTACAGGCCATGAATACCGAGGCAGAATTAGAACCAAGCCACGCACAGTTTTTCCAAGAAATAACTCACTACTTACAACCTAAATTTGATCCGGTGTTGGAAGTCGAACCGAATTGTGTCGGAGTAACCCTCTGGATACAACAAATACCAGTGGCTATTGCATTTCCTTCGAGTGAAACAATCATATTAACTAACGATCGAGTAACCGAAATTCATCAAGGAGCTCAAGGAGTCTATAATTACTTTATGAAAATATTTTGCCAACAAAGGTCAGAGGCCGCCATAACAGACCAAATGGTGGAAGACATAGAATTCCCTTCTATTTCCACTGATGATTACACTCATTACTGCACGACTATACAGACTGCCCTACAAGAACGGGGCTCAGTAATAAACGTAGAGCGATATATGATACTAAGGATTGCTGTCATGTGGTATTTACACCAGATTCTAGTTGCACTTTTTAATTTTGAATTTATCATCGAATCACGGCAGTTTTCCATTAACCCTATTCCTGCTTTGCACATGCGGGAAATAACTGGCTATTGTCACTTAGCAACCACTACAAAATTCTCCACTTTGGATTACCTCTTCAAGGAGCTCCACCAAGAACGTCACTTCATTCAGCAATTACTCACCGCCCGATATCCAGGGAATCTAGCTTCACTCATATGTGACTACTTGGAAGATAGAATAAGTAACAACAATAGCAGGAACCACTTAAGAAAGGGATTACTACGAGCAATGAATTTTCCATACAACCATCTCTTAACAGAATGCATTGCCGCCACTGATAGTATGTCTGATGAAGAAGAAGTCCAATTATAAAAAAAAAAACGCAAAAAAAAAAAACAAAAAAAAAACTGACAATGAGAGACCCACACTCATAAGGATACAGGAAGGGAAGGGGTAGGATAAGGAATAAATACGAACTCAGGCTGTCATATGGAACGATTTGGATAAAATTTAGTTATACTCTATACATATATATACTCAATAAAAAAAAAAAGAAAAAAAAAAAAAAATTTTTTTTTTCTCTCTTCTATTTTTTTTTCTCTGTTAACAATCTATAATCAAAATGAGAGAACTTATATGTGGACCTACTAAGGTATACCATTAACATATAAAATAGGAACTCGAAAGGGAAGAAATAATAGAGTTAGGACTAAGGATTCAGAACCACGGGTCAAGATTTAAAAGCACCAGTCATTAACTTGATTACTTGTTACAGTTAACCAAAATGAAGAGGACCCTAACGTGTAGAAGGAAGGAGTATACAAAACGTTACAACGTTATGAGAACATTTCTGTGGGATTTCCAGAATGAAGTAGCTGCCGTGAGGGGACAAGAGAAAGAGCAAACCACTATGAGCCTCAGGGATTTGGGGGATATCCCAAGGACACTCGCTAATACTTATTCACTCCCCATTGAGTCTTTGTTTATAAAAGAAATTGTCAAGGAAGGACGTCTGGAAGAAACAAAAATTATCTTGGAAACTTATGGGATGAAGTACTCAACCACGATGTTAAGTGCATCCATTTTATACCAACAATTCGAGATAATGCAGTATCTTTTGGATATGGGAGGAGACATTAATTACAATAATGCTGGATATCATAGTTACCCAGCACCAATTGATTGTGCCATAGGAACGTTGGATTTGAACCTAGTGGAAACCTTAATTGCCAAAGGAGCTGAGATAGACACTAGTTCACTCTTAGACTATTACGATACCCGACTATTACAGTCATTCTCCACCGATGCAGCTACTCAACGAAAAATAGCATTAACCATCCAACAAACAGGGTACGATATTAACGCAAGGGATGAGCGAGGACGGACCCTGCTTATAAGATGGATCCTGGAAGGCAGCTGCTTAGATATAGTAATTCGAAAAGGAGCTGATATGAACCTTGCTGACCATGAAGGACGAACTCCATTACATTACGCCGCAGAGAGACAGGATCTGAGACTGATTCGTAGCTTAATCAAGCATGGAGCATATATCGGAAGTCGCGATAAGTCCGGCCGAACGGTTCTCCATGCATTTCTCCAAGGAATAACAACCTTGCAGCTCAAAATGCAAGGAGATTGGGAAAAGGGACCTATTTATCAGCAAATCCAGATGTTAAAGGTTCTCATTAACGCCGGAGTAGATATAAATGCAAGAACTTTCAAGGAACAGATAACCGTGTTACACTTAGCTACATACTACGGGCTCTATTATATCCTTAGAGAAATAATAGATCATGGTGCCGATATAAACGTGAAAGTCACAACCGGTGTAACCGTGTGGGATCTGGCTTGGCAAGAAGGAGTGTTACCACCGGAATACGCACGCAAGGAGAATATCTTAGGCCGTAAGGAGCAAGATAACGAAAGTCGAGATGATGAAAAAATAGACACAAACCGTGAAGCAACCATCTACGTGATACACGATAGATTATATAAACTACGAGCAATGGGTGTGCACCTCATACCTGAACTAGAGCAAGGAATATCTCCCGATTATGATACATATCGAAGTTGGGATCCAAAAACTAGTGATTATACTAGAAGTTATGATAAGGAAATAAAAAGATTGAAGGAAACAAAATATGAAGGTAATTTCACACTATACGACTTGCTTACTAAAACCCCATCGGAATTGATGAAAGAAGAAAGTCTAATTAATAAATTCATAGAAGACCATAGTAAGAGAGCTTCTAGTGATCCATATTTGAAAATGATAACCAGCCGACTGATAAAAATAGACCGGGAAATCAAAGCAAAACGTTTGAGGAAATCTCACCGGTTTCTGTATGACTACTTCTACAAGGAACTGGACACATTAAGTATTTATACAATAACGACTTATCTTGATTACTACGACCTGACTCAATTAGATCGAGAGTTGGAATAGAAAAAAAAATAGAAAAAAAAAAGAGAGAAAAAAAATATATATATATATTTTTAATCAAAAATTTTATATTTTACTAACGATATATATATACTTAATCAGGTTATATATTTTTACTAACAACATATATTTAGTCAAGTTTTTTTTTCTCTTAACCAACAATATATATATATTTAATCAACTTCTTTTTACATATAATTTTTACTAAGAATATTTAATCAAATTTTTATAACAACATATAGTGAGTCAAGTTTTTATAACCATATATATATTTAACCAAATTTTTATATTTAACTAACAATATGTATTTAATCAAACTTTGTATACTTAGTTAGAGAATATATATTTAATCAAAATGTTAGACTCGATAAAATTTTTTTTAATTTTATTATCAATCAAAGACGTATAGAACACAAAAGGAGAGAGAAAATTAGATATACCTATATATACCCATTACTCATTCACAACAAGATAAACATAGCATCTCTAAAACGATAATCAGCAATTCAAGCAATGTGAGATTAACGACGTAGAGAGAGAAGAAACGATAACTTGTGGTAAACACCATCACTGAACTTGATAATCACTCAACGCAATTATAATCAAATTAATAACTACTATCATAAGACTATAGATAAAAAGAACATATACAAACAATTGTGTTATAACTTTTCTTTATTGAACAATATACATTGATCAACTGTACCGGATTTAGAGTGAACTATTAATCCGACGAACGTGGATATATTCCATCAACCGTAGAACAACTCTGGATGGAGTATGGAACCAATCACACCAATCTAGCAACTCTGATCGCCCCATGTTGACCAAACGCTAAAATAAAAAGAAATTGATAATCAACTAATTACAGCAACAATTACACTGTAATACCATACCTCCAACAAGGAAGATGCAATGGGAACCATACGTAGTTCTTCATTCGGAAACCGCCGCAACCACCCGAAAATCATTGGGTCGTTCACATTAATCAAGATCATCAAGGGATCTACCCATATCCGGTCGGTTGACATACCGGATTTGTCCAAATAAACTGCTACCATCGGAACAGTCAACAAATCATAATCGTGTACGGTAGCTGCTCGCTGATAAATTTCTTTGAGTTCACGAATAAACCTAGTTACACTCGGTAAATTCACCACTTCTGGGCTTGGATCGGATGAATCCGAGTCGCCAGTTGACATCGACTCCAAAGAAGAGTATTCTTGCTCGATCACGTTTGACTGGGCCCCGGATGCAGAAGCGTCATTTTCCATGGGCACATCGGCAATTACTGGAGGATCAACCCCAGCGACCATTGGTAAACTTACTGGTTGTGATTCAGCAAGATAACCTGGGTCGTCAGGAAATTGTTTCCTATAAATTTCGTCAACTTCGTCTCTTAAGCGAGCAAATTCTCGCTCCCAATTTAGTTGAAAATAACGCGACATGGTATACTGTTTACTACTAACAATTTTCTTTTACTGATGTTATTAGAACTATTCAACCTTTTATATACTGGTGGTCCACCGTTGGAAGGAGGAAAACAACAACTAAGGAGATAACAACATTGCAGCAATAGTCAGCCGAAAAATGATAACTCCCATCAATATAGAAGCCAAGAAGTGTTTTCTCATCGACAGCATCAACCTTTGACTTCCCATTATATATTACATCAGTATGGTCAAATCTTACGGTAATGTGTTAACCACAAGTTATAAAAAAAAAAAAATATATATCTTCTCTCGAGACAATAAGCTGTTACATTTCTTTTCTTTTGGTGTTGTCTTCTAAATAATTATCATTTTCTTTTTTCTCTATATATTATATCGAGTCTTTAGTAATAATAATAACTATATAAATCTAACATTGTATAGTTGGACACCAGATTGGCAAGAGAATTCGCGTCGCGATCATTAGACCCCGACGCTCATCTTTACGTAGGGAGGTATGTTACGGCGTAACATGCGAAAATACAAAAATAACGTATAATTAAATAAATAATTACGAAATTCTTAGAAATTAAAATTTTAATATGTCAAAGATCAGATGAGTATAGAGAACTCGTTGATGTAAACAAGAAATACATAAATTTTCCTTTTTATTACTTATGAAGGAATAATGAACTAACTAATAAATTGAGCAATCAATTAAACTATGATAAGTACCCTAATACTTGCAGTACGACTTCCAAATAATGCCACGCGATGCTTCTCTGTTTTTGTTTATTATGGAGTCAAGGGCCATCACCACGATAACCTTTATATCTATGCGTCGTGGACACTACATTTAATTTACCTAGACCCTCTGCATTTTTTCTAATATCTACGAATCCAAATAAATACGGAATTCTATTCAAATTTTAAATAGAGTATAAACCAAAACTGATAACTACTAACAAAAACAAGGTAATAAACTCGATAATCAACCCCATTGACAGTAACACAATCGTAAATTATGCTTAAGACGCAGTAGTAACTATTGCACCATAAGCCGAAAATCTTATTAATAATCAAATATTAATAACTTAAACACAATATCCCAATAACCAAAAGGGGAAAATAATAATAATATTAACTAACTACGCATTCTCGGACAACTATGACATATCGCATGGGAAAATATAATTATCATAATAATTTCTAACAGCCTAACTATAATAACTCGATTCACAGCCACCTGTATAACAACACTCATAACAACCTGTGGGTAAGGAAAAATAGAATCAGAGATTAGATAAAACCTACTATATCAACTACTGAACATTAGAGATCGATCAAGGAATCTATCAGTCGTTACCCCTTCTTCTTTCCTAATACAATAATGACTTACACTTTTAATAAATTAAATAATACTTCAAATTACAATTAAATAAATCCTTTTTAAGAACAATTCGTCGGTATTCCATTATTGAGAGATTAATAATAATTACAAATTAGTGAATATTAAAAACGGTTACAACCCCTAATCACTAACTATAGTCCTTAATATTTAAACAGCACGAATTGTTAATGGTTAAACATTCAATTTTTAATTATAATGAATGATTTATAATTACTTATATTATATTGAAATAAAATCTCTTCCAATGACCTTGATCTAGATCAGTAAATTCTTTCAATCGTCTGATCATGACGCATCTTTTAAAATTATTGTTGGTGTGACTTGTCACTGTATTTGTCCCTAACACATTAGCATAACGATAGAAATATCGGTGTAACTTGTCACTGTATTTGTCCCTAACACATTAGCATAACGATAGAAATATCGGTGTGGTTTGTCATTGTATTTGTCCCTAATACATTAGCATAACGATAGAAATATCGGTGTGACCCTCTAAAAATCTCCTTTTATGGTAAAATTCACGGCTCGTGACGTATTCCGTAGCTTTTTTTACTAACACATACATAACTATATCTATGTTCTACCTTAAATAACTCGATAAATAATTAAAATAATAAAAAATTAAAAACACCATCATGATTCTATTATCCTTGTTAATTAATTAATTCTAATAAACTTCCAGATTATTTAATAACCATCCCATAATAATTAAATTTAAATATAACCTTTAACCTATTAATATTAGGAAGAAATGACTATAACCAATCGAAGGATAATGACAAAAGGATCAATAATCAGTAACCATCAATACCGTAAATCTAATTAATAACCCGTAATTAATAGATTAAATTAATTCCTATCTAATAACATGGGGTCGGATCTCTTTCTCGCACCCGTAGTTTCGACCATCGTCTCTTTTTGGGGGTCTTTGTCATTGTTCTAGAAGTTTCTACTCGAGATGATCACGTACGCCTTTTCTCACACCACACCCCGCCAATAGACAATTCTTCTTAATAACGTTGATTTTCGGTAACAAAATTAAAAGTAGGTCACGCGTGTTACCCCTTGCCTATGAATGCGACTATATAAACCGCCGAAAAATTACCCTCAATGCCCATTAATTATCAAGCTCTTGATTACGTATAATCTATTATATTTAAATATTAAAATTTAATTTCTTATTTGAGTCGCTAACATTTAAATTCGGAATTTATATAAATTAAAGTAAATTATTCTAAATAAAAATAATTTCGATTTTCAATTCTTTTATTCAACATTATAAATAATTTATTTAGTTAAGTTATTTCTGTTGAATATTATTATTGTTTAAACATTATTTTTCAAATTCAAATAAAATTCGTCATCTTAAAGTGTATATTCAGACAGATTGTCAACTACCCAATATAAGTAAGCCCCTTGTTTATTTTTACATCAACAATTCTCAACGCTCAAGATTCATAATTAATTATCAAGTCATCTGACAACAATTTATTTCGAAACGACCTTCAACCAACAACAATTTAATACGAATCGAATCTCAATCAACAATCTGGTCTCCAGCTCAGCCAAATCTTGTATCTTGACAACTTTTTGTATTGAATAAACCAACTGTAAGTTAAATTAATTGTTCATTTATCTAGTGATAAGACACATCCATTCACCTCGTACATCCTATTTCCGCATATTGACATACTCGACACTAAATAGCGAGGTCCCCGCTACCCGAGTAAATGGCTTAAGTGCTTTGACTCGAAATTAAGGGACTGAATAACGTGTGTTCGTCATCCAGGACGTAACAAATACCATTTATTCAACACATTCTTTTCAAAATTTCCGAAACCTTATCGTTACAAGAAATTGAAATGATTTTAAATCAAGAGAAAGATGTAATTCCACAATTTTCTTCCGAAATTTATACAACAGTTAATAAAAATATGACAGGCTCATTGAAGAATCGTTTCAATCACCGCAATCATACTAAGTATGTCTTGAGAACGAATGGCTTGTCAGTTGAGAATGTTCAAATAAATCACGTTCTAAATAATACATTTTTTTTAACTAATGTCGCCTCTGATGGCAATTGCTTATTCCGAACATTTGCTGAATTAATATTTTACAATCAGGAAAGGTACAATGAAATTAAACTTTTCATTATATACTTTGTCTTTTGCCATGCAAAGAAATACGAATTCTTAGTTTCTCGTGGTTATTTTTTAGTTAAAGATAAGAATAATGTAGACATAAATTATGCAAAAGTGGATGATTTTTTACGAATGATAGCACGCGAACATGAATGGGGAAATGAAGGTTCAATTTAGGCTATAAGCGATGCACTAAAAGTAATTATAATAGTTGTTAGTGTTGATCGGAATACACATAAAAGAAATTGTATTATTAAATATTTACCAAGTATAACAAATTCATTAATACCCTTCACAATAATTAATGAAACTGAGTGGCATTTTATAGCAGCGCACAGAAAATTCAATTCGTCGACATTCGATGGAGAAACATGGGAAGGTGTGCGTATGATTCAAGTTCAAGTAGATTCAAATATCATTCACTCGACCGTTGATATTTCGTACGAAAGACAAGATCATATTAATGTTCAGAAGACAGCAAACAATATTAATATTAATAGGCCGATTACGTCCAAGATACGAACAATTCTAAATCAAATACATCGTAGCACATCTTTTTCTGAAATACGTAATATATTGGAAGATCATCAAAAAATTATTTCAGAAACTCATGACAATATTAAAAATATATTTATTACTGATTATAAGAATATTATTAATAAAAATTAGTCTCCAAAAAAATATGTATCATTACAACGGTTTCCGAAAATTCTTTTGAATATTTTTGAAATAGATAACGATGAACCTGATGGAAATTGTTTCTTTCGATCAATTGCTGAACTCATTTTGAACGACGAAGAAAAATTCAATGAAATAAAAATTTTTATTTTTTATCATGTCATGATGAATTCTATTTTTTATGAAGTATTATGCATGACGAAGGAAATTGAAGTCCGAAAAGGTAATGAAGATAGTGACATACTAGATAATCCAAGCATAGATGATTTTCTGAGGATGATTGCTGCTGACGGAGTATGGGGTAACGAAGGTTCAATTATTGCATTGAGTCATGCTTTAGAAGCCAAACTGTTGCTATTTGTGGTTTGTGGCATCTCAGAACAATTACGGCTAATTATCGAAGCCAAGCCTATGACTACAATGACTACAAAATCATCCAAAATATTGACGATAATGAACACAGATAATACCCACTTCTATGTTAGTCGCTTAGAATATGATATTGATATTAATCAGTTTATAAAAACTAATGGAAAAGAATTAAACAATCAGACGCCTATTGAGTATGATATCAATAAATTATATCAAAAAAATTTAATTGAGTATAGTCCAATGATAAAAAATAAACAATGAAAATAGATTGAAAACATTTTCAATGTTAGGAATAATTAAAGACAGTTTAAACAACCTGTTAAAAAATAAATATATAATAATTTACAGAAAAATTTACAGTCTATGAATCCAGAATATAATAGGTATAAAAAAAAAAAATGATCCGACATCGGTAATGTATAACATGGATGTTTCATTCAAAACTAAGGTAAAAATTATTATAATAAATTTTACATTTATAATTATTAAAATATATTAAAAAAATTAAAACGATATATGAGAGATAATAAAACGATGTAAAAGAATATTGAACATAAATAAGATGCAAAAAAAATTAAAAAAAAATGAAAGACCTGAAATAGAAAAACGGAATTCATTGAAAGAATATATATATTGAAAAAGAAAAATATGAATATGAAATAAATATGATAAGAAAAATTAAAAATAATCCAATGTATAATTACTAAATTATAACGTAAATATTTCTTTGCAAATTTCTAGATGATAATTAAAAATGAGATCACATGGGAAACATTAAAAGATCGATTGATTTCAAAATAAAAAGATACTTTATGAATAGGAAACTACCCAATCAATAATTTTTGAGTTTGGAGTGGCAAAGATAGTATCATGATAAGTAGAATATATATTTACAATAATAATAAAAAAAAAAAAAACAGAAAGCAAATAATCGAAATTAAATATCTTTATCCATAGAAACTTCATCGGTCCATTCAGCCAGTTGATGGTCCAACAAGATAAAAACTGATAAAAGCTAGAAGCCAATATAAATATCATAAACTTGAAAACTATATTAGAGTCAAGGCATCAACGATTACATTAGAATAAAGAAAATTCATCAGATCAAAAAATAATAAAATCGAAAAAATATAAACAAATTGTTTGGTGAAAAATTGTAGATGGATGAATTGTTATTAATGAAAATGAAGTATTTGTGACGGATACTAATGGCAATCCACAAACATACTAAGAAATTTTCATAAATATGATAAAAAATAAATTATATAAAAAAAATTAATTGTTACATGTGCAATAGCTACATTATTATTACCATCATATTATTATCATAATGACTATTATTCATGTTACTGCTATATATTATTATTCATACACTGTCAATAAAACGAAATTTAATATACACACTTGAATTGAAATGGTTGGATTTTATAAGTGTTACACGGCAATAATATTAATTCAATCAATTTCATAAATTGTTGAATAAATACGATAGTTAGATTGCTACGGACTCTATTAAAAGTAGGAGAACCAATGCAATAGCGAAATTTCATTTAATGAGTGATAAGATAAGAAATTTCATCGGTCTAGACACATATATAGGTATGAAAATGAAAGTTTATTTAAAGAGCTTTCAGATGAATTCTATAGAAAGTCGATAAGTTATAGCATTCAAAAAATATCAAAGAAAGAATAAGTAAGAATATGAATTTTTGACATTTTGAAAATTTTAGAATGCTATAACTTCTAAACTGATTGACCGATGGAGCTCATTTTCGAACTCGATCAAGGTAATCACCCACAAAATACACATACCAAGTTTCGAGGAGATCGGATTAAAATTGTGGCTATAATCAAAGTGAAAACCTGCATAACATTAGTTTTTATAATATTTTGTAAATGTTCAAAACCATTTATCTATTAGAAAAAATGGTTAAATCAATGAGTTGTATAGTGAAAATTGAAGGCAATCAAACGAGCTTTCACATAGAACAAACAAAAATAAGCTATCTCTTTCCATTTAAAAGTTACATCCAGTTAAATCGGTAAATAAATTTTTTTTCGAAAATTTTACAAAATTTCAATTAACCATAACTTTTAAACTTATTGGCGGAATTGGCTCATCTTCGAACTCATCCAAGGTAATCGTCCATAGAATAAGTATACTAAGTTTCATTGAGATCGGTATAGAATTGTGGACGCTATCGTTGGAGAACGGCGCGTTATATTATATATATATATATATATATATATATATATATATATATATATATATATATATATATATATATATATATATATATATATATATATATATATATATATATTGTGACGTTATTTTTCGTATGGGGGTCAAATCAAAGTGAACGTCACAAGCACCAACTGATTTTATCGTATTTATGAGCATGGTAACTCAAGACTTAGAATTTAGCATACAGGTAGTAACGATTTTTGATACAGATTTTTGATTAAGTTAAAGTTTAAGAATTTAATATGGAGTAACGTCTAGCTACAGTTAAGGGTTTTGATAAGAAAAATTAAAGTAAAGATTCAGAATCAGAATTATAGAAATAAAATATGGAATATTGTTTGAGATTTTTGTTTGAGATACTGATAAAGTTTGAGTTTTAGTTTACAGTTTTGGAATTTTGAGTATGTGGAGAAGTCAGTGTTACCGTGGAGCGGGACTTGAATTAGTCACCCGGTATCATCTGATGATAGAACCTAGTTCTATCCCTATGAGACTTCTTGGTAGATTGCAGAGGTCTAGCTGAAATGCTAGCGCTCCAGTGTATAAGGAATTTGATGGATGCAGATTGGGATCAGATTTTGAGTTTTGGTTTGGCAGGCCTCAACAGTAATTTTGTGACCGTTGCTGTTGTGGAAGCCGTTTGGTCATTTTTAATTGATTTTGTCTGACAGGCCTCAGAGGACAAGCTATGACCACTTGTACCGCTGAGGAAGTCATAGGTCACTTAGTTTTAAGTTTTACGATCCTAGCTGAAGTCTGTTCCAGGAGAGCAACTACCAAGGATATCCATACTCAAATCAGGTTTAGAGAATACGTTTGGTGAGGTATAGCCTCCAGTTACCGACATAGTAGAGTTCGAAATTGATTTATGGATTTAGAATACAGAGGTCAGTTATAGATAATGATAAGATTTAGTTGAGGTTTTGGATTTGATGATTGAGAATTGAGAAGTCGAAGGGAGACCTTCGAAGAGTACGGACGTGAGCATTGAGCTCTGGTCGCTTGAGGCGAGCAGACGTGTCCAGTAATGGCTACAGTATCATGGCATTGCGGTAAGCTACAGATTAAGAGTATTGCTACAGAAGTATTATTTTAAAACAGTGTAAGACGTTACTTGATATTTTATTCATCAGTAATCAGGTATGAAATAATTATTGTAATTATTAATAATTAATAGAGTTCGAGTCAAAATCTTGAGATATCATACTACTGTTTTAAATAAAGAAAATATGTAAGATCTGAGAGAATAATGAGAATATTGTTACAGTTAGAGTCATGTTCACGATTTATTGTTAATATTATTTTGTAAAATAATTATAAGAGAGATGTTTGATTATTAAACCAATTGTCGTCTAATAAACGTCAATATTAGACCCATGTACGTTAGTTTTACTAGTTTTGTTAAAGAAAATGTTCTAGAGTATCAGTTTTATAATTTATTGTTCTAGTTTACTGAAAATTAGTTGATTGTTATTTAGCTCTAGTAATTAATTAATTTATTTAGAATATATTGTAACGTATCATTTAGATGTCAATTTACCTTTTTGTTAAGATTAATTTCCTTATTATTAGATTCAGTATTTTGTTATAAAGAAGAATTATTTGTACGATGCTACAGTATTTTGTTTATTGTTAAATAGAGATTTGAGTTTATTGTTGTTTAATAAAAACTGCAAATCCACTAATAATCTACATGAATTTGGAATGATGTAACCCGGACCACTCCCTCTCTCCATAAACCTACACACTGAGCGACACCATGGCATACCGTAACTCTGTTTCTAGTTTTCTAGTCTCTGTTTTTGATTTTGCTTATAAGTTTTGAGCATTTCGTTAGAGTTTTAGTTATAGTTTTTATTCAGTTTGCGTGGTTTTGGTGATAATTCCACAGATCAAAAATTATCCAGTTTTTACTTATGCGTGGTTTTGAGATAGTTCCACAGATCAAAAATTTATCGAATTATTAAGATTTACTGGTTTGGTAATTCCAGTGATAAAAATTACCTGGCGCCCGTATTCGTATTGAGACTGGAAACTAAACGCAGAGAACGAAGTTGTAGCGCAGAATTTGGCGTATTGGCGTATGCTAAATATGTCTGAATGGAATTTTTTGCGTTATAATATATATATATATATATATATATATATATATATATATATATATATAAACTTTTGAACCAAATGTATTTTCTGACTCAGCTCGTCGAGCTGAGTTTAGTGATAGCAAAATTTTTCGAAAATTCCATTATGAGGACAAATACAATAGTTAGATTTCTATGAAATCTACTAAAAAATGAATAAACAATTATAAATAAATTTGAAAGTAAAATTTTCTTAGTAAAAGTTACAAAAGGTCCGCGGTCAAAGTCACCGATAATAAATAAATTTAGGCGAAATTACATTAATTAATGGAACAATAATCAGTTAAGTAAAAGAAATAATTAAGGAAAACTCGGTAAAGGAAATAAAAGTAATCATTGTGATGATAAAGTACCTGAAGGAACGCGTATAGAAAACGAAATAATTTTAATGGCGGAACTTCGAGTATAGATAAAAGTCAAGAAAAACGCGTCACTAAATTTCGGAGTAAAAAGTTTTGGTTATTGGAGGTAACTGGTGATAAAAGTGAAAAGGAAATAATAATAATAATAATAATAATAAATGAAGGAAAAGTAAAATCAATTAATAAATTAATTAATAATTATTTATTTTCCGCAAATTAATTAATTTATTTACTGTGGGAAAATTTAAATTAATAAAAATTCAGTGCGTAAAAATAAAGTCCAGGGGACTGAGTGAGTGTGTGAGTGAATTAGATAAATATTTTAATATAAATTTAAAGAAATTAAGTATCGCGAAGGTTAAGCGATTTTTAACTGTTGTGTGTGTGAGTGTGTGTAATTGCCAAAGGTAGTTGGCTAAATTTTATTCAAGAAAATATTGCGGGTCAATTAATTAATTTAGGTTTAAGGAAAAATCGCGGGTTAATAATTATAAGGTTCATATAAAAGTTATGAGGTATAAAAGTATAAGGTTTTTAATAAAGTTATAAAGATATAAGGTTTATAAAAGGCATAAGGTTTATAAGGTTTATAAAGGATATAAAAGTTATAAAGGTCATAAGCTTCAAAAGGTTATTAAATAAATAAAGGTTTAAATTGTGAATCGAACTCATAAAATTGTTTACAAATTATCCTTCCTCATCCTTCTTTTGCAATTAAACAAAATTACAACGACCCTGATGATCTAAGATCCGACTCTGGGAGGCCGTTATCACTTCCAGTGGTGCCCTTAAAAAGGTAATTTACGGATGACCAGAGTAACAGCATAGTCCTGTTATAGATTCTTTCACTCTTTTATTATTATATCAATTTTAATTTATCTGAGCTCGCCACTGGGCCCATAACCTGTGAGTGGTAGATGAAATTGATGTAAATAATAGAAGTTAAATAAAGAAAAGTTAATGTTTATTTATTAGCAATTTTACACAGTTGACTGACTGTATAGAAAAGAATATACATGGATTAAAACGTGTCGAGTTACGCCTGTCGTCGTGAGGTCCCGTGTGCTCTCGCCCATATCCGATCTAACTCGGGCAATCTCGTCGCTAGCACTACATGTGGGCATGTGGCAAATCCAGTAGGTATTAGAAATTGTGTGCGTATCCCTCGTCGTCCAGTTACCATAGGCAGGCACCAGGCGCTGGTTATGTTATCCTCCGAGCATGATGTTTTAAACATTCACTGGATCCCGGTTACGATTCCCCCCCCCCTCCCCCACCAAACTCGTGCCTCGGTCTCATGATTTTAACCAGTGGGCCTGTTGTCTGTCTATGGTATCTGCACTAATGTAGGCTGTAAATAAATATTGAATAAAACATTGTTATTAGGCTTGAATTTAGTAAGAACGGATCCAAAGTGATACATAGTGATGTGAAGCTGACCGTCAGGTCATCTTTTGACCGTCACGTCACGGTCACAAGACCGTCCGCGGACCGTTTATAGAATGACGGACCACTACAGTTGTGGCGACATCTACCGGTTTTTCCGTCAAGCTCTTACTATATTTATATTCAAATCAGTTATATATATGTTATATGCGTCCAAAGCGTCCAAACCTATTTACATTATAAATAACGTTACAGGTTAGTAAATTTATTAATTTTTAAATTATACTTAAAAATCATTACATTTTTAATTTAATTAACATAATATTTTCTCATTAATCGTGATGTATATTTTGATTGTAACATATTTCTGTTTGCTTTACATAAGAAATATCTTTTTTGATATTTTATTGTGTTCCAGAATCATCATGACGTGACAAAAAAATTTTTATTTAAAAAAACATTTTATATCGCTGCCTAAAACTCCGAATTAAAAACTACCAGTATTCAAGTGTGAATACTGCATTAAAAAATATTTTTGGCATGTCACCAGAATGACACTTCATTGAAAGGAAAAGTGTAAGGGTTGCCCTAAACAAATACGTGAAAAATTATCAGTTACAAATTCCACTGATAACTTCCGTAATGAAGATAATGAGTGTGATAATGATCAAAAATTTGAAAATGACGCTGAAGTTCAATCTCCTTCGGAAGTCGTAACTGATCTCGATAAGGTTTCAGAACCTCCCAACTTGGTAAAAAATCGTCCTCGTGATGAAATGGATGCATTTTGCGATCAAATTATACAAAATGAGCAGTCATCATTGCACAAAAAAATGTGTTTAGCCATTTATTCATCTGGAACTCCACTAAACTTATTCTCTCATGATTTATGGCAGTCATTTTTCAAAGATCTTCGTCCTGCTTTTGTCTTGCCGACTAAAGATGCCATTTCAGTAAAATATTTAAATGAAGTATATAATGATGTCAAAGCGGTTGTGGAAAACAAAATAACAAATGCATCTTCTGTCGGTCTTCAGTGTGATTCTTGGACTAATATACGTGGTGAATCTATTTTGAATTTCATAGTGACTACTTCCGAACCTGTTTACTACTAGTCAATCGCTACTGGCAAAAAATCACAAACAGGTGCAACATTGCTTCTGAAATATCTAGCGTCATTGATAGTATTGGAGCTTCAAAAGTTACAGCTGTTTGCACCGATAATGCGAGAAACATGAAAGCAGCTTGGGATCAGATAGACGTTATGTACGAAGAAGGCATTCTTTTTTATGGTTGTTCAGCTCATACTTTAAATAATTTAATTCAAGATTTAATTAAATTACCTACTATCATGGATTACAACACTAGAGCCGGATCTATTGTTAAAGAAATAAAAAGATCGAACAAGATCTTAGCTATGTTCACTCAAATTCAAAAAAGTTCAGATGAAAATGTAAAGACAACTTTAAAGATTCCGGGAAAAACCCGTTGGGGATCTCACTTGTTTACTTATGAAAGTTTATTGATAAATAAACAAAATTTTAAAACTTTAGCTATAGATCCCGAGGCTTCTACGATGCTTAAAGACTCTACGAAAAACGATTTGTTAAATGATTGTTTTTGGGTCCAAACAAGTCAGATTGTTAAATTATTAAAGCCAATTATAAAATGGATCACAGCTTTAGAAGCCAACAGCGAAACTATAAATAAAGTTTATGAAGCGTTTCGTGAGCTAAAAAACACTTTTGATAGCGAACTGTTAAAAAAAACTCTTTCAGTCCTTCCAGCAAGTGAAGCAAAATTAGCCATTTCATACCTTAATAACAGAGGAAATATTGCTCTAAAATCAGTTCACTATGCTGCTAATATTCTGGATCCATCTTATAAAGGTAAACATTTATCTGAAGAAAATGAAACTAGTGGAACAACTTTAATTTACGAGATTGCGGAAAGCTTAAGTATTGATTGTGAAACTATTTCAAAAGAATTGACTGATTATCATCTTAGTGAAGGATTTTGGGGTGAAAATTACGTGCAATCAACTATATTTAATACTCCAACGCTTAAATGGTGGAAAGTAATTTGTCGTAAAACGAAATTGAGCAAAGTTGCTGAAAAAATGTTGTCATTACCAGCAACTTCTGCCGCTACCGAAAGAAGTTTCAGCACTCAGGGTTAGATTCACAGCAAAAAACGTAAAAAGTTAACCAATGAGCGTGTTAAAAAAATTACTTTTATTTTATATAATATGCGACTGTTTCGTACTAATAAAGCAAACCAATCTTTATTTAAAAAATCTGAAGTATCAGAGAGCAGTGAGTCAGACTGTTCAGATGACTCACTTTTGTTATCAACATAGTTGAAACAGTGACAAATTGATGATTTGTTTTCTATTACCTAAGCAATATATATTTATATAAAGTCAAATCTGAGACTGTGATGATTATCAATATTATCTAATGAATAATAAAAAATATATTTTACTAAATATATAAAATATAATATATCTAAGTAAGATTTAGTAATTGATAACAAATACGAAAGTAATATAAGATATATTAAAAGTATTTATGCTATATAATTGATGTTGCGTTACGAAAAGAAAATTCATAATGAAAAAAATATCATTTATTAAATTTAGTAGAGAAATCTCACCTAAAATATTCGAGTTTGTTAAAAAAGTCTTTGTTTAAGTCATCTATAAATTACTGTATTTATTCTTTCCTTGTGTGTATTACGTCAAAAATAATTAATAAATATGTTTCATTGCAATACTAATTTTCCAGTTATAAACATTTATTTGTCTAAATTAAATAGCTAAATCTGTTAAATTTATTCGAAAGAAATGGATTTTTCTTTTTCAAAAGCTATTCTAATATTCTTTTCTGATTGCTAGAAATTTTTTTTCCAAGACCCGTCACAAATCATCTAGCTAGATGCGACTGACCAAATTTGTGACAAAAAATTTTTTGACGGTCCGAAATAACGGACTCTGACCGAAAAATTTGTGACGATCATTTTGCAATAGAACAGCCTCGTCATTTAGGTCCGTCGGTCACAAGACCGTCAGCGGACCGTCTTGTGACCAAAACTCAAAATGACGGTCATTCCGCATCACTAGTGATACATAATGAACATAATAATAAGAAAAATAAACTGAATGAAAAGAATATAAAAGAATTGGCTTAATAGCCTTAAAGATTTAAAAGTCGAGTGCAGGTGGGGCACTAGCACGGCCTTGAGAAATACAACGAGTAAGCCGGTATGTGAGTCCGCCCTTGAGTGGTTGGGGAGCACGCCGAACGGTCAATAAGCGCAAGGGCTGAGGGCCTGAACCGTTCACGACAACCGGATCTGACAACGCACGAATCGTTTCAAGACTTCGAGGAGCCTGGAAGAAGACGGGGTCAGTGACTCGGTGATATTTAGCGAAATCAGTCATGGAGACTGAGGAAGGGGGGACTATCTCGCTGACTTCTAAAACTGGGACTTCTAGAATCTCTCGCAGTGAAGCCTCAAGCTTGTCTAAGCCCCCAGTTTTTTCAGCAGGCTCCTTTAGAGGAGGTCCTGAATCTTCCACGACTATTGGTGAGACAACAGGTTCCGCAGCGGGCAGTACTGGAAGTACTGAATCTTCAGGTTCCGCAGGTTTCGGTGCCACAACAAGTGTTACGGCCTGAACCTTACGACGACGTCTCGCGTGTCGGGCAACTTTTTTCTCGCGGTAAGCGGCAAAAACCGCTTACATGTGCCGCCAAGTTTCATTTTTTGGAACCAAACGCCGATGTTGTAGCCATTGCTGAAACTAAATAAAGAAAATAAGTTTAATTAAATTTTTATTTCTTTAGCTTTTAACCGTTTACTAGAGCGACATAATTTTAAATCAGGAACATAATGTTTTCCCAGGCTTTTTCCTGCTTCGTTGCTTAACTCTACAACGAGTGGACTTATTATCTGTTAAATCAAAACAGGACCTAAATATTTATGCGCAAGACTAGCATTGTTTTTTTTGACTTATTACTTAGTTTCCTATTGGGATATAGTACCCGATCCCCAACAGTGACTTCTGGTGTATCTCGAGCATGTTTGTCGTGACATTTCGCTTGTTTCTCACTGGTTTCTCGCATTTTCTTTTCGACTCGATGATGAAGTTCATCCATTCTTTTCATTCGGTTCACCCACTCTGGATATTCACATTCAATCTCATCTAGAGCTCTAAGTCAGGTATTTCACCTGATAACCGAGATTCACGCCCATAAACCAAGAAATATGGTGACAATCTCAAAGACGAATGTAACGAAGTATTGTATGCAAGCTAAAATTCGGACAAGTGTTCGTCCCACTTAGGCTGGTCTTTATCTGTGAATGCACGAATCATCGGCTTTAGGGTACGGTTAATCCGTTCTACCGGATTCGCCTGTGGATGAGCCACAGCATGTGTAGATAATTTTATTCCGACATGTTTTAAATATGGTACCTCCTGATTCACAAACTCTCGGCCATTGTCAGTGACCAAAACCTTTGGTTTCGACCAACGACCAATTACATTACGGAGAGCTTGTACCACACTCTTACCGGCCTGACGACGGAGTGGGAAAGCCTCGATAAATCGTGAATGAAGGTCCTGAGTAATCAAAATATACTGATGACCCATAGTTGACCTCGGGAACAGTCCCGTAACATCAGCTGCAATCACAGCCCATGGCCTCATTGGCCGTCTGGTCTGCATAGGAGCCTGACTGGAAGTGTATTCAGATTTTATTTTCTTACAGAGTTCACAGTTATCAACGTAATCATTCACATCCCGATACATACCGGACCAATAATATTTGATACCAATACGATAATACATTCGGTCACGACCCAAATGTGCGGCATCACGATCTTCGTGATTACGACGAAGAATCTCCAGTACTTCAGACTCCATAACCACCGATTTCCACGCGTCTTCGTCACCAATTAGGTTCTTAACAGGATCAGGAGGGTAGTATTGTAAACGATCATCTATAATACGCCATCCTGGAAAACTTCCTGGCCTATTAAGAACGTTTGCCTTACGAACCTCGAGCCAATCTCGAGATTGAATATTTATACATTTGGAACTACTGGAATTAAGATTATCGACAACCTCTGTCCAAGGAATAGGATCATTATCATCATACATCCGTGATAATGCATCTGGACCATCATGTTCTGTCCCCTTTCGATGTACGATGGTAATTTGATGGGAAAGCAATTCCATTGCACAACAAGCCAATCGACCATTCGGATCTTTCGAAGAATGAAGCCATCTTAGCGATGAATGATCCGTTATAACAGTAAACGGTGCACCCTCCAGATAACAGCGGAGTTTCCAAACATCCCAAACAACAGCAAGACACTCCTTTTCCGTTGTGGTGTATCGGGTTTCTGCACCTCGTAATGGCCGACTTAAACAAGTAGTCAGGTATTCCAGACCTGACGACGGATCTTGTTGAGCTAGGAACGCCCCAAGACCAGAATCACTAGCATCAGTGTATAAGAAATAAGGTAAATCAATTCGAGGGATTGCCAGAGTCTTAGCATTCACCAGAGCCTGCTTTATCTGGCAAAAGGCATCTTCCTCTTCTTGACCCCACTTCCACTCTGCGGTTGGACTGCACAATTTATTTAGAGGTCCTTGAACACGAGCAACATTCTGAAGGTGTCTATGATACCAATTTGCCATACCACAGAATTGACGAACTTGTTTTCGATTAGCAGGACGTGGATATTGAACGATTGGCACTAATTTTTCAGGATCAGGTCTCAATCCTTCCTGGTCTACGATAAAGCCCAAGAACTTTACTTCAGACCGTGCGAACTTACATTTAACTGGATTGATCGTGAGACCAGCCTCCCGAAATATCTCAAAGACTAGCGACGAGATTCTTTTGTGTTCTTCATAACTTCCACTGATTATCACCCAATCATCCAGATATGCGAAAACTTTATCCGACCAAACCCGAGGCAAATCCCGTTCTACCAGACATTGAGTAAAACGATCCTTCAATTTGTCCATGGCTTTCTGGAAAGTCCCAGGGGCTCCAGACAACCCATATGGCATCCTCACCCATTCAAAATGTCCAAGACCTTCAACCGAAAATGCTGTCAACAGAAAAGACGACTTTTCCATGAGAATTTGGTGAAACGCCTCCTTCAAATCCATTGTGCTGATATACACTGCTCCATGGAGAGCACTCAGAATTCTCAACATGTTTGGAAGAGGATGTGCTGGAACAACAGACAAACGATTGATCGGCCTGTAGTCGACACAGAATCTTAATTCTCCATTTGCTTTTGGTACCATAACAGGTGAACATTACCACGGGCTATCACTGTCCCAAACATACCCCTTTTCCAGCCGGTCTTTTATCTGACGAGTTAACTCAGCTGAAATAACCGGACTCCGACGATATGGACGAATATGAATCGATTTGACACCTGGAGGAACAACAATCGAATGCTTAACCAAATCTGTTAAACCCTGATTTGGTATCGACTGAAATTTCTCCATCTCAGCTTGGATGAACTGATCTAAATCTTCTTTCTCGTCAGAAATTAAACCTCCACACAAAACACGAGGTTCCTTACAATTAATGGACTCAAATGGATGCAACTCGGAACTTGCTCCAAAATGCCACATTCTAATTTCACAATCAACCTTAAGCCCAAAAGCCAAAGCGAAATCCATTCCAAGGATGATAGAATGACTGAGACCATCCATTACACTCAGGTACTGTTCGCCTGCCACCGATCCAATCTGAATAATAAAAGGAGCGCTTCCTTTCGTTTTACATAGAGTATGGTTTGCTAGTAATACTCCACGACGTTGAGTATCATCTGATTGTAGTTCTCCAGTACTTAGTTTATAAATGTTATCATAAACTTTAGAATTCATATACGAGCGTTCACTTCCCGTATCTAAAAGACCATTTAACTGAACTTCATATACCCAAACTGAAGTAGGAATTCTAGCAGTTATAACAGGTGGACCAGGTCCAGTACCTGTTAAATATACTCTACGAGACGCAAGGTGATTTTTATTTGAGCCAGTAAAGGACGATTTCTCAACTGATAGTAAATACGACGCTCGAGAAGACGATTGTTCGGCTGGAGTATTGAACGAAATGGACGTATCAGGGGTTTGCCCTGTGTTAGGATCGTCAGACTCGAAACTTGAGTCAAATTCTTCATCTTCGATTTCCTCTTCTCTATCTGAATCACTTTCGTGATCAGAAGTAAAGGGTTCAAGCCCACAGAGATACGGAGCGTTTCCAGAGTATAAATAAGATGGTTTAAAACGAATAATTCTTCATCACCGGCATTATCTAAAAGTTTTTTAATATCATCATCATTTAATGTAAAATTGTGAAGATCATTATCTGGTAAAAATTGATTTAAATAATTAAAAGAAATATCATCATTTAGACTGAAATCTAAAGATAAATCTAAGTTATCTAAGGGCCCCTTTACTAATTCCAAAGTTCCCCTAGAATAATCTACGTCAAAAAGTTTTAAAATTTTTTCTTTATTTATAAATACTGTTACGTTCAGATTATTGGACTTAATTTAATATTTATTTTAGTCCAAGCCAATGGCTTATAGACTGGAAATCTGTGAGGATATTTGTCTGGGTTGATCAATAATAAATCTTAAGTTACAATTAAATATTTCTATATTGAGACCCAAAAATAGTTTTACAATTTAAAGTTTTACAAATTAAAATTTAATACTAGGAATATAATAACTTGAGATTACTCTATGAAAATATTAGGTGGCTACTGGCCGACACTGTCTATGGAGATATTAGGTGGCTACCAGCCGACACTATATCGTATTTCTCGAATTTTATTATATAAATCATACGACTGATTATACTAATTCAAAGACTCGTTTAAATTAATTTGTTTCGTAATAAAAAAATTTACTTAAAAATAAGAGAAATCTTCACCTGGAGTTGCAGCAACTGAATAAATTTCTAATTAATGACACTGATTCGAATTTTATTATATAATATATAATTTTATTTTATTGTTAACTTTGCTTTCTTAACAGTTACTAATTGAATGGAAATTAATAAAAATTACTCGAAAAATATAGAATAAATTCGAATGTGAAGACACTTGTAAAATTGACTGAATGAACTAACGTGTGACGACACGTGTATAAAATAAAAACTAGTGCTGAGCTAGTGTGTAAGCTAAGTGTGTGGACACTTAAGTTTTCTGTTCTTACTGAACCAGAACTAAATTAGACTGGGGCGAACTGCATCGATTTTCAGTTCAACGACACTTTTTATAATTTCTTACCTGGTCTATTCAATGTATTTTAAGGGAAGACTGTGACCAATCGGAAGCACAGTTCCTATGGGTCCTTTCCCTTTTCTTAGGATTTTCCGCTAGGGAAGTGGTAAAGGGTACACACTGATGTGGGCCCATGTGCGTACGCATCCACACATACACCCATATGTACAATACATTATTTTAATATTTTAAATTTATTTATAATAATAATTTTTTTATTAATGAAATCTTTTATTAATAGTAGTTTAAATTTATTTATTATTATAATTTTTTATTAATAACAATTTTTTTATCAATAATAGTTTATATTTATTCATTATCTAAATTTTACTTATTGCCATAGTATGAATTTATTTATTATAACACTTTTATTAATAAAACCTTCATTAATAATAGTTTCAATTCATTTATTATAATAATTTTTTTATTAATAAAATCTTCTATTAATTATTTATCATAGGGATAGTTTAAATTTGTTCATTGTAATTATAATAGTAATTCATTTATTATTATGTTACGTTTTGGGAATTACCCTAAATTAATTAAAAATAAAAAATAATTTTTTATTATTTAATTTAATCCAGGTTTGGCCTCGTTAGAGTGTCTATAGACCCCTGGTGGACCGTGGTCGTCGATTATTCGATTAATTATTAATTTCTATTATTTTTCGTGATTTTAAAATATGTTCGCGCCGGTTCCAACTCCATATAATTATTATATTTATAGTGGCAGGTGAATGGATAGAAAATCGGTAGGAAATTTGAAGGAAACCCGAACTGCTGTTGAGCGCTCAGGGTTATAGGATAGGGTGGAATAGCTGATAAGCGCTCGCCCCTGGGTAGTAATAGGGCTATGGATAGGTCATAGTGTAGGTGAAAATATTGGGGTGCCAATTGGCACCCCACAATAAGGTTAAATTAATTTAGAAATAATTATGGAGTTTATTAACTCTATAGAGAACAGAGGTTCGAGCTCCATGAGCTCTCTCGAAGGACTGACTATTTAGTCATTATAAAAACATAATAAAGCCAACAGAGTTGACAAAATGTTGACGCTGCATCTCAGGTTCCCTGTGACAGAATCGTCGTAGACCGGGTCTCATGCGTCGTCACCTGTTTTGGCTACCCGCGAGCCACGGCGACTCTCTTATCATAACCGATTTCCGTTACATTGTATAAAATTATTTTATTAAAAATAATTAATTCATTTTAATCAATAAAATATTACGGGAACGTAACACCTCCCGACTTAAGCAAGTCGCAGCGTTTTAAATGAATAACGCTACGACTGAAAGTGAAATTCATGACTTGATATAATCCAAATAGAATGTGTTATTGACTCTATATAAACTAAAATTGCATGTATGAATGAATCTATATAAACTAAAGATGAATGTTTCAATGACTCTATATAAACCCAAAAATTATAATCCATTTTGAATATAGTAAAGAAGTTCTTGGCTGTAGAATTTTAACCTAAACCTGAGACACAACGTTTATAATATTACTTAAACCTAGTAATATGAAACTAAACGTTAGTATCTAGTAATTTAATTACCTCCCGACTCGGTCGTTTGGTATTATTGAAATGATTAATTCTAAATTTAAATTCGTATTGATATACGTCCGCCTTGCGGTTATTTATAAGTTACTCAAGAATTAACTGCTCAAGTCGAAATTCATAATGAACAATGAGGTAGCTACCTCCCGACTTAAGTCAGTTACTATTTCTAATTTAAAATATAGTATAAATTTCCTTTAATTTAAAGAAAGTATTTTCATTCAACTGATTTAATTCGGCGGTTAAAATAATATCTGTGATTTATTGGATCGGCTGACTATTATCCTATTCTTCATTTCTTGAGATCGAAGCCCTGATTTCTCGTTGACTCGGCGACGACCTTTAAGGTGTTGATTAACAGTTGAACGCGACATTCCAACTGTTTCTGCTAAACAGTGGAAGTCTTCAAAATTAATAAAAATGAACAACTCAACGTGTATAAATTTGATATTTATACACGTGAGTGAACCGACTGTAGGTGACTTGACATCAAAGTAGAGCTGGAAGCACCATTGCTAATTATTTTGGAAAATCTATTTTTCACACCACGGTGTTCCTCCGTCAGGCTGTGATGGTTATATTTGAAGTTTGTCCAATCATCCCAATCGCACTACCGGATTAAATCAGTTTCATGAAGTCGTTTACGAAGACATAATAGCGCTTCAATGTAAATAAAATTCATATAATACATTAACATTAAATAATCTTTTGATTTCTTTATATTTAATAAGATCAAAAATAAATCAGTAATGTCTAATCCCTTTCGGTCCAAATTAGCGCTTATTTTCAGGAATTCAATATTTTTATCGTCGAATTTATTCTCCGATAATTTATATTTATCCGGAGGTTTTTTCAATCTTAACTTAAATATATCTTTCTTAAATGCAGTCATGTGGAAACAAAATTGTAAACAATTTCTAATCATTATTGATAGGTCAAACATACCTTTAATATAAAACATAATGTAAAATATATTTCTTATAAAGTCTGAGCCTGAAAACGTAGAACCACTAAATTTATTAATTACATTAATTTTTGAGCCCAATGATTCAATGTAATTATTTTCTACTTTACTCTCCACTGAGCAGTAAAGTAGTTCGTTATTTCTAATCGTTCTTAAATTCACGAAATCAACGCGGTCATTTTTATGCCCGATCTCAAAGACTCTACTGGCTTGGATTGGCATAATTTTATTTTCCGTGGTTGCGGCAACAACAAGCTCGTCAACCCGGTTACTTAAATTTTCGGCTCTCAATAAACTTTGAGCAGACCGAACCGAATGAGCTCCTGACATTACAAGTGCAGGCAGCTCCTTTTTGACATATGCGTGACTCGAATTATTACTATTTAAACAATTAAAATTAATCATTCGCTTCGAATTACATGAAATTATATTCAAATTATTGTTAAATGGCACATTTTCAGGCACAAATGTATTTAATTCTGTCTTCCGACGGACAGTATTAACTCTACTGGATTCTTCTGATCCTTTAAAAATCTCAGAATTTATTTCTGAATTTAATTTGTTTCGAGATTTACTTATCGAAGCCTCGTTCAAGAGACGAGCTTTTAATTTTGTAGATTTCGACTCTACCACCGGTAAAATTCTACATTTTCTCGATTCTTGTCCTCGAAACGCAAGTAATCGAGCCCGTAAATAGTTTTGTTTTTCACCCATCGCTGTCTCGTTTAAGAGATGGGCTTTCATTTTTGTAGATTCCGATTCTACAATCGGTAAAGTTCTACACCGGCTCGATTCTTGTTCCTGAAACGCAAGTAATCGAGCGCGTAAACGATTTTGTTTCTCCATTACTGTTTGGAGTTCCGTCTCCGATATCGGAACATTTAATTGATAGTTCATTGCGAATATATACTACATATTCCAATGTAAATTATCATAAGCATACTTATTTATGCACATTTCTGAAATATTTTATAGCAAGGTGTTGTCGTGAGTAATTACCGGAAACATTTCGCTATTTAATAATTTTCTATTCATAACCGGTGGTCGGCAAATATTTTAATTATGCTTAAAAAAATTACTTGAGATCAGCTTTGAGACCTGATCGTGATATAACGACTACGTCTTGGTTTCACAATATACCGGGACATACTCTTCGTTGAATCAGCGACGAAAATCTCGACTGATCCCAAAAGAAACTGAAGTGATTGCCAAAGAAACAATAATTAAAATATTTACCCAAAATATCCACGCAGTATTTTCCGCATATTAATAAAATAATTTTTATCACGTAATATATTCAAATATACTTGCGAAAACACCTTTACAGTTCCGTAGCAACAATTTTAATTATATTTTTAAATATAAAAATAATTAATTCATAGAAATTAATTTAAATAAAATAAAACAATTTTCAAAGCATAATCGTTAGTTTAAATTATAATGTTCTTTGTAATTCGTCCAGCGGTCATTCAGTAATTAATAAGTTCAATATAATGAATAACTGTTTCCGCATACTACTCGCGAAAAATTGTTTAAAGTCCGTAGCAACATTTTTAATTTACAAATCATTATTTTTGAAATATTTTCGATTATAATATTTATAACAGTGATTTGTCCAGCGATCACAAAATAGTGGATTAGTTTAATAAACCAAACAAATTTTTCCGCACCATAACTCGCAAAAAATAACTTCAAGTCCGTAGCAACATTTTTTTTTTAATTATTGAAATACAGTAGAATTATTTCGAACTTATTCACAGAAATAATTTCAATAATTTAGTAAAGTATTTAATTAATCACTTTTAATAAACAAACTAGTTCATCATGCCAAATTAAATAATTGGCTGCCGATAATGAGTGTAATTGACTCATGTGCATCTTCCGACGGCATACGTCACTCGCGTGTAAATGAAAGTATATTATTAATTACAATATTCTTACTTTTGGTGAACTTGTCCATTGGTCTATTATTCCACTTATTTTTACAATTTTATGACACTTATAATATGAAACACCTTATTGAGGTTCACTAACAAACTAATGAAAGCTTGAAGTCAAACGTACATCTGATGTTTAATGAAATTTTTAATTCACGTTTACCACGCATTTTGATCACGTTGATCAATTTTGATTGAGAAATTTATTTTCATTAACCTTTAATTTTAATGTATTTTGACTAATTAATGTCACTTCAAAAGTATTTCAGTTATAAATAAGTTTACATAGTAGTTTCTATTTACCTCACCAAAATTTAAAATTATTAAGTTCACAAATTATCATAATTGTACTTCCGCGAAAAATTGTAATTGAAAAATTTATTTTCACTTATCATCACTGATAATCACTGGTTACAGTTTCAATTTTAATAACATAAATAATCTAAGACCATCCTGGTCACAGCACCACTGTTACGTTTTGGAAAATTTCCAATATTAATTTAATTTATTTGAAAATTATTTTTTAGTGTTTATAAACAATGGTCACTGATCCTGGTCACAGCACCACTGTTACGTTTTGGGAATTACCCCAAATTAATCAAAAATAAGAAATAATTTTTAATTATTTAATTTAATCCAGGTTTGGCCTCGTTAGAGTGTCTATAGACCCCTGGTGGACCGTGGTCGTCGATTATTCGATTAATTATTAATTTCTATTATTTTTCGTGATTTTAAAATATGTTTGCGCCGGTTCCAACTCCATATAATTATTATATTTATAGTGGCAGGTGAATGGATAGAAAATCGGTAGGAAATTCGAAGGAAACCCGAACTGCTGTTGAGCGCTCAGGGTTATAGGATAGGGTGGAACAGCTGATAAGCGCTCGCCCCTGGGTAGTAATAGGGCTATGGATAGGTCATAGTGTAGGTGAAAATATTGGGGTGCCAATTGGCACCCCACAATAAGGTTAAATTAATTTAGAAATAATTATGGAGTTTATTAACTCTATAGAGAACAGAGGTTCGAGCTCCATGAGCTCTCTCGAAGGACTGACTATTTAGTCATTATAAAAACATAATAAAGCCAACAGAGTTGACAAAATGTTGACGCTGCATCTCAGGTTCCCTGTGAGAGAATCGTCGTAGACCGGGTCTCATGCGTCGTCACCTGTTTTGGCTACCCGCGAGCCACGGCGACTCTCTTATCATAACCGATTTCCGTTACATTGTATAAAATTATTTTATTAAAAATAATTAATTTATTTTAATCAATAAAATATTACGGGAACGTAACAATTATAAGTTTTATTTATTTAGATTTTTAATATTTTTTGCTTATTCGAAATTATTTATTGAATTTTTATTTCCTCAATGACTCTTTCGTCATAAAAATCTATTTTTGTCTATTTGCTTATTGATACCGAGATGTCTCAACAAAAGTGCACTCCAAGTGAAAGTAAGGGATTAAGATTGTGTATAGATTATTTATTTATTTATAACTAAAATTTATTTACGGCTTACTTATTCCACGTACACTTTTGTTGATAATTATTTCGGTTTTTCTATGGGAAGTGTTTTCAGATGGCCTCCGGGCCTTTACAATTACTTGAAGGATCATTAAGATTACATTTAGTTGTTGGCTCTAGCATTTCAACAAACGTCAAAACAAACAAGTCTAAAACTTTAAAAGCATTTTATGGTTTATCGCTCGGAATTTTATAAATAGAAATATTAATAAAAATAAAATCTGGTCGTCGGATAAATTTTAATTTAGGAAATAAACGTTAATAAAATATTAAGTTCAACATTTAGCTGGACGTTACAATACATTCCTATCACTAATGTCACAAATTTCCCCAGTACTATCCTTATTAATTAAATCATCAGAAATCACGATGCAACACAACTCCGTGACCCCGGAATCCTCAACGCGAGCATCCACGCTAGAGTCATTAGGCCCAAATGAGCCACCTGGACCAGCATCCCCAATGCAAACACTTACATCAGAGGCATCAGCAACAAACACTTCCCTTGCTCCAGCATCCCCGATGTAAACATTTACACCAGAGGCATTAGAAACAGATAACCCATCTGTACCGGCATCCCCAACGCGAACATCCACGTCAGAGGCATCGACGCCACGTGACCGTGAAACGTCAGTACTTCCACTCCATTCCCCTACCTTCACCCCTACCCCTTGCCCATGTCTATTACTATTTTTAGCACTAACTTTAACACTATCCTTCTCTGTGATCTTACTACTTTTCTTCCCCTCAAGTAATTTATTTCCCATTTCTTTAATGAACGACTTTAACTCAGATGATTTTACTGAACAGTACTGACTAATATTATTCAAATTACTAGAATATTTCCTTTTAAAATCAATAAATTGCTGATAATTGACTCTACGTTGAATTTGCTGAAGGCTGAAATTTCTCTTTATTGACTTTAAAATTTTCTAAATCATTTACAGACATCCCCGGGTTATTGACGTTCCCACCCTTATCTGACGGAGATGTTATTCGGGAGGGTGTTAATCGTTTTTTTGAACAGAGATAGAATTTTGAGAAGCAGATTGATCTACCGGAAGATATTGACCGATTGCCGTTACTGGGTGAGATGAATTTCCCGTTTCTGTTTGATATATCCTGCAAGTATTTCTTGTGTGTCCCGTTTGTTGACAAAGATTACATACGTCAACCCTTGGGTTAACACGTACGTCAAAGTTATGGCCTATTTTCCCACAATTATGAAACGTACGCTGATATTTGTTTTGTGGAGCCGACCAAGGTAGATTTTGAATCGGTGGAGGAACTACAGCAGGTAATGGAGCCTGAATATTTGTAGGTGGAACTGCTGGTTGAGTCTGAACTATGTTAGGGTCTGGCAATCGAGGAAATTGTTGAGGATTTGGGTAATAGGGATAAGGATAATAATATGGAGGGGGAACAGGATATTGAGGTTGCAATGAACTTGTGGACTGAGTAGATGGCGCGCGAGGTTGTACAGGCGCCTTTGGAATCGCTCTGTCGCCTTTAACTTGAACGTTAAAACGCGGACGAGGTCAGAACTCGCTATTACGCCAGGTTCTTCGATTGGAACCTGTATTAGCACAAACTGTTATATTACCTTCCTCATCCTCAAGAACCTCTTCAATAACCAACGAATGACCATTTTCACCAGAATCCAACGACAATTCAGCCCCTTGTAACGCAGAAAAACGCGCTTTCTCACGCGGTTTGGAAAATTTATTCAAACTCGAACCAGAATCACCAAAAACTCGACGACTTTCCTTCAAAGCTTGAGTTGCTTCCCGGATAGTAGCATGCAGGCCATCGTATGTAGCCACCGATCATGCCAACACTAGGTTTCTTAATTCTTCCTGAAGATGGTTACGAATTGTAGTAACTTGCTCAAACTCAGACGGTGGCCTACACATGAGGCGATACATCTGCTGCATCCTGAAAACGAACTCAGATGGAGATTCACTGTCGTTAGGACGCATTTGAACTAGTTCCATAACTACCTGCTGATCAGTTCTTACAAAACCATATGTGTCTAAAAATTCTTCTCGAAACTGATTATAACTAACCCACCTCTGATAATTCACATCATACCAATACGACGCCTGTGTTACGAACCCGGCATCCTTCATCCCTTACGCATGTATATATATGTGGATACACATATATATATATGGATAAAAATAAATATACACTAATAAAATAAGTCGGATAAATTTAAACTAAATAATTTAGAAATAACTTAAATTTTAAATCAAATTAAAGTACATAAAAATAAATAAATAATATACGATTTATACATTTAAACAATAAATAATGTATATATATTTAAAGATAAATATGTTTAACAAATAAGGAAATATATATGTATTTAAATGTAAATAATATATATTTTAATTGGAAAACATATTTAAGAAAATTAATATATATATATATATATATATATATATATATATATACTTATATAAATTTGAAAATAATTTAAGTAATGATAAATAGTTAAATACACCATTTTGTAAGAAAGAGAACGTACGGGAAGGCGAAACATTACATATGAGTGGGCGCGAATACCGTGCTGTAACCTGTGTACCGGGCGGAGTAAAACAATAGAGTAAAGCCCAGAATAAAAGAAAAGAAACGCCTGCAGCGAGAGTAAACGACCAACTTACTCCTACTGTTATCCTAATACATAAAATCGAGAAAAGACTGTTCAGAGGGCTGTAATCCCCCCAAAATTAATAGTAAAATTATCGAAAACATTAAATTCGATAGTAATTTCATTTTTATAAATTTTTATCTATGCATTTTGGAAAAGATCTATAATTTTATTATTTATTAATGTAATAAATTAAACTGCCGATGGTAGTACTGTTCATTTTATTTAAATAAATAAACTGCTGATATGAGATATCAGATTTATTTAAATAAACAAAGATTCGGAGAAAACTTGGATCATCGATAAAATTTTTAATAAATAAACAATAAACTCTGGGAGAGTCTTTCTGCGTCTTTTCCCATGGCCCCTACCATGGTGGCCCATCTAAAATTACATGGCAAATAAAAGTCGCTGCACCAGCTAATGAAATCGGTCAGAAAAACTCATCAGTCCGCGATGTAAATCCGTTACCGTCGGGTGTAATCCCGTTTTCGTCGGGTGTAACCCCGTTTATTTTGTTTAAGTTTTTTTGTTAAAGTTTTTGTTATCCGCTTCGTTACTGCCGGGTGTGACCCCGTTTTTCTTTTTGAGTTTCTTACAAAGTACAGTTTTCGGGTGTGATCCCGTATTTTTATTTCAAGAACATTTACAAGGATTGTTCATTTTTCATTTCAAAATATTTACAAGGATTTTCATCATTTTTCATTTCAATATATTTACAAGGATTTTCATTTTCACTTTATTTTGGGAGAATAACTTACAAGGATTTCAATTTTCATTTCATTTGGATTTCAATTCAGCATTTTATTCTGGGATCATTTTCAAGGATTTCGATTGTGGATTATTTCAATTAACGTTAAAAGTAAAAATTATTGTTTTCCCCTCGTTAAACCGGGTGCAGTGATTTTTTTTTATTTGTGCTGTGAATATATATGGGCATTTAAAACAAATAAATTAAAATATTATTCGAGGAAAATTTATAAAAATTTAGTGAATTTAAAACAAGTTAAGTTTTTATTTTCTTTTAAGTTACCTGCATTAAAGAAGGTAATGATTTAGCATGAACGTGCGTTCTCTTTTATATATTCATTTTTGAGTTTCGAGGAACAATTAGACTAACAATTTGTGATCAGTGACTCAATTGACAATATTTTTAATTTTCATTAATAATTTTTCATGAAAATAATTTTTCAATTATTTTCATTTTAATTTTTAAATAAAATATAGTTAAATAATATATTTCGCATTATTATATAAATAAAAATAATTTTTCAATTATTTTTATTTAATCTTAATATGAAATATATTTAAACGGAATATTTTATATCTTTATTCAATAAAAAATAAATCTCGAAATAATTATGTATTTTTAACCAATAATTGAATTTAAATAAGAGTTTTACTGTTTTTCAATAATTAATTTAAAATATTGTTACAAAAATATTATATTATAAAGTTAAAATAAGAGTTTTACTATTTTTCAATAATATTATTACATTGTGAATTTAAATAAGAATTATATTATTTTTCAAATAGGAGTATAAATAATTTAATTTAAAATATTTTACTAAATATTATACTATGAATTTAAATAATTTAATATGAATTTAAATATTACTATTTGTCAATGTTAATCAAATATGACTACAAGTAATTAAATTTAAAATATTTTACTAAATATTATATTATGAATCTAAATAATTAGTATTATGTTATGAATCTAAATGATAATTTTACTATTCAAATACGAATCTAATTAATTAATTTAAAAATATATATTACAAAATACTATACTATGAGTTTAAATAATAATTTTACTATGAATCTAAATAATTAATATTATGTTATGAATCTAAATGATAATTTCACTATTTTACAATATTAATTCAAATATAACTAATTTAAAATATATTACAAAATATTATCTTGCGAATTTAAATAATTATTCAAGCATTAATAATTAATATATTACAAAATATTACATTATGAATTTAAATAATAATTTTACTAATAAATTTAAAATATATTATAAAATATTATATTATGAATTTAAATAATTATTTTACTATTTTGAATCAATAAGAAATTTATAAGACACTACTATATATAAATAATTGTAATTTAAATTTAATGAATTGAAATACGAATTTAAATAATTTTAATTTTATTAATTTTTACGAATTTAAATAATTCTAATTTTATTAATTTTTACGAATTTAAATAATTTTAATTTTGTTAATTTCTACGAATTTAAATAATTTTAATTTTGTTAATTTTTACCAAATATCTAATAATCAATATGTGTTTAAATAAAATTTAAAACTACGAAATAAAATTTATTATTGTAAAATTTCACATCCATGTTTCCCTGTGAATCCCCCGAAACAAGTTATTCCAAGAAATCTATAGATTTCTAAAAATCAAAATATAAATATAATAAATTAACTAAAATTTTCACGGGGTCATAACACCTGACCCACCAACAAATGCCCTATTAATAGCAAAACTTTGTCATCAGTCCACCTCTGTCTCGACGCCTATGCTTCAACTGATAGAAGAAATTGATCCGCACTTTGTTCACTTTGCGGAAATCTCAATTGCCAAACTCTGAGTTCGTACATTATTTCTTTCCATCTGCGTTCTGACGATGCTCGATTATCGATACTTGGAATAGAATTATGAGAAGCAATAAACTGATTTGATAAATTATTAGTTCTATTATTATTACGATTTAGACCAGCAGGATCAATTATAACGTATATTTTTTACTGAAAATCCGCGACGGAGACGCGGATCAGTTGAATACATCGTATGCGGTCACCCACGCGTAGTAAACAAATAATAATAAATAATACTGAATGATTTTAAATGATATTAAATGATAATAACTATCTTTCTCAAATTAAAATAAATAAGTTTTGAACAAAAATTAAATGATAAATAATAAATACTTGTTGTGCCTGAACCAGCTCCTCAGGCTGGGTTAGTGCACGCAGGTGCCAGACCGTTTTTCCAGAACGGACCAAAATTATTCAGCGGGAAGTTTACGAAGGAAATCCGAGCAAGTGACCCGTAACAAAGCGGAAAAACATTCGAGAGAACACAGCAGAAAATTAAATAAATAACAGGAAAATTATAAATAAGCAATATAGAATTACATATAAATAATAAATAATTTCAAGAAAAATAAACGAAAAACAGTAAGGAAAGATCCAGGAAAAAATAAGCATTAAACTTTCCCCGACAGCTGTTGGTTTCCGTTTGTTTAATTGTTAAACAATAATAAATATGAATTATAATATCTCACAATAATTAGTTTTTGTTAAATTAACCACAATAATGACACTCGGTGGTTATTAAAATACAATAAATATTGTTATGAATTTTTACCACTGGGGTAGAAGTGGTCAACCAATGTCAACACCACTTATAAAAATTAATTTCTCATACTCAACTTCAGAAAATAATAATATAATTTTAATTTAATTAATAACATTAATTCTTAAAATTAAAAATATATAAATACTAATTTCATTTAAATTCTTCCCATGAATAAATAATAATAATAACAATATTTCTTTTTAAATATATCTCCCACCACTCACGAGAGAAAAAAAGATAAGGTACTAATTCTTACTCACACTCAGAATAATCATTTTGACCCACTCAATAGTTTATAATTTTTCCGATAAAATAATAATAATAACTTTGACCGCTGGGGTAGATCAATCAAAAATAAAAAAAAAACTTATTTAATTTCTTTAAATAATATAAAATATGAATAATAATATAAATGATACTCAATATTTATACAAATAATTTAAGTGAGAACAAAAAAAATATTTTAAATACTTCGAGTAAATATTTCAGTCATGAGATCAGGACTTGAGGAATTATCATCATAATGATTTCTAACAACCCTGGGCCTCATATAAATTGAAAATATAAATTTTAAAAATAAATTCTCTGCGCCTGAATGATACATGAAAAATTATTCAACTATTTGAACTATTTAATCGTATCATATCCATCTTTTCATATTAAATAATAAATTAAATATTAATTATCTCCAAATAATAAACATCACTTGACATCATCAGTCAGACGACAAGTTTAAACAAAATAATATGTTGACAATTGTTGGAGCATAATGTTATGCTGGATTATGCATCCCAACTGTTTCAAAATCATAAATGAATACTTAAAATTAACAAAAATTAATTGTTCGCATTTTTAAATCATAAGAATAAAATTAAATCACACATGTGCTCTCTCATACCAAGCGCGCATGCGCTAGCACCGTCTACGGGCTGCTATCTCCATCGGCGAAATGGCGGAATGCCCACGTAACGATTCAAATTTAAATACCCAATTAAATATTTAATTTAAAATTAATAAAAAATTAAATAATTTAAATCGTTTATGACAGAGTGTTTAGCTTGCCAAGTCTGGTCGCACCTAGTATTATAGACGAATATTAGGGCGCCACTGGAAGATGGACTCGGCCTTCCAGAACCGGATGTTGTATGATTTTATTTTAATCAATTAAATTAAATTAATATAATTCTCAGAGTCGTTTGTAATATTTTGTGAGAGAGGTAAGGAATGGAAAAATAACTGAAATAATGCTGATCAAAATTTTATTAATTTTTAGCACCTTGCTTTATTTTATTAACCAATAATTTTCTTATGACAAACTAATAATCTTATGACAAACTAATTTATCTCGTCCCCTGGACGGTATCTTATGACAAACTAAATTATCTCGTCCCCTGGACGGTATTACTTATGACAAACTAAATTATCTCGTCCCCTGGACGGTATTACTTATGACAAACTAATTTTCTTCGTCCCCTGGACGGTATTACACACACACCCACAATTATTAACCTCGTCCCCTGGAAGGAAAACCTTGAAATATAACCTCGTCCCCTGGACGGAAAACCTTAAAATATAACCTCGTCCCCTGGACGGAAAACCTTAATATTAAATTAAAAACATCCCCTGAATGTGTATTTACTTATAACTAAAATGTCCCCTGGACTTATCACAGACACAGTTAAATTTCACTTAGAACTACTTGACTCGACTTTGTACTCAATTTTATTCTATACTCAACGACATCATTACTTTTACTTAATACTCGACTTTAATTTCTCAATATAAAAATTCCACTAATACTTTTAATTCTTATTACTTTTCACTGAATTATTTAATTCGTTCACTTTATATTATTAATTGATTAATTTTGGTTTAATTTAATTATTATTTAATTAATTTTCCACTTATAATTCTTATTCACATTTGTCTTCAAACATTAATCTTATTCAATTATTCCTTTTTATAATTTCGATTATCACATATTTTAATATCCAATTTAATTTACTGGCAAAAATAATCCGTTCTTAACTTTTACTCGACAAATTTTTCCGTAATCTTTTCTAGCGTCTTTTGATTTTCTTGATTTATTAATTTATAATTATTTTAAAATTGCTTTAAAATTATTTTAAGACTAAATTTACGACTAGAATTACGTTTAGAATTGACTAGAACATTCGGCCCGGGAAATGGCGTCACGAGGCCTGAATTTACGATTTTCAAGACACGGATAATTTACTCAAAGCGGCCGACAGGCCTGGGATACTTTTATAATTAAGACTGAATTTGAATTAATTTTATTATTGAAAAATTGACGCGAAGATTTATTTTATTCCAGCCGAGAGGCCTTGAATATAATAAATTGAGAGTTACAACAAAATGGCGAACGCGTGGCAAAAGACTTGACCGAAAATTCGAGAATACGAAGATGAACCGGCCGACAGGCCTTGAACTATTAATATAATTTTTACAGAACCCGCCGAAAGACGTTAAGCAATTTATTTATAATTAATTCGGCCCTCTAATAATGAGAGGCCTTAACTAATTATAAATTTAACTTTTCCAATTTCACAGCAGGAATGAAGCGTTGTATTGCTGGTCCTCCTGGTGGTATTGTTTTGTCTCGGATCTCTCTCTCTCTCTTGGCTCTTTTACTCTCCTCGCTCTCTCTCTCGGCTCTTCAATCTCTCTGATAATCTGTCAATGAACAGTACGCATTAGTATTTTATTGATTTATTAATTATTGTAATTATCGGCCTAAAGGCCTAATAATTAGTTGACAAGTTAAATTTCAATTAATAATTAATCATCGCCTCGTTCCACGTGAAGCGGACGTAGACTTAGATATTTACCTTGTTGTTGTTTGCGTCCAGTCAGTTCCGCCGTCTGGGCAACTCTGATGAATTCCCGTTCCGCAGTCCATTATATCGTTCCACTCCCGTTCACTATTCCGGAAACTTATTCCCACTATCTTAGACTAAGGAAATGACGAACGGGTGAGCCTTAGTGATCCATGCGACACCCGGTGACTAGTCGCAACACTAACTCGCAACTTACGAGGTCGTTGGCCGGTTATCGACGGGAAACGAAATTCAAATTTAAATTTATTTATTCTCTATTAGCTATAATTTACCCTGTTACACGTTACGTGACACAATAAACTGACCCTGACGAAGAAATCTTGGTCCAGAACAATTTCCTGATGGTAGGATCTGACCTGCTGACGCCGTTTGACGATTCACAGTTTGCAAAGTGCGAGAGGGACCATTCTCCCCTCCACCAAGACCGTGAATTACTGGGTTCGCGGTACTGACAGCCTGATGAGAGTCTCTCACATTTTGCATAACTGGTTCTTGGTTTATAGTGGCGGTTGATTTTCCGTTACCGGGCTTATGACTACGACTTCGTTCTCTCTCGGCGTTTGTTCACCTTGACTTGACCGACGCGCAAAACTATTTTGCCGCGTTGTTTTTGACCTTGTGGTCACCATTTTGTTTACGAGCCAACGACGCCGATAAAGCGATTATAATTCCTCGACAAAATTAAATCCAATTAACATTCCTTATGTTCCCAAAATTTCCAAACAGAATAAAATTAATTCCGTTTTGTTGATCGCAACTAAATAATGAAGCTACAGGGAAAAGCCTGGAAAATGTTTCAATAAAAATTTCATAATTTTAATGCAAAACGCAGGATACAAACCTGAGGTCGATTTCGTGTCGATCTTTCCACGATATAACTCTACTTTTTTTTTTTTTTTTTAATATAAAATTTTCCTCCAGTCGACACCTGCATCGCAAATCAAAATTTTACTTCATTTACTGTGATATTACTTAATCTAATTATTTTAATAAAAATTATTTTAAATTATTAATAAATATTAAAACATAATTATTTTTCCCCAATTGACGGAAAAAATAATTAAATAATATAATCGTCCGATTAAATTAAAATACATAACCAATATTAAATAAAATTAGCAATGAAATAAATTTCTGATGCCCCGAAATCCGACCACCACTTTGTACCCAATTTAATTCTGGCAGCTTACTGAACTCACTACCTTTTACTTATTTTTTCAAAATTTTATGACTTTAACTTACAACAGAAAGCAAAAGATTTTATTTTTTTATCACTATCACGATCGGAGAGAGTGAAGGCGACTGGCGAAGGGTTTATTTTAATTAATTATTTAGTAAACTACCCACAATATTTATTCTATTACTCAACCAAGGAGCCTAATAGGACTGTCACGTGGCTAGTGTGAGAATGTTTAATATTTGGCAAGTTTTGATACTAAATAAGTCTATTTCGTACCAAGTGGAAGTACGATAGACAATCCGTTTGTTGACCTGCGTGGCTTAGGGGTAGGTCAGGGATTTTAAAGCGAGAGGGAAGAAGGTAGGTGAATATGGGCCCTCGAGAAGTCCCTGTTCTTTTACGGCTGTCTCTTTTTGTACCCGTTGACTTAAGAATGTTAGAGTAAGAGGTATAAATAAGAGAAAGATGATTTAAAAAAAAGAAAGAATCTGTATATTCTTTTATAAAATTATAATGTTGTTTTACATGTGTGTACTTGAATTTAAACAAATATAATTAACTTACCACTCACCGTGAGGTGGCTTACAATCTCGCTGATCACACTCTCTCACAATTCACCGTTTTGAATTTATGATCGCGGAATTGTTTTTATTTGATTCGCTGGGACCCTGCCCGTGGCTTAGTGATTTTACTCAGCGGAATTTAATGCACTTTTCGGACTCGGAGCTACTGGGGTGCCAAGCGGATACACTCCCCTATCTGTCGTGTACGAGTATGAATTTGATTTTATTTAGGATTTCGATCTAGGAGTCTGGATTCCTAGGCTATAGACCGTTACGAGACCGGAGATCCTGGTGAGTCGAATCGACCGTGATTTTTGCAAGATAGAAATCTAGGTATTTGGCCAAGGAGCCCGATTGCCTAGGTGGTGGACCGTCACGTGGACAACGATTAAGATTTCATCTCTGATTCGCGGTACTAGTCGGACTTGGGCCGATAGAACTAATCGGTACTTTTTGAACTTGTAGAACTTCGGAGCGAGAACTGGCAGAGATTACTTAGCGAGTGACTCGAGCTCCGACAGAGGTTGGGTCTGATTAGCGATTGACTGCCTTCGTTAGACTTTCGGCAGTTTATATACTCTAATTTTGATGGGAAAGTCATACGTTTTCTTATGCAACCAACCGGTCCTTCTCATCATTTTAGGCAACAACATGATGAGTAAGTACATGGATCCGGTTTAGGTATCTTTCTAAAAATTAGAAAAGTCCATGTATGGAAATTGAATCATATCATTTTTGGGTAAACAACAACGGATGAGTAAATGCTCTATTGGAAGTACATAGATCCGGGTATGACTTTCGAAATGTCATAGGTGACTCGGAATATGGAAATCAGATGGACATAAAATCTTTGTATATATTTGAATTTTAATTAGAAGTCCGGTGCACACGAACAGGTGTCCCGCTGAGTCGCAGCTAAACTTTTTTTTCGGTACTACGCCCGTACACACACACATATACACACTCTCTTTTATAACTGTATTGTAAATAGATGTACGCAGGTAAGTGTGGATGCAAGATGAGTATAAAGCTAGATGACGTAGTTGGGTTTGAGAATGGGCTCTGTCCTAGAGAAAGTGAGACAGGTATATTTTCTTATGGGTCGATCTCGTCTATTCTTACTCATCGTACATGCACTTACATAGGTACCTGCAAAAGGATTTTGGTACGAAGATTTTGGGTGCGGTCAAGTACTCGTTGCTTATAAAATGGAAAAGAATGTAAATACAAAAAAAATTTTAATTAAATAGTTGAATCGCGATCGATATGTAACGATCGTTACATCACCAAAAACCTGTTATGTCCGAAATGGCTTGCACCGTAATGGACAAATTATTATTATTATTTTCAGCCCTAGTCTTTCGACCAATAGACAGGGATAACACTGAGTAAATATCTGGAAGGGTTTTCTAAATAAAAAATGTTGTAAATATAAATTCAACTATTATATATTCTATAAATAAAATTTCTAATGCTATAATTACGATAGATCTTAAAATTTAAGATATTTGATAAATGTATTAGGCAGCGACCCGCCGACGCTCATTACATAGACACAAATTATCATAAATTCAAAATTATAACGTAGATAAAGGTGGCCACGTGCCGACACTTTCTCGTATAATTAGAATTTTTCACAATAATATATTCACTATAAAATTGTTGCAAAAATTGATTCGTAAAATATTTCGTTGGTTGGAAATTTGTGTGAATACAAGAAGATAATATAACTTAACATTACAGTACCTGAAGTTGCTGAGTCTGGAGTATTCTTCTGGTTTACACTGAATTTACTATATTATTTGCCATTACAATTGACTTCGGTGTTAACTTAATATTTCTTAACTGATTGACATAATATATCCTGAGCACTAGTAATATACACTAACGCAAAAAATTAAAGGAACAGAAAAATTTTATAAATTTTTTAGTAATTTTTGGAAGTCTGTAACTTCTGTTGGTGTATTACAACGATACTCATACACACTTACACTATATACAGACACCCACACAGTTACATATATACAGTTTCAGAAAAAGTGCGTACCTAGAGAAGGGAAACTTTACAGCCCGTAGGTACTCTCTGTACCTCTTTTAGTGAATAGAGTCAGTGTCTATCTAATCCTTGTATCGGTCAGTTCGGGTCATACTTACAGTGTACCGTATACATATAGACATTCATAAGGACATTAAGTTTTGTCATTATTCCAGTTCATTTTGTTATTCAAGTGTATTCATTAATCATTAGTTTCTGTATCAATAAAGTGTTAGCATTGTATTCATTATCAACCTTATTTAAACAATTCCAGTATACTGTACATTCTCTATATACGCCTATTCCACAGCATCCTTCTCAACTTCCAACAGGTTATGGGCCCAGGCTTATAAAGAACAGTATTATCGGTATAAAGTATAGCATTCGGAAGTGTTGATTAGTGAATATAAAAGTTTAGTGATAAAGACTTCAGTGACTTTAAGTGTGAATACTCTACGGTATACAAAATGCCAGAGTTCTCATCTAGTTATGGAATAAAGAAATTAAATAATGACAATTACGAGAAGTGGAAGTGTAAATTGGAGTTACTTCTCATTAAAGATAAACTCTGGGAAGTTATTACACAAAATCCGCCCAGTCCAATCACCACGGCTTGGACAGAAAAAGACAATGAAGCTCGTGCAACAATTGGTTTGTTGTGCGAAGATGACCAACTTGAGTACATGGAAGGGACGAGCACAGCCAAGGAAGCTTGGAAAGCTCTGAAAACTCAGCATCAGAAGTCATCCTTATCAACTACAGTTAATTTATTGAGAACTATCTTCGGTTCAAGACTTCAAGAAGGCGGTGATGTAGAAAAACATGTTAATAGTATTTTGGAAGCAACAAAAAAGCTAGCTACTTGCGGTAATGGCTTTAAATATGACATGGTTGCATCAATTATACTAGGAAGCATGCCAGACTCATACGATCCATTGATTATGGGCATCGGAAGTAGAGCAGATGAACTCTCGACCAAGCTTGTAAAAAGTAAATTAGTTGACGAATACAAGAGACGAAAGACTAACGGGATTCAAAGTGCATCTAACGATGAAATGGTAATGAAAACAACAGCCCAAACTCATAGGAAGAGTAAAGTAGTGTGTTTCTTCTGCAAAAAGGAGGGACATATGAAGAAAAATTGCCGCAATTATAAAACATGGAAAGAAAAACAGATACCAAGGGCGAATAATGCAAGTTATGAAGAATGTCACATGATAAGTGCACGTACCAGCGGGATGTCCGGAAAAATTAAAGATGTGTGCTATAAAGTAAAAGACGCCAATAAAACTTACACATGGCTCTTAGACTCAGGGGCAACTAGCCACATGGCTTGTAAAAAGGATTTATTCATAACCTTGAGTTTTGGAAAAAGGGGCTTTGTCAGTTTAGCAGATGAGGAAGTAAGCGTTGAAGTCCAAGGAATTGGAAGTAGTGTCATAAATTGCCTTCTCAACAACGGAGAATTAAAGAAAATCCTCCTCGAAAATGTTTTGTACGTTCCCAGGCTTAGTTCAAACCTAATCTCCATCAAGAAACTAGCCAGACACGGCTATAAAATCGTACTTGAAAAAGAAGAATGTAATATTTTCAAAAATATGGAGCTGAGGGCGATCGTAAAACCCTACGGAGATCTGTATGAACTTAACACCGTTGAGAAAGTTTTTATGACAAGAAACTCTGAGTGTAGCCAAGATTGTGCACACGTGTGGCACAGACTTTTTGGACATAGGAACCTCGATGCAATTAAAAGCTTAGCCGAAAGAAATTTAGCTACAGGGATAACCATGAAGGATTGTAAAAATGGGACCGACATTTGTGAGTGTTGTATTAAAGGAAAAATGGCTCGAGTACCTTTCCCAAAGGAATCCAGTAATAAAACCCAAGCACTCCTTGACCTGATCCACACAGATGTTTGCGGCCCAATGCAAACTATTACTCCAGGTAATAAGAAATATATTTTAACTGTTATCGACGATTTCAGAAGATATACGAAGGTATTTTTATCGGAAACAAAAGACCAGGCAGCAGCATGCATTAAAAATTACGCAGAGCTTGTTAAGACTGAACATTCAAGAAAACCGAAAATAATTCGTTCAGATCGCGGTAAAGAATACGTAAATAAATATCTCCAAGATTATTTAAACAATGAAGGCATAAAAATACAGCTTACGGCAGCATATTCTCCACAGCAGAACGGGGTTGCCGAAAGGAAAAATAGATCTCTAATGGAGATGTCACGATGCATGCTGATCGATGCAAATCTAGAGAAAAAATATTGGGGTGAAGCAGTGGTCACAGCAAATTTTTTGCAAAATAGGTTACCAATAAAAGCTACCAAGAAGACACCTTTCGAGTTGTGGCATTCAAAAGTTCCAGACGTCGGTAATCTCAAGTTATTTGGTTGTGAAGCTTACGCTCATATACCAAAAGAGAAAAGAAGGAAACTGGATGATAAAGCAAAGAAGTTAATCTTCGTTGGCTACTCCGAAGAATCAAAAGCCTTTCGCTTGCTGGATAAATCGACTAACAAAATAATAATTAGTCGTGATGTGGTATTCCTGGACAACAAAAATAATACTGCACCGATTCAAGAAATTAAAAATCCGATCCCTCTACCTATTCGGGAGCCAGAGCATAAAGTAAATTGTGATGATGTCAGCAGTGAAGTTTTCCTCAAGCGTACGAAGAAAAATATCGAAAAAGTAAGTGAACATCAAGATATGAATGCTACCACGGAAGATCGACACTTAAATGAAGAAAACGTAAGGGATGCTGATGTGATGCACGATAATACGGAGGTAGTAGACCAGCCAGAACCTAGACGTTCTCAAAGATCCAAGAAGGGTGTTCCACCTGATATGTTCATCGCAAGCGCGAAATTGACTATTGACGAACCTAAAACCAGAAATCAAGCATTATTAAGCCCTGATAAAGCTAAATGGAAAGACGCGATGGATGAAGAAATAAAATCTTTACTAGATAACGGAACGTGGGAAATAGTACCAGCGCCTAAGGACAGAGCTATAGTCAGCAACAAATGGGTCTTCAAGGTAAAAAGAGACGCAAAAGGTCAGGTAGAAAAATATAAGGCAAGACTCGTAGCAAGAGGGTTTTCCCAAAAATATGGTACGGATTACGATCAAGTCTTCGCGCCGGTTGTAAGGCAGACAACATTTCGTGCATTTCTTACTATCTCAGGTAAACAAAATATGATAATCAGACATTACGATGCTAAAACAGCTTTCTTAAATGGAAAGTTGAATGAAGAAATTTTTATGAAGCAACCTGAAGGGTATGAAGTACCAGGTAACGAAAATATGGTTTGTCAGTTAATAAAAAGTATTTATGGACTAAAGCAAGCAGCAAGAGTCTGGAATGAACAATTAAATGACATTCTACAAAATCTTGGTTTTAAACAAAGCGAAGCAGATTTATGTTTATACATAAAGATTGAATTTGAAGGTGCGTTATATATTGTTGTTTACGTGGATGATTTACTCATCGCCGGGAAAACAATCAAGCAGATTCAATCAATCGCTGAAAATTTAAGTCAGCATTTTAAATTAAAGGATCTGGGTAATTTAAATCACTACCTGGGAATACAGGTAGAACGAGATGGGAATATTTTCTCTATATCGCAAGAAAATTACATAGATAAAGTTATAAATGATGCCAGGCTTCAAGATGCTAAAGTTTCAAAAATACCTTTGGACACAGGATACCTGAAGACAAGAAAGGACGACATAATGCCTGACAGTAACAGGTATCAACAGCTCATAGGAGCTTTCTTATATATAACGGTAAACACTCGTCCAGATATTGCAGCTAGTGTGAATATTTTAAGCCAGTTCAATACGAAACCATCAACATCAGATTGGAATGAGCTAAAGAGAGTTATACGCTATCTAAAGGGAACGAAGTCCAAAAGATTAAAATTAAATAGTGATTCGAAGATGGATCAGCTGCTGGGATATGCAGACGCGAATTGGGCCGAAAACCCAAGTGACAGAAAATCAAACAGCGGATACGTTTTTATGCTATTTGGAGGACCTATAAGCTGGTGCTGCAGAAAGCAAACGTGTGTTTCTTTATCGTCTACGGAGGCAGAATATGTGGCATTAGCTGAAGCGTGCCAAGAAGCAGTATGGTTGATTCGTCTATTAAAGGATTTCCAGCATAATAATCAGTTACCAATTACAATGTACGAAGACAATCAAAGCTGTCTGAAGATTTTGGAAACCAGACGATTCAGCAACAGAACAAAGCATATCGATGTTAAACATCATTACGTTAATGCTCTATATGAAGATGGGACCATAAAATTCGTGTACTGTCCTACAGAACACATGCTGGCGGACATGATGACGAAACCACTCAAGGAAATTCGGTTAAGAACTCTAACCGAAAAATGCGGTTTGTCAAAATAAATACATCTGCCATCAATAGAGGAAGGTATCGTTGAGGAGGGGTGTTGGTGTATTACAACGATACTCATACACACTTACACTATATACAGACACCCACACAGTTACATATATACAGTTTCAGAAAAAGTGCGTACCTAGAGAAGGGAAACTTTACAGCCCTTAGGTACTCTCTGTACCTCTTTTAGTGAATAGAGTCAGTGTCTATCTAATCCTTGTATCGGTCAGTTCGGGTCATACTTACAGTGTACCGTATACATATAGACATTCATAAGGACATTAAGTTTTGTCATTATTCCAGTTCATTTTGTTATTCAAGTGTATTCATTAATCATTAGTTTCTGTATCAATAAAGTGTTAGTATTGTATTTATTATCAACCTTATTTAAACAATTCCAGTATACTGTACATTCTCTATATACGCCTATTCCACAGCATCCTTCTCAACTTCCAACAACTTCGTAAAAAATAATCGTATCGAGATTTTAAAAAAAGCATTTTATAGCTTGAAATCTCTAGTTTTAGTGCATTTTTATCAAAATTTTTAAAAGGTCTGGTTATTACGCTAACATGAGAAATACCGTGAGACAAAAAATTTCTAAATTTTTTTTTTTTTCCAAAGAGCCCACGGACCGTGGAAAAATTTTGTCAACTTAACCAAAGCATAGGTCATTTGGCAAATTTATTCAGCTTCAATTGAGCTATTTTTTTAACCTCGTAGGACAATTTGTCGCTGAGATATCAGCCTTCAAACAAAAAATGATCCTTTTGGCTTTGATCATCAATATCTCAGGTACCAATGATCGCACAGTGAATTTGAGGGCGGCGTTGAAAACTTGAATAAATTTCCTACAAGACCCGTTCCTCATTTTTTGGAAAAAAAATTTTTTTCTGATTTTTAACATCCTTTAGAAGTAAGTACAAAAAAATGACTTTTTCTTGATCCCCGACCCGGAATTACGGACTTCCTGGCTGCTTTTCGCTCCAGAAAGAACAACTTTTGTGGCTTACACGAATTACCGCGCGCTCTGGTGGACTACGTTCTTTTTCTGGCTCAGTCGTGTAACTATATTTACCAGCGCTCTGGTGTGAGTATACTCACACATGAATAATACACTATAAAGTGTATAGTATAAGGTGCCGGCGTACTGACAGCTCAACATAACCAACAACATAACCAACATAAATCATTTTAAATCGTGATAATTACTATAATTTTTAAGAGTTAATACTACTGAGTGATATTAAGGGCATTCTCAGACTGTACCCCCTGTTTTTTAAAAAATTTCTATGGGTTTCAGCTGTTATAACCATATGAAAATTTTATTAATTAGTTGAAAAAAAATTAAAAACTTAGTTGGAAAAAGGAGAACGTAGTCGTAATTTCACCGAGGTATACAATTTATAAAAAAAAATGACATGCAATTGATATCAGTTGGGAGTTAAATGAAATTTGTTGGATAAATTTTAGTCTATAAAATTTGAAAATTAGAATTATAAAATTGACATGAACATTTTACTGAAATTTATTTTACAAATTTCGTTCAGCTTCCAATTGATATCAATTGCAAGTAATTTTTTTTTAAATCTATATCGTAGCGAAATTACGACTACGTTTTCCCGTTTTTGATTGAAGTTTTAATTTTTTTTTAATTAATTAATATAATTTTGATACGGTTATGAGAGATGTAAGCCATTTAAATTTCTTAAATAGTGGGGGACACTGTCTAAGCTCAAGGAATGGCCTGCAGGATCAATTATTTTTCAGAATTTTTTTTTTTAAGCCCGCCCCGACCAGTAAAACCTCGGCTTCACCTCGGTTTTGCATAAGTCGGGCGGGCCGCCCCCTCCCCCCGCCTGTATCCGTAATTCCGTACTTTCGGTTGGAAACCAAAAAAAATAGTATACAACCCACGGCCAGAATGTTAGATAGCCTGACACATGGAATATAGAAGCCTCGGCTTCGCCTCGGCATCTATATTCCATGCGCCAGAAAATCCAACTTTCTGGCCTAGGGTAGTAATATACTATTTTTGGTTTTTTAGTAAATCAACTGCTACTCTGCAAATATTGATAAAAAAAATAATGTTGCCAGGAACTTTTTTAGCTTAAAGTATCCCCAATAACCCTATAAATTTTTTAATTAATCTATCGAGCCGTTTTTTGGGGGTGATCGATTAAAGTTCTGCTAAACAATTAAAGGAACAAGTTTTGTTCCTTTGGTTGTGTAATCATAATCAGAATGAAAAAATAATTTTTTTTTTACTTTTCTTTCAGTTTTGCATTGGTAACTCAGTAAATGTGAGGGAAAGAGAAAAAAAACGAAGAATTTCCAAAAATGTCAAAGAAATTCACAGTGATCAAAAAAATTGAAACTCGTTTTTTGGGGTCGAAAATTTTTTTTTGTTGATTTACTAAAAAACCAAAAAAAGTCATTTTTTTGTACTTACTTCTAAAGGATGTTAAAAATCAAAAAATTTTTTTTTCCAAAAAATGAGGAACGGGTCTTGTAGGGAATTTATTCAAGTTTTCAACGCCGCCCTCAAATTCACTGTGCGATCATTGGTACCTGAGATATTGATGATCAAAGCCAAAAAGATCATTTTTTGTTTGAAGGCTGATATCTCAGCGACAAATTGTCCTACGAGGTTAAAAAAATAGCTCAATTGAAGCTGAATAAATTTGCCAAATGACCTATGCTTTGGTTAAGTTGACAAAATTTTTCCACAGTCCGTGGGCTCTTTGGAAAAAAAAAAAATTTAGAAATTTTTTGTCTTGCGGTATTTCTCATGTTAGCGTAATAACCAGACCTTTTAAAAAATTATGAAAAAAATGCACCAAAACTAGAGATTTCAAGCTATAAAATGCTTTTTTTAAAATCTTAATACGATTATTTTTTACAAAGTTACAGACTTCTAAAAATTACTAAAAAATTTATAAAATTTTTCTGTTCCTTTAATTTTTTGCGTAAATGTACTTAATGTAATAAAGTCTGAGGACACTTGTACAATTAAATAAAATTGATAATAAAGTGTGAGAACACGTGTATACAAAAACGAAAAACTAGTACGGAACTAGTGTATATTTTCCTGTCGTTACTGACCCGGAACTGACAACTGAGAGTAATTGATGTGCATCCACACCTATTATATTTTCCGATCGGGTCCTATTTGGTGGATCGTTTGGGGGAAGACTGTGTCCAATCGGAACGCAGCTCCCTTGAGTCCTTCCTCTTTTTCTACGATTTTCCGCTAGAGAAGTGGCAAAGGCATCCCCCGATGCAAGCCTATGTGTGTGCGCATCCACCTACATACACCCACATACACAATATTCTATGCACCCGAGTCGAAATTCAAGTTCTGTTTTAATTGTAAAAGTATTCAAATCCTTTGTAGTTCAATTTGCCGCTTCCCCAAACGCCTGTTTTGATTGTATAAGATGACGCAGACTAAAAGTACAACCAAACCAGACCTACAAAATGCTCTTTAATCGTAAATATTACCCACATTTTTATTATTGTTATTATTTTTCTAACATTTTCTACAACGAAACCAGGCGTAAAATAATAATAATAGTAAGGATAATAATAATGAGTATGTAAATAGTCTTTGAAATCTGCGGACGCGGGTTCGAGTCTCACTTTGAGTCACTTTTTTTTTTTAAATAATAATAATAATATTAATAATATTAATAATAATAATAAATAAATAAATAATTATTTTATAGTATATTAAAATAATCACAAAATATTTAAATAATAATAAAATAATTATAATTATAATTATTACTAATACTAATAATATTCTTGTATAAGATTCTTCCCAATTCAATATTTATGATAATACCCGTGGATACTATACTTAATACTAAAAACTAAAAAAGTTATAAATTCCAAAAGTGCACACCTCAATCGCTCATTTTATTTTTAATTATTACTTTTATTTAATAACATTAGTTTTTTTTAATATGAATTTTTCTATTCACCTTTTATATTGTTAATTTTATTTTTTTTTTACTTCTTATTTTCAGTTTAATTTTTTTTTTTTTTGCATATTTCAAACATGAAAGCGCTGAGGGTGCTCTATTGTCGCTCGGTTTTTTTATTTATTCTAAATATCCCGTGTTTTTGTCTTAGATCTCCTCTCCCTTAAATATTCGACCCAATGGACTGTCATTTGTAGAGGCGTGGCTTACGACTCGGTTATATGAGCTTACTAAAGTTTTCGCTCGCATATCGGTTGCGTAGCGTTGCGGTTAGCGCATAAGACTGGCGAGCGTTAGGTGATAGGTTCGAATCCCGGGAGTTGCGATTTTTCGTCGATTATTTCTTTCTACGATAATCTTAATTTAATTAATAGCATGAGTGTACTGAGTCATAGAATCTAATAAGATATTCTGCCTCTTTCAGTTCCTACCATCAGAAGTTTCTCGAACTTCAGAATATAGTATATTACACACCTAGGGAAGGAAAGTAAGAAATGTCTCAGATCGCATGTAATTGTTGGCCGAGGCGAAGCCGAGGTCAACAAACATGTGATCTGAGGCTTTCTTATTTACTTCCCGAGGAGTGTATACTATTTTTCTCGACGACGGAGGCGGAAAGCGGCATCTTCGTTTTGTACAGCGGGACGAAAGTTGACGCTTTCCGCCCGGAGGCGAGAAAAAAATATTTCTACGTTAAAATTTTTTTTGTATTTGAGCCAAATTTAATTATTTCATTATGCATATTTATAATTTTATAATAATTATGATTTCATAATTAAAACAGTGGTGTCGCTTCTAACGTGTTGACGTGTTTTTAGTTTCTTTATTTTTTTTATAATAAATAAGTATTATTTTTATTGTTATTATTATTAATAATAGTAATATTATTTAAAAACAAAAAAAACATAATAATGGGCCTGAGTGGGATTCGAACCCGCGCCCTCAGATCTGAAATAATATTAACATTATTATTGTTGTTATTATATTTAATATTATGATTATTCAACGTCTGGTTTCGTTGTAAACTTGGTATATTGGGACAAAACTCCTCGAGTTACAACTAAACCAGACGTACGCTGATACAGTACTCAATAACACAAGGTCTGTTTTGATCGTACATTTTTCTGGAATTAAGTCGAGAAAAAATTACAACGAAAACAGAACTTAGATTTCGACTCGGGCATAACGATATTGTAATTTATTTATAATAATAGAATTTATATCTATTTTATAAATTTTCCTTATGAATATTTACTTTTATTTATTTATAAAAATTTTAGTGACATAAGTTTTATTAGTTTACTTATTTATTTATAAAACATTTTATATCTGTTTGCATGAATCTTTTTCTATGTAAATTCTACTAATCAATTTATTTATTCATATAAACTTTCCTATTTATCCTATAGTTTTTACTTCTTTAAATTTTAGTAATTTATTTAAAATTTTGTGTTTATTCCTACAATTTTATTTATTTGAATTTTATTAATTATTGCAATTATTTATATAAAGTCTTATATTTATTCCCACAATTTTTATCTATTTGAATTTAATTAATTATTTAAATTATTTATGTAAAACTTTGTATTTATTCTTACAATTTTTAGCTATTTGAATTTAATCAATTATTTAAATTATTTATATAAAATTTTATATTTATTCTTACAATTTTTAGCTATTCGAATTTAATAAATTAATTTAATTATCTTCTCTTATTTATATAAAATTATCATTGAATGGTGTCCCGCCAATTCATGTACTTATTCTTATAAATTTACTCATGTAAATAATATTAATTTATTTGTCTAATTGATAATAATTATCTATTTTGATATTTATTTAGATAATTCTCTTGCTAACTTTTCCATTTAAAAATTATTGATTTGAATTCTTTCAAGTTAAACTTATTTCGTATATAAAGTATGTGAATATTCCTTGATAAAAGTCTTTTATTTAAAATTTGTTCCATTTAATATTATTTACCCAAATAGCAAAATGACTTCAGAAAGAATATCGAAAGAGTTCTTATTTATGATTGAGACGTCAGAATTTCCATCCGAAAGAACCCTTTAGGAAGTTCTCAAGAAGTCGAATGCGCCGCTTTATGCGCAAGTACAGACTTCTTAGCAAGTATAGAAAAGAGCTTATAAGGAATTCTTTTTTCTGACTTCAGAAATAACAATGGTTTAAGAACTCTTTTCTTATGTATAAAAATGACTTCTTAAGTGACTCGCTTTTCCAAGTTCTTAGTGATGAATTCGTAAAGAATTCATATTTAAGAAGTCTGAAATAAGACTTCGTTAGGACTTCTTATTTAATATTTGTAGGATGTTAAATAGGGACTGAAATAGAAATTGAAAAATTTTTAGAAAAATAAATTTAAAATTATTTATTGGAACATAGCATTTTTAGTACATAGAACAAATATTTAACCTACTTAGCTTTCATCATTTTATGTATTATTATATATTATTTCTGCATATATATTATATTATATTGCATAAAATATCACTCATCGTATTATGCACGATGAAAAATGGAAACAAAATAAAAAGGCCATTCGGTAGCCGAAATGGAAGGTAGATTTTTCAATTAATCGATATAAAAAGTTAGTTTCATACATAGATATCTTGTGATATATGTTAGTGTATAGTCATGACATAAATTAAACTCATTTTCTAAGAGTGAGGGTAAAAAAGGACAACGATTATTTTCGATAGAGAACTTCAGATAGTTGATTTGACATAACGTTATATAGGTAATGTACCAAACTAACCTTCACATAAATAAAGTATTGGAAATTTAATTAGTATTAGATTATAATTGTAATCGCTGTTACAATGGCAAGACCAGTTATAATTATAGGACGTACAGATACGATTGGAACATCATAAATCATAAGAGAAATACTTTTAAAATATGAAATAGCTGTAAAACTTACAGGTTATTTAGTTCACAATAAAATTCACGTATCAAAATTGATTTATTATGGGAAATGCATAAGTTATGTGGTATGAAAACCATATTTTCAACATTTTTTGATTCCATTAAAATTTTCAAGGCTATCAAATTATTGGAAGAAATAGTCAAAACATAAAGCTTAAGGTCATAAATTAAAGATTATTAGACGAGCTTTCAGATACTTTTTACGGAAATTGTCTGTGAATATTAGTTTTGAAGTTATATAAGCTTTAGTAGTGATTAAAATCTGATTTTTACGAAAAATCATGAAAATTTCAAACAGCTATAATTTCAAAACTATTTGAACGATTCAGCCCATCTTTGAACTTGATCGAGGTAATCACCTATAGAATAAGTGTGGTAAATTTCATGGAGGTCCGATAAGAAGTGTAGGCGCTATCGTTATGACAAGACCAGTGATAATCATCAGGATTGGAGGTACATTTGATACATCATAAATAATTAAAGAATTACTTTTAAAATATAAAATAGCAGTGAAATTTACAGGTTATTTTGTGTACAATAAAATACAACTGACGAAACTGGATTTTAATGGGACAAGCATAAGTTGTGTGGAATGAAAACAATATTTTCAACATTTTTTGATTCCATTAAAATTTTCAAGGTTAGAAAATTATTGGAAGAAATGGTCTAATTATAAAGTTTAAGGTCACAAATTAAAGCTTATTAGTCAAGCTTTAAAATACTTTTTACAGAAATTATCTATGAGTTTTAGTTTTAAAGTTATATGGACTTTAAAAGTGATTAAAAACTGATTTTTTCGAAAAATCGTAAAAACTTCAAACATCCATAACTTCTAAACTAATCGACCGATTCAGCCCATCTTCGAACTTAACCGTGGTAATAACACATGAATTAAGTGTAGAAAGTTTCATTAAGATTGGATAAGAATTGTAGACGCAATCGTGTCATCAAAAGTCGGTTCTATTACATAAATATATATATATATATATATATATATATATATATATATATATATACATACATATATAAATTTTTCAACGAATGGTATTTTTGAACTCTACTCAACTAATTATGATAGTTTATGACGAAATTCCTTGTAAAATCGACCATGAGGACAAATACAATAGTTAGATTTTTAAAAAATCTACCTAAAAATAATTATAATTTTCTAAATAAATTACGTATTCAATAAAAATAAAAAATAATAATAAATGAATAAATATACTCGTTTCATACGTTCTTTTTAATCTTTAGTTTAATGTTTATCAGCTGTGTATTTCACTTGCATGTTGAAGCCAAGTTTTGACTGCACCCTCCAATTCTGGCAATGTGCATCGTGGGTTGCAACTAAAAACTGTATCTAACATCATGAAAATAATTATTCATATTTTATTGAAACTTCAACGGTTTTAAAAAATTTATGAATCTAAAGTTTGTCACGTAGCGATTCAAACGTGAATCGCTGCGCGCGCTTTCCCATCTCGCCGTGAATTTAACAACACCTCCTAGCTCAAATTAAGCGCATTTATTTATTATGATTTGTTATTATTTAAATATTTATAGTATTTTATTGGATTATTTTAGTATGATTTAATTATGAAATTATTGATATTATTGTTGATCAGGTTTATATTTATATTTTGATAATTATTTTGATTTTGATGTACTTAATCAATATTTTCATTTCAGTCAGTAGCACACGTGTTATAGAGCGTACATAAAAATATCGACCGAAGGGAGAGTAAGTCGATAAAGTGGGGATAAAAATCGATATTTTTCTCCAGTCACGTGGTGCACTGAAATAATTATTGTTTTATTGTTTTAAGGATTAATAATCATTATGTTTATGTTTATAAATAGAAAATATTATTTAATTTATTATTATGGTATAACTCAGGTCATTTAATGATTTAAATATTTTATTTTTAATTGATAATTTCGGGTCCGAGGTCGTTAGAGGGAATAACACGTGAGTGATACCCCTCCCTCGGAAAAATCAACGAAAATATAGTCAGAGAGGACCGGGTTTTTGTAAAGATAGAACGTGTTGTTGTCCGTGATTTTTTTTTTTTGAGTCAATTGTTCTGGCCCAGGTGCCGTAATGCAATAATTGCATAATTAAAGTATTTAATTTGGATTGTGATATTTATTATTAATAAACTCAAGAAGTAAATTGTTATCAACGCCGGTAAGTCAATTGGTATTTTCATTTGTTGCATCGGCTATCGCTGGTCCTTCAGTAGAGTTGATCGCGGTATTTAATTGATAAATAATTGAACCTGAGTTATATTGTCATAATAAGTTGAATTTGTCCGGCGTGCGTTTCAAGTACGTAGACGCGTCGAGCAAATTCCTTAGAGGATTAGACAAGGATAGCAAGAGTGGCTCCTTGTCTTACACTAGTATTTTTTTTACATATATATGAGTTTAAAAGTATATTTGAATATTGAATATTATTTCTCTGGGTAAAATTTATTTTACAATTTGATGGTATGCAACCCAGTGTTGCCAAATATATTGAGTACCCGTGTCTTTCTCTCCCCAGAGTAAATAATATAACATTAAGAAAAAGATTAGTATTATTTTATTTGTTTACAATCTAAATTAACTAACAATTTGAAAATTTGTATTTGAATTCCCCAGTGGATAATTTAAATGAATTATTATTATTATCATTTAATTGTAATGAGTATATTTTAATTTGATAAAAATTTATTATAGAGAGTTAATTATATTAAACAATATTTGGGTATTGTAATAATTTAAAAGTTTATTTAAATATATTTTGAATTAAATAATTACGTAGAAGGAACCCAGTGATAGCCAATATTTATTTATTTGTTTCCTGGATATATTTAGTAGTAATTATTCCTTATTATTATTTTTGTCCATTATATATTTATTTGGTTGTCATTCCGCTTGGTGCATGCATTCTCGCTCAAGATTTTGTCCCGTGATTTCTCCCCTGAATTATTATTTTTGTCCGTCTTTTGTAAAAACGGAATGGCGCCCTCGTGCACTAACCCAGCCTGAGGAGCTGGTCCAGGCACAATTTTATTTTGTTTAAAATTATTTATTATTTTGAGTTATATTTATAATTTTTATTTTTAATTTTTAATACACTTGGGTGACCACATACGACTCCGGATTTTTATTCGCGTCTCCGTCGCGAAAAGAAAAACGGTTTACGTTATAAGTTAAAACAGACAATTTACAATTTTCGGATATTTTTTCTGAAGTCACTTACAAAAAAATAAAAACTAAAAATATGTACTTATGGAAAATTAAAAAAATAATAAGCGCAATTTCTTTTAAAACTTTTTTTTTTATACTTAATCGTTTTAAAAAAATCCAAAAATTATTAGACGTCGGCTAACTTCAGTATCATAAAAATTTTTTACATAAAACTTGGTCTAAATTTCTAGATAGAATTTTTTCGCAATATAATATTTATAATATTTATAATCGAATGATTATAAGCTTTAAATTCAAATACTGTTTTATGGATGTAAAACTAAATTTGAATCAATCAAAAATCTAACATAATCGAAAATAATAATCTTACTTGTTAAGAGTTTTACAAAAGCCATTCCTTTGACAGCTATAGTCTTTTTTTGGCCACTCCAGGACAGTTTGAGACTAAATTTATCGTCTAAAATAAATGCAAGTACTTCCCGGATATGTTTTTTGCCATCAGGTACGTTCCTAAGTCTAATAATATTAGCCTGAAAAAATATTGAAATGCAATATTAATTAGTAAATAATATTCGATTATCAGAAATTATGGAGGTATGGTTGATTTATTTTGATTAGGCAACGTTTAAAAAAAAAACTCATTTTACAAGAAAATAAACATGAATGAATAAATCAACCATAAGAACAATAGAGTTTAATGTTTTTTACGTATTGTGCACGTGCTTCTTCATTTTCAAGTAAGGTTTTGTTTAATTCCTTTAAAGTAGTTTCATCTTTTACAGTGAATTCAGGTAAAGCATTGAGTATATTAGTTGAAGATGTTGGTGTAGAGTTATTAGATTTTACGTACATAAGTACCATGTCCAACTTTCAAGATATCTGCTCTAGTTTTGATCTGCATGCGGCTGTTATCAGAAAAGAACACTCATGACTATTTTTCAAACCAAGAAAACTAAGTTTTTTTTTCGAAAAGCATAAAATCAATAGCATAAAATTTTAATTGATATAAAATCATAATTATAATTCAATATTATAAACAATTCATGCTATATATGTCAAAAAAATGTTAAAAATAAATTGCACTTACGGCAGCAGTTTTCACAAACTGGCGCAACCAATTGGTTGTTAATATTATCACTTTGCTTCGCTGGATTAGTTGGTAGATTCATTTTACCATTATTTTTTTGACTACTTTTTTTAAATACGGTATTGTTTGGCACTTTACCAAAATCAGGGTTACTTTTTGGTTCTATGATCTTATTACTATTGTTATTTTTATTATTAAGATTATTGTTGTTATCATCGTTTCAATATTGTCTGCTGTTATGACAATATTTGTTGGTCGAAGATTAGGAAGCTTCAAACTTTCATCAGTTTCAATTAAATTAATAGGTTTATCTATAGATGCAAATTATTTATTAAAGTTATATAATATACTTTTTATGACTATATCAATTAATGCTGTATAATACTTACCAACGACTTCAATTCTACGCACAGATTATTTTTCATTTTTGCTTCCTTTTTCCTTCAAATGATCATATGCAGGATCTTCAAAAAAATCCCCGTAATCTAAGGGCTGGGTCTCTGGTATATCGTCATCTTGACTATTATCAACTGATTTATAATTAAAATCTTTTGCGGAAACTTTGTCATTATCATTTGATTCATTATCTATTACCGACGATTCTAAGTCATAAAAATTTTATGAAATTTCAAGTGGTGACATATGAATACAATTATAAAAAGCAAATTGATAACATACTGTCTGTATCAATATCTTCCGTGGAATCATCATCGGAAGTTTTTTGATAGCGTGCTGGTGGTTTCCGTGGGCGCTTTGTTAAAGCTTCCTTTTTTTTAGTGATGTTTATGAAAGACGCTTCGTCACTTGTAGATAAATCAACTGCTGCAATTTCCACTTGTCTAGCAATATCATAATTGTCTATAAGGAACAAATATTAAACAAAAATAAAGAATTTTTAAAAATTATAGATCTCAATTAAAACAAATAGCTGAAAATATTTTACATTTGTTTTCGACATAATTAGTGAAGTAAATTTTTTATAACTATCATAAATGTAAACTTACTGTAGGGACCTAGCAGCTTAGTGTATTTTACATGCTGCCATTTGACTTTAGGGTTAGTTCCTTTCTTACAAGCGGTTGTAGCATTTTCGCTTTTTGGAGGCCATTTGATCACTTTTTTACTTTCGTCTACCCAACTTTCTGGCACGGTTGAACACCAATTCTCACAAAAAGCAACAAAATACATCTAAATAAAAAGGATATCATTGCTTTCGCATAAGCGCCACTTCTCGATTCGTCATGGAACCAAAAAGACAAGATCCGCATCGCCATCTATGGAAAATGACTTGAATCCTCCTTGTCAAATATGGAAAACGGCTCGAATCCTCCTCGTCATTTAAGGAAAAACAATTTTATCCTCTTGGTCATTTATGGACAACGATTCGAATCCGCATCGCCATCTATGGAAAACGACTTGAATCCGCCTCGTCAAGTACGGAAAACGAATTGAATCCTCCTCGTCACAGATAGACATGACTGTTCCCGAATGGACATGCACCCGAAAATGAAAGATAAAAAGAACAGACGGTAATAAATGGAAAATTATTATCTGCTCAGTAAAACAATCAGTAGCTAATGTAGGAATTCGAGATTGAATTGAAAATTTAAAAAAAATGAAATTATATTTTACGAGATATAAATACTGAAAAACTTACTTAAAACTAAAACAAATTAACAAAATAGTCTTTATCATATATTAGTTTTATATACTTTATGCACGGAAGATAACTTAAAATTTAGTTATTGATATAAATTAAAACACAATATGTAATGGAAAATAAATATACAGACTTGTATTGATAAAATTTTTAATATGTATTTTTATTATACTCTTAGCGATATAAAATCATCAACATCTGCAATACTGATCCATAAATTATTATTTTTGAAAGCGTTAATAATATGATCAGTACATTCCAAAAATCGTGGAATATTTAATATTTTTTTTTCGTACAAATCCCACAAACAATCAATAATGATTTTCATAGTAACTGTATTTTTTTCGGATCTTTACAGATCTTTAATCCATTCAGTAGGGACATCGATTCAACTTTTGTTTGTTCTTGAAGGGCTGCTAAATGTTCTGAAATTTAGTAAGGAGTTAAATTAATTCCTGCAAGGATCTACATGAAATTTAAATGGAGTATCTAAATACTAATTTTATTTTATAAAGAGTTTAAATTAAACTTATTGACTTAAAATTATTGTTATTATTACTAGTAAATTCCCGAATTTGATAAAAACGATAAACTTATATATGTGTTTATTGTAGCTTTTGTGTTTTTGTAGCTTATTAAATATATAATTTTCAAATTTTTTATTTTAATTTAAGTAAATAAAAATTGCATGATTGAAGTGTTAATGTTTAAATTTCATTACAAAATAGATAATCGAATTTCACAACTTATCATTAGAAATTCGTGTTATCGGTTGTAAAATAAAACAATCGGTATTAAAGTTTCCCTATTATCATCCGAAAAACATTTCGGGTGCATGTCCATTCGGGAACTGTCGTGTCTATCTGTGACGAGGAGGATTCAATTCGTTTTCCGTACTTGACGAGGCGGATTCAAGTCGTTTTCCATAGATGGCGATGCGGATTCGAATCGTTGTCCATAAATGACCAAGAGGATAAAATTTTTTTTCCATAAATGACGAGGAGGATTCGAGTCGTTTTCCGTACTTGACAAGGAGGATTCAAGTCATTTTCCATAGATAGCGATGCAGATTTTGTCTTTTCGGTTCCATGATGAATCGAGAAGTGGCGCTTATGCGAAAGCAATGATATCCAATAAAAAAATTTAATACAGATAAAAAAGAAAGTGAGGTTAATCGTTATTTACTTTTGAAACCATGATTCTAAGGACCAAATGTCCATTGTAATAGGATTTTGTTTTATAATTTTCATGTAAGTTCAGAAAAAAATATTAATTTATATTAAAATTACTTTTAATTTACCTCAGTTTTGAATTATTTTATATGCTGTTGCTAAAGACGCTTAGATTCTCAACATGTACTTGCACGTATATGCACCTATGAATGTATGGTTATGTAAAACGACTGTAGGTATACACGGTGTACTCTACACATGCATGTATACATGTGTATAGTTTCCTTAGTATTTCACTTAAACAAAAATAAACGTAGATGGCATGTCAGTTGCAGTGCGCGAAATTTAAAGCTAAATTGTAGATAAAATAATTTATATTGTCTATGAAAAATAGAATGGTATTAAATTTTACTAATAATGTTTTTATTTATATTTATACATATATATTTATGTATAATGTACAACAAAAAATAAAAATATACGATTTTTTTTTCTCTTTTAATGCATAATATTTAATTTGACGAATGGATCAACGGAAAAAAATAAAATAAATCATTGCAAGGTATACAAACTGCTTTTTTCAAAACATCTTTCACTCCAAACTGTCTCGCATTAGACCATTCATTCCCAGAAACCATATGAATTAACTTCGAATCAATAGGGTAATTTTCCAAACTTTTAGGGTTACTTAACGTTTGTCCTTCTAATGTGATTACGTTATTTTGTACATAAATATTGTTAATGCGAACAACGTCGTGATTTATTAAATAACAAAACGAATCACACGTTTGGCAAGTAGAGAGTTTAAAATTTCCATAATTAATTTTATCATACGAAAGAATACCACTTCTTTTAGACTTTTTAGTAATAAAATTAGATACTTCAGGCTTCATCAAACTTTGATTAATATTTTGTTTGAAATTACACTTAACTCGTTCTTCGATTCGCTTATGTAGTTGCTGTAGTGGTTTATCATGTTTTTTTAAAATGTTTTTGAGAAAACCAAGGTAACTTTCGAAAGAAAAAGCGCTAAACGAGTCTAAATGACCAAGTTTTAACACATCTTCAGGTAAATGGATTAGGTTGTGCACGTTGTAAATCACGAAATTTTCTCCATATAATTCCACGCTTCCATTAATAAAATAATCTAATAAACTTTTAGCACACTTATTGTTTCTGATACAATCAGTTTCATCACATAAAATTCGGATTGCACATTGTAAACTATTGACATGATACATATATTTTACAGGAATATAATGTTTAAAGGCGATCGAACCAACATACAACAAAAATAATCTTAGTTCAGTCGCTTTCCATCGATCTATCTCATCTAACCCACGAGTTTTTCGAACAAATTCTTACGGTATCCAACTCTTCATTGAATTTAGTAGAGTCGAGATTTCTTCTATTTTGTTGTGACTCAACTTAAGTAATTTTTTTTTATCCATAGGACATTTAGTGACCCATAATTTAATAATTTTTTTCACTACTCCAAGACAAACAAGATGCATGTATTCAACTGGGAATTGAGAAACCATGCCAACGTCGGTTTCTTCAAATTTTGATTTTCCATGATGGTGATCTTCATTAACACGTTGAATAAAATTATCATCAGTACGTAACGGTGCATCAGTCCTTAAAAATCTCATTCGATAATCTTTATATTTATCACCTTCCTGTATGCATTTGCTGCAGCCAAAATAGCCAGTATGTCCTTTCGTATAGGTTACATAAGAACGAGCTGGTGAGTCACAGATGACAGCTCTAATTTTCACAAAAAAATGTTGATGATTATATTCAAAACCTTTAGAATGTAAAGTATTGTATTCATTTATGAATTCTTTCAGAAACTCATTACAGTTATCCGGCTTGTTAAACCCATGATATATTCCAATGACAAAAGGTATAGCAATTTTCGGAAATACTTCTGCCAATATGGGGTATAATTGCCTCTTGGAGCTTTTTGAAATCGGCAATCCATCGATATGAACGTTTATTAAAATATTTGCGTCGAATTTATTTATATCAATAGAATTCAACTGATCAATCAGTCCTCGTTCTAAGCCGTAATGAAAATATTCCCCAGGTGATACGGAGCGGATGACTGTAGTTTGAGGAGTATTTAATAAAGTGCGAGAATCTGTAGGTAGTTTTTTCAATTCGTCAATAGACTTAATATTAGTGAGTATTTTTAAAAGAGACCCGGATGCCGCGTGACTGATGTTATATTGGCATTTCCATTGTGCTATTTGACATCCTAAGTCAACTTTTACATCAGGTACAGTAATTTCATCTTCTATAATATCGATATCAATATCTTTTATTGTAGAACTACTTTCAATACTATCTATCTGAACTGAACCAACGCCATCATTACTATTAGTATCAGTATCACAATTATTATCTTCAACTTCAGTGTCACTTGTTAGCCTGATGAAATTATTTAAACTTGTATTTTCAACTGTGTTTTCTTTGCAATTAGGCATGACATTACTGACATCGCAACTCGGTTGAATTGGAGCGGGAGTTTGTGATACAAGTAATCCATTACTATCTTATTTACCTTATGTAACCACTAACTTTATAAAATTCACAATCACTAAGATAATACGAATGGTTGTTGATATAAATTATATTATATTAATAATTAATTCATAAATAGTAAATATATGCAATAATAAAATAGGAAATTTTTGGTTACTGTACATATAATGTATATATAAACAATATATAATACGCATGCTCTTATAACTCGTTACGCGCATGCGCAAAAGAATGAGAGAATTCGCATGTAGGACTTCTATGAGAATTCTACAAAATGAATACATTATGCGTTCATATAACTGAACGTCTTTATTATAAGTTCTTTAAGGAGTCATAATTTTGGTAACTTTAAGAAGTAAAAAACAAGAATACTTAAAGGGGTCTCAAAACGGATGTCTTAAAAAAGACGTCTCGAAGAGTTCTTAATTTGGAGTTCTTAAATATGAAGTCTTTAGGAACTCAATGTTGGACCTCTTACAGAAGTCATTCAAAAGACTTCTTGCAGTAGCCTTTCTGACTTGGATGCTATCTGGGATATTTGAATATTCTGGGCCACGTGTCATTAAATTCATTTCTTTGGGTATCTGTTTTACGTTTACGTGGACACCGAAATATTCTCTACAAAAGTGCACTTAAAAATGTAAGAGCTTATAAGATTATATACTTTGTTTATTTTATTTATTTAACAATGAGTCATTGTTAAGCTTTTAATTTCTCTTTTAAACTAGTTTAAGTACGCTTTTGTTGATAAAATATTTTTGTTAATTTTTTCGGAAAGTGTTTCCAGATGTTCTTTTGGGCCTTTATTCTATTGTGACCTGAGGGGTCATTAAAAATGAATTTGGTTGTTTGCTCTAGAATTTCTACGTGCGTCAGAGCAAACTAATTTACTAATGCTAAACACATTTTACAGCTACATTATTTCTTATCACTCTATGGTTATTAAGAAAAATAAAATAAAATCTAGTCGCCACGTATTTTTTTACAACAAATAAATTTAAAAAAGAAAGAGAAATAAAAATGTTTAGCGTTTAAGCTGGACGTAACAAATCACTTATTAAACTCACCACTACACTCTCAAAATCTTCAGGTATTATTTTTAAATTGTTGGGCGCCAAATATAACCGAGACCCCCAGTCCAGGGTGTGATTCCCTGTCCAGGAAGCCAAGATTGAATTCAGTTGATAAATCAACTGTTTTATGTGACTAGCTCGTCTACAGGGTGGGAAATACCCGATCCTGGTCACAAGGATATAATTAGGAATCCTGAGAGCATAGGTTGCTTATAGAATAAGAGATTTATTTACGTGATATATATATATATATATAAAAATAATTAACAATTTATTTAACCAATTTTCCCAGAAAAGAAAATCTCACTTTACAATAATTAAATAATATGAATAAACCCGCGACAATAATCAGATGACACGAGTTAGTGAGAGAGAAAATTAATTTAATGTAAATGACCACGCCCAAAATGGCGGCTTCAAAATGCTGACTAGATTTCACAACTTTGATTTATACTCACACTAAAAACTCACTTTTATAATTTTCCAATAATTATCTCGTGTCCAATTGATACTCTTACTCAGAAGGAGATTATGAATTTTTATTAATTTTACTTAGTAGATTGAGTAACAATTTTATGATAATAATAAAACCACATTTGTTACCAAACGTGTGAATTTAATTAATAATTATTGGAGACACCTACGTCTCTCGACTCGGCCATACGAGCGTTCTTAGCTTCCAAGTCCTTCCAGGTCCACATCCTGCCGATGGACAGCAGCTCGTAGTTCCAAGACTCCACCAACGTAGTTCCTGACTTATTCCAATAAAATTGATACGCTTTCAAATGAATCCAAATGACGGATCGTCAACAACCACAAGAAGATAAACTCAAACACGTACTTGACCAGAAATTTTGGTGCAGAAAAAGACTTTAATAATTGTATTACGAAGGAGTGAGTTGGTCAGCTGCTTTCTCTGAATTGTCCGAACTACCCCTGTGCGATGTGGTTACTACCTCCAACTCCAGGCTAGCGCATGCGCCCTGTAACTTTGCCTCGTGGCAAATCCAGTAGGTATAAGAAATTGTGTGCGTATCCCTCGTCGTCCAGTTGCCATAGGCAGGCACCAGGTGCTGGTTACGTTATCCTCCGAGCATGATGTTTTAAACATTTACTGGATCCCGGTTACAATGCATTTAATTATTCTTCAAGTAGAAAATAAAAATTTTTGATTCGCTTTTCACCTCTATTATTCTAAACAAAGACCTGGAAATTTTCTCTGGAACATTAGATCAATTCTAGAGGAAATCCTACAAAGTTCAGGTAAAATTATTGTGTTCATCTGACGGAAGTCTATATAAACACTCAAATGTAATTTGTCTGAATGTCTGGTCTAATTTTTGTCATTATCCAACAGGAAGTTGGTTACATGTTGACCTCGAAAATTGCTGCCAGAACCGATTTAAAAAAACTTTTTTTTACAGTTTCCAACCGGCTTCACATCAGAGAACCATATAAATTATTTATATGCATATTTATTTCACGTTGCCCAGCCATAACGTCAATGGATTTCTAACGGTTTTCTGAAATATTCTCCGAAACATCGGATGAACTTGAGAAGGAATCGTGCGGAGGTCCATCTAAACTCCTAAAGTTTTTTATAAGATCGGGAACTTTCCGCAACGGTTTTCGATATTATTATTTAATAAATCTTTATATAATTTTTTAACTCATCAAAAATAAATTAGTATTCTGAAAAAGTCAGAAAACCTTACAGCTTCAGACGTATCTAGTACCCACTGGGTGTTTGTTCCAGATATTATTTACAGCTTCATAAAGTTTTAAAATATGAAAACGATCAGTCGCCATATTTGATGATCGTTTAACGTTTTTGACATCATTTTTACTAAATACCTGTGATTTCGTCGATTGGTTATTTAAGATGGTATTTTCTAAAGTAGTATGATGAAATATGGTTAAACAGTATTCATTCGAAACATTTTCATTCAGATTATTTAATTCACAAAATATCTGTGACAACACATAAATATTAAATCAACTATGATTAGTCAATGATTAAATTAATTAACTAATTAACATCGATCATAGAACCTTTGAAAGAAAATGAAAACGGAATTATTTATTGTTTTTCAGCATCATCATTGTCTTTCAGCCCATAGCGGATGCATCAGAGCATTTTCCCTACACACATTGAAAATTCTTTGACTGTCAATTCTCTCCCCTCTGCAGTATTAGCCATCAAGTATTCTATTAAAAAAAAAAATAATAATAATAATAATAAAAAAGTCATTCTTCATTGTTTATAACACTTTTGTTTTTAAAGTTAATAACTTAAAAAATTTAAGAAGTTATTGAATCTGGTCCGATTTTGAGATGTCGAGTGTTCATCAGATCTACATATTTGAAAGTCCTAGATAGCCGTTTCGACTATTCTCAACCAGACTGCTGAGGGTGTGTCTGTGTGTTTGACAGTGTGTCAGCATTGATGCAAACATAATTTTGACTTAACATATCATTACAATGAATTAATCTTTTGAAATGCGTTAAACGACGTTTGAAAGGACTTATTGAGTCTAAGATGTGTTAAAATTTTGAAGTCAATCGGTTAAATTATTTCAAAGATATTCGAAACATAACAATTAAAAAACAAAAACAAAATTTGAAATGGTTGACCTTGCAAGTCATTCCTGAAATTAATGTTTTAATCTTAAAAATAGCGAAAATTTTCACGGTTGTCCTGAAGGATATTCTCATCAAATCCTTGTCAGTGTTGTTTTATTAGTAATAATTTAAAAAAAAATATTAAATTGCAAAAAAAAAAAAAAAATAATAAAATTTCAATTCGATCTGGAATGTGATTTAATGTATTAGAAACATAACTTAGACGAAGTAATAGTTCGGCATAATACTCAGTACTATTCAGAGAATACTTGATACAGTCTCGACAGCATACAGTACTTTCTGAGATTTTTTTTTTACAGAGAGTAGTACTATTCCAGAGAGTTGCAACTACTATATTGTTTTTTCAGTGTGCTGGACTTAAGCCTCAATCCTTCCGATTTGAAGTCCTTGATGCTATCCACTGCACTGACCCTCATATGTAATCGTGTAAGTGTAAATATTATATTTATTATGATAACAAAGATAAGTTGATGAAGAAGTAAAAAATCCGTGATGCAATGATTGACGTAATTTTTATATGAACATATTACTGTTCGGTACTTTGTTTAATTTTTAGCCAGTAAATAAAATAATTAAAAGGATTGAGTAACTTTTTCATTAATAAGTATGTCCTCGTGTGGCACTGATAAGGACCACGACAGGTTTAGCTTATGACAAAACAAGTTTGTTTAAATAACGATATCCTAAAGTGGTTCTGATGAGGAAATCGTCAGGTTTGCCTTGTTAAGGCAAACCTTATATTAACCTGAGAAACGCCTCATAGTGCTTCAGACAAATCAGTAAAAAATTATAGTCGGGTACCCACACACACACACACACAAACATACACACACACGGCTGGATGTACAGCCGACAATAGTAGGAACAGCTTCCTAGGACATCAAAACGTGGAGATCTGAAGAAAATTCGCAATCTCAAAATCTGACCGAAATCTATAACATCTTACTTCTGAAAATTATTAAATTTCAAATTCGAAAGTTAAAAATGAAAGAATTAGAAAATATACGTAATAGGGTGGGCAAAAAAAAAACTAATTTTTTTTTATTTAGTTACCGTGAAAATATTGTTTAAGATGATGAAAAAAAAAAAATTATGGTAAAGTTTGAGCTCTTAATTTAGTATTAAGAGGTGGCGCTTCGTGATTTTTGATTTCCCATTTAAATAACATAGAAAAAAAAATTTTTTAATTTTGGAATTATATACTTCAACAATGGCTCGTTGTACAGACAATGTCGAGACATAAGTTTGTAAGGAATTAAATGCTTTCACAAGAAACCATCTTATCATATTTAAATAGATCTATCAGTTCAAAAAGTTATTGAAGCTTGAACTAAAATTTACAGTGAATTTCTAGATCTTTTTACTTTTCCGGCGAAACTATCAGACTTATCACGAAATGTCTTGAGATCTTCTTTGTAGACAATTTTATTCCCTAGAAAATATTATTCATAATTTCTTTCGAAATTTCCCATCGTTTTTTGGTTATTTTAATTTTGATGTCGAGCTCTTGAAATCGATCAGAACACTACTTTTCAAAGAGCTTGACAATAAAATGAAAATAACTAGAAAAAAAAGCGAAACTGCAAAAAACTTTACTGGAATAAATTTATAGGAAATAAAATTGTCCACAAAAAACATAACGTGATATTTTGTGATAAGTCGGATAGTTTCACAGGAAAAGTAAAAAAACTCAAAATTTACTATAAATTTTAGTTCAAGCTCCAATAACTTTTAAATAGATGGATTTATCAGAAAATGATAGGAGGCTTTCTTGTAGAGCATTAAACTCCCTACCAACATATGTCTCGACCTTATATGTACAATGAGCTATTGCCGAGATATAGAATTCCAAACTTAAATTTTTTTTTTTCATGTTATTTAGAAGGGCAATCAAAAATCAGGAACCACCACCTCTTAATATTAATATTAAGAGCGCAAACTTTACCAGAATTTTTTTTTTTCATCATCCTCATCGATATTTTCACAGCAACTAAAGAAAAAAAAATTAGTTCTTTTTTTGGTCCACCCTAATATGTAAAAAAACTCACCATAAACTGCTTCAAAAATATGTTCGGGTAATTTTTCCCGATTTTTAGTCTCTGTAATGGTCATCTTCGCTAATTCCTCCTTACTTAGGTTTAATTTAAATATTTTTCGGGTCATTTCTCGAGGATTTTTAAAATTGTTTTGCGCATAAAAATCTAATTTGAACCAGTCAACCATGATTCCTGAACCATCTATCAATTCCACCTGTTAGAATATCACTTATGTACATTTTTCAACTTGATTTTTTTTTTTTTTAGATTAGTATTAAGTAATAGATTGCATACAGAGTTAAAAATTTACGAAGTGATTAAGTAGTGAATGCGGAGTAGATGTTTTTTAATAGTATTAATCTTTCTGGAGTGAAATTAGCTCAAAGTAGGATTTTATTTGTGTTATTAAAAAAAAAAAAACTCCGTGGGGTAAATGATTTATTTTTGTTCTAATAAATAAAAAGGAAAATATAAAAAACTTGAGATAAATTGATTTAACTATTAGTTAGCGATTTATTACATGAAATTTGTTTTAGCTACAAAAAAAATTATTTTATTTTAAATACTCCGTACCCAGCTGTTTTCAGATTAAATCCATATTCATTCAGAAGTCATTTCTCTCAAACAAAAAAAAAAAAAAAAAAAAAACTCAAAATTTACTCCTTCTCCGCTCTCCGACTATTTTATTTCTTCCCTCTGGTACTCCAAGTGAGGAAAGTTAATATTCACTCCGAATTAACTCCCGATTACTCACAGGATAGAAACTTATCAATTGCATAAATCTTTACATCGGAATTTACTTTGAATGTTACGATCATATTTTTTAAACAATCAAGACGATAATGGTTCAAGAAAGCCGGGCATGTAGATAAATGTCATCGTGGTAACTTATCAGGTGCCGGATCCATCAAAAAAGGCCGATCGAGTAAAAATACTTTTTTAACTTCCCGCTTAGAAAATCGATGATTGTCAAAAATTTCGGGAAGTTATTGTTTTCACCCCGATTTTCGAAAATCGAGTTTTCATCAAATGTCGACGTTTTGAGGTCCTAGGAAGCTATTCTGACTATTTTCAGAATGGTGTCCGAGTGTCTGTATGTATGTGTGTGTGTGTGTGTATGTGTGTGAATGGTCTATAACTTTTTAACTAATGAATCGATTTGGATGTTTAAGGCGGCGATTGAAAGAGCTTGTTGGCCGTCAACTTTCCTGAAAATTTCAGATCGTTCGATCAAGTAGACTCGAAAATATTGGCGAATTACGAAAAAAAAAAAATTTTTTTTTTTAGTTTTTTATTGATTTCTCAGAAACGAATTGAACGATCGACTTCAAAATCTAATCAGCTCTAGAACTCAATAATACGCGTCGAATGCCGCCTTAAACATCTCAATCGGTTAATTGGTTCGGGAGATATCGTTGTAGAAAGAAATGGTAAAAAACGGTTTTTTTCAAATATCTTCAAGACGGCTGAATCGATTGCTTTTAAATTTTAATCACCTCTAGAATTCAATGAAACGCGCCTATTACCACCTCAAGATAAATCAAAATGTATTGTACTAAAATGTGTCTAAAATCTCACAAACTTTTCCTCTTTATGGTCTCTTTTGATCATCGTATAATGCCGTCAAACTTGTTCTTTTGTTTAAACCATATTATCAACGAAAAAATTGAAAAAACACCGTTTTTAATGAATTTTTCCGATATTTTATATATTATTGCTCTGACCTAAGCCAAAACTCATTCGAATCTTGATTTTGATCACTGACATTGATTTCTGCATCAACATATTTATTTTATTTAACATAATCGGGAATTAAATTTTAAAAACCGCTTGTCTATTAATGATTTTCGATTCTAAAACTTTTAAACTTTAGCATAAAGCATAACTTGTTAGAGTTTGAAAAACTCATAAAAAAACAATCGCATGCAATTAGATTTTCGAGCTCGAAAATATAGTCTCATTAATATTTTCGATTTCCTTGAACTCGAAAACAGCGGGAAGTTTTGGGGCTGGCCCGCAGGGTCAACCGACAGACCGATTTTTTCTTTTACGAGTAAGCCCAAATGATTGATCCAAGATTATAACCGGCCCGAAAATTGAACTTTTTTTTTTTTTTGGATAAAACATGGTGTGAATGAAAAAAAAATAACCAAATAAATAAATAAAAATTCTATGAGAACCCTGAACTATTTCAGCTTCTGATCTTTCCTTCTTGTTCGACGGAAATTTAAGGCATAGAAATTTTGAAATACAAACCAAGAAACATAAAAGAAACAAGCCGTGAGTTCTTCTTTAAAATTCAATAATTAAATTAAAATGAATTATTTTGTGAAAAATATTCTCCGTAAACAATATTTTCCAGACCGAAAATAATTTCTCACGTAAATTAGGCTTACGAAAAGATATTGTTGAGTATATTGGTTAGCATGTTAGTTTGCGACAACTCGTCAAAAAATAAAAATATCTTACATCTAAACCAGCAACGATAGTCGAGTGGTCTAAAAATCGAGACTTCTCGTATTTCGTGGCTATGCAAACTTGGGTTTGAATCCTGGTGTAAGTCGAATTCTTTCGGACGCTTAGTAGAATAAGTAAGCTCAAAAACCGACAATCACCGTACCAATAATGGCCAAATGGCAGATCTCCCAGAGCCTATAAAATATAATCTAATCTATCTTCCATGAACCTAAGGAGGAACAAGATTTTTTCACACTACTTGGTGAATTACTTTATATACTACACAGATAAGAATCTATTAATTTTTACTATTATATAAGATAGTTCTCTGAGTAATATAAATCATTAATTGCTTAAAACAAAGCTTTCAGAAATTTTTTCCCAGTTTTTTTGCCAATTTTCAATATCAGGGATGATTAAAGAGATAGTTTTGGGAAAGAAAAGAGTCTTTTGATTGTTGTGTGGGATAGTTGTCTGAGTAGTAATGAAAGATTCATGGCTTCAAACGAAACTTTTAAGTATTTTAAAAATAATTTTGTAGTAAATTTTCGTTTTAGGGGTGGCTATAAAGATAGTTCCGGGACAATCAGTGCTTCGTTGATTTTTTTTGTCATCTAGGCTAATTGTCCGAGTATTATAAAAATTTTTTTGCTCTAAACAAAGCTCTGCCCTGTCATGGCAAAACGACGTATCTGAAAAATTATAGTTTCGAGAAAATTGCGTTTAAAGTTTTAACAGAATTTGAGTCCAATTTGACAGAAAAATTAATTTCTGTAATGACAAAACGCTGTAACTCGAAGAATCGATTGCAAAAAATTTTCGAGTTACGGCGTTTTGTCGTAACAATTTTTAATTTTTGTGTTAGGCCTGAAAAATGTCGTATCTCTGAGGGCTTAAAAAAATTTCATCTCTATTTTCTTTTTTTTTTAATTTCCAATGCAAAAAAGATACGTTTTTTTTTTCATTTCTTTTATTCGCACATTTGATTAATATTACTGGCATAATTAATATAATTAATAAAATTTTGATGATATCCTATTATTAAGTGACACTTAATAAACCGTTTTAGCTTTGTTACGACAAAACAGCGTATCTCGAGATACGTCGTTTTGCCATGACAGGGCAGAGCTTTGAGGAAGTTTTTCAGAACTATTTAGTCAACTTTCGATCTAAGGGATGACCGTAGGGGCCGAATCGCTCCAATAGAAAATCTAATTTTCAATCGAAAACGATAAAAAGAAAAAATTTGATCAGTCTGTAACTGTCTGAAATTTTAGTAGAACTTAAATCCAAACCGCTTTTGGTCGTTTTGCTGATTTAATTTTCATCTCACTCCGGTTTTTTTTTTTTTTTTTCAGTTTTTGTTTTTCTCAGAAATGCAAAAATTCTTGGAAGAGTTTTTTATCTGTAAGATGGATGAAAATTTTTATTAATTATTATTTAGATACACTAATAGTATATAACAATTTTGAACGATCGCAAACTCAGTTAAGTTAAGTAGAATGAACTGAATTTTTGGAAAGATATCTCTATTAGGATGTCCCAAAAAAAAAACAAATATTTTTTTTTTAACCTCTTATAGGCTCAAAAGTTACTTTATATAATAAAAAAAATCCTCACCAAATTTCAGTCAGATATCTTTAAAATTGAGTTATCACAAAGGGGAATTCTCTTTCCCTTTTAAAATATACGCGAAAATTTTTCATTTTAGGTTTTCGTTATTAAGGCTATGAAAAATTTTTTTTTTTTAATTCCATCTGGTTTAAATTCGTATGAAACTAAATTCTCTACAAAAAACTGCTGATGCATTATGTACGTCAAACAAATAGGGATAAAGTTACGGGGCTTCGAAGATCAACAAAAATTTAGTTTCCTCAGTGTTAAATTATTTTTTGATATTTTTAATTTTTATTCTATCAAAAATTTTTTAAAAATTTTGACAAGCACGGTCTTGTAGGAAATTTGATTTCCTACAAAAAGTATTAAATATCATATATACGTCAAATGAATGAGAAAAAAGTTACAGGGCTTAAATGTTAAATGTTAACGAAAAATCAAGTTCACTTTTCGTTGACATTTACGTTCAAAAAATTAATATTTGTTAAGCTTGATTTTTCATTCACATTTAAAGCCCTGTAACTTTTTTCTTATTCATTTGACGTATATATGATATTGAACAAAAATACACAAAAATTAATCTAAATATATCGCTGAGAGTTGGATACACTGAGAGAAAAAATCGGTTTTCTGAACTAAGAAATCGTAGTTCACAGACGACTCAGCTAAACTAAATCAGTTTCGGTAACTAATACACCATAGTAAAGTGATCTACGACTATATAGTCATTCTTACTATTTTTAGTTACATATACTAAGATAAAGTTATTCACATAACTATAATTTATATTGTAGTAAATAATTTATTCTTAGTCTAATGAGCAATAAGATTATTGTAATGTTAATAATGTACACTTAGTTCTTCAGATCATTTATAATTGTAGGAATAAGTATTTGTGTCTAGATGTACACACTAGAAAACCGAACTTCCTGATAATGTACTGATTTGACTTATTGTAACTAAACATTCATAGTTACTATTTCCATGATTTAGTACTAAATAGTACTACAAGAAAAAAAATTATTTAGCGATCTATACTGCAGATTTTGGTTCATTGTTACTGGATTCTTTTTTGTTTACTAGCGAATATTTTCGTGATAAATTCAGAAATTTTTTTTTCTATTACATTGAACGTACTTGATGTTTTTTTATTATAACAAAAATTATTTTAGAAAACATTAATGTTAACCATTAATGTCTTAATGTAATTTAGTATATACAAAATTACAATCAAAAATGATGTCTGTCACTCTGTTGAATAACGGAGAAGTTTTCATACCAGAATTGTTCTTAAGCTTGGAATATAATACTTCTGAAATAAGTTTCTTACCAGGGACACTATACAAAAAGTGGGCGCGATCTAGTGGCGAGCACCAAACTACTCTTGCTGCTGTTGCTTTGTTCTGGTGACTATTATCTCTTAGTTTAAGCAACTTTTTTGTGTTGGTTGGAGCATGAAAAATTCTTGCGTCAAATAATAGTACTCATTCCGATAAATTTTATATTCTTCAAACAAAAAAGTGCAGATTGCTACAAAAACTCATATATCTTGCTTCAAAAATTCTTCGCTTTAAGCATAAGAATATGTTAACTTGAGAAAAAATATTTAAATTAAAAGTAAAAATTTCGAGATAATTATTTATTTAAGGCAAGAAAATTTTGATTTCCCAAATCGATTAAAAAAAAAATTCTGGATTCAAATTATCTGTTTTTTTTCTGTGTATTTATAATTCTCGAAAATAGCAGATAATTCAAATATATATAGAGGATTAATATTAATAGCTGGAATTATTTTATAATATGAAAATTGAAAAATTGCTTCGATTTAAACATCTTGTCTGATTATTTTGCTATAAAGGGTTTCTCTTAACTCATAAGGTTATTTATTTGTACGTAATGAAAACTTATAAATACGGCTTTCAAATTTGAGTTTTTCTACACAGGAAAAACAGTTAGCTTAAGTCGAAAAAAATATTCTTGATTTTAGATCATTTTTTTTTATCAATGCGGAAAATCAAAATTTTCTTGCAGTAAAAAATTATCTTGAGTTAAAATATTTTTTTTCAAGTCAACATATTTTTACGCTTAAATCAAACAATTTTTACTTGTTTAAAGAGTTTTATTTTTGTTAATATAGGAGATATTTTTTGTAGCAAGATACATATCTTAGTTTTTATAGTAACAATAGAATTTTTTAGTTTGAAAAAAATAAACTTTTTTGGAATAACTACTATTTTTTTAACGAGAGAATTTTTGTACGCTTCAGCAAAAAAAAAAGTTGTTTAAGCTAAAAAAAAAATATATATATATATTGGGAGAAAAAATATATATTATCTTGATTGATTTTCATTTCAATAAATAATTCCTAATTGATTGGCAACAAAAAATTTTTACACGCTCTTTTGATATAAAAAAATTTTTTTCTTCACTTCTTTAATCGATCTTCACATTTTTAACGATCCGAAATTGATAAGCAAAAAAAAAGTGTTTAAAACGCTTCTTTGGCTTATGTTTTGCAATACGCACTTTTGGCATTAGGAATGCAATTTATAGCCAGAGAAACGAAATATTAATGGTATTTATAACTGTATTCTCTTTTGAATTTTTTTTTACATTTGATAATTAATCAGCAGAAATATTCTATAATTATTAAATTAACTAGAAATTGATTGTTTAGAGAACTAAGATGAAATAGTACGGTTGACACTTTTGTAAGTAGTAAAAGGAACTAAATAAATGATATTGTATGAGACGACAACAAAATTCTTAGTTGTGACAACTAATGAAATTATTTCTACCAACTATCACACAGTCACTAAGCTAATATAGTTACTGTATCTATTTTATGTTAATCGAGCCAATGATAAAGATTATATTGTGTTCACTACTAAGCCTTGTTTAAAATGATTAAAGTTATGTAGTGACCATAATAAGGCAAAAAAGGTTTCTTAAGTTTAGTTAATGTAACTATTTTTTCGTGCTGATTCACACTAGTACATAGTTCCAGTAACAATAAAAATTGGTTAGGGAGACTATATTTTTATATCTGTCGCTGCATAGTTCAGGTTACTAAGCACTTTTCTCTCAGTGTAACAGATTGATAAAAAAATTTTGTATTGCTTTACCTTCAAGAATAACGAACAATTTCTAAGATAGTCTATGGTCATCTGTTTGCCTGATTAAATTGAAAAAATTACCGTAGCCTGAGGATCCACTCTTGTCGCTTCGTGAATCGTCTCGATCGTCTTCTGAAGTAGACTCATCTTTGTTTGAGTTTTTTAATTTTTTGGTTTCTTCATTAAATTAAGATTTTTCAACGGTAACAGATGTTTTTCGTTTTTTTGATTTGTCTGTTTGAGTTGTACGTATAATAAAAAATCAAACTGATCATACTGTTTTAACGTTTTCAAAAAATAAAGTAAAATCAAAAATAAAAATCTGGAAAACGGTTGACCATGCTGGCCTTCCTCAGAACTTTCACCATTTTCTAGCTTCAAATGCTTGAAAATTTTTCAATTAGTTAATGTTTAAATTCAGTAAGCTCAAAAATTTTAGATTTAAGTCCGGATTTTTTTTTTTTTTTTTTTCAATTATTAACTAATTAATTCTGAATGCGTTATTCGATTTTAATTTTGTTTGGAGGCATATTATGCCATTTTTTAAGGATAAGAAATATATATTAGTTTTTAAAATGATTAGTCGGAAAATTGAAAAATCTAGCCTTAACTGATACTGGACAAAAATCAATAACTTTCTACTTTTGAAAATGTTTTACGTCAAAGTGAGAAGTTTAAAATTTGGAATGATATAAGAATGATTTAGGTATGTGTGAATGTTTATATATGATTAACTAAATTAACTAAATAATTAACTTAATATCGTAATTTAACTTAACTTAATAAATTAACTAATAAAAAATTAACTAAATAAATGATTATTAATCTACCTTTATTTACTAGCATATGAATGAAAAACTTTTTCTGAATCACTAGTTAGGTTCTTGCGATTACGGAGTTCAATCATTGATGATGTTGATTGCTTAAGTGAATCTAATAGAATAAAAAGAGCCATCCGGCCTTACCCGGAATGGAAAGGTAGACTTCTTATAGATGTGAATACAATAAAGTGACAATAGTGTACACTGAGAGAAATCTCAGTAGTTGCCATAACTAAAAAGAGACAACTATTTTAATTTAGTTGGTGTAACGAATTCAAATAGTTATTGTAACTATTTATTATTCAGATGACTTTAAAAAAATAGTTGAAGTAACTAAAATTATTTTGTTATTTATTTTTAGTTATTTCTACTATGAAAGTTTAGTAGTCACAACAAATACTAACTAGTTGAATCAAATATTATTTGGTATTCAATCTAACTAAAAAAAAATCGTAGCAGCAACTATATATTTTTAACTATTTCGAAATAGTTGATTCAGCGATTTTTTTAAAGTTGTATCCGTATATCACAATATTTTTGCTATTGATGTAACAATTTTAGATAGTAGTAGTAAAACATTTTACATGGTTGTATCTAACTATTTTTATTTAGTTGGTGTAACTAATTAAAATAGTTATGATAATTATTTATTGTTCAAATGCCTTAAAAAAAATAGTTGAAATAACTAAAATTAGTTTGTTATTTATATTTAGTTATCGCTACAATAAAAGTTTAGTGGTTACAACAAATACTAACTAGTTAAATTAAATATTATTCGGTACTTAATCAAACTAAAATCGGGACTTAGAAAAAATTTCGGGGTTAAAAAATTCATTATTTCGATATGATCTACATATAAATCGTTAAATTTGCGTTCGACAAGTATTGTTACTGTTATTATTTTTATTTTTTTTTGAGCACCGAAATCTTTTCGGTCCCAAAACTTAAAATTTTTCTAAGTCTGAAAAGTCTAAATTCTTCTAAGTTTCTGAGCCCAAAATTTATAACACAAAAAAATTTAACCAAAATTTGTGTACGTCAGTCGATACGGAGTTTCGTGACATGAACGTCTGTTTCATAATCAAATTTTTGTTTTTTTAGTGTGATATGTGAATTTTTTCAAGTCCTGAAGGTTACTATGTGAGCGAAAACAATGGTTGCCGTAACTAAATTAATTTTTTTGCTGTAACGAAGTGAGTACTTGTAGGCTTGGCTTATAAGTTAACTAAGGTCCATGACTACTCATCGGCCGTTTAGCGTAGCGGTACATCGTCGGTCTTGCGTGCGTAGGGTACTAGGTTCGAATCCTTCTTAGGGCAACTGCGAAATAATTATTCAAGAAGCATAGGAAGGTAGTTAAACTTATAAGTTTAAGTGCGTGTGTCAAATAAATTTGACAAAAATATACATAAGCAACCTCCCATCAAAAAAAAAAAAAAAAAAAATCATATAAAATGAAATAAACTTAAAAGCCTCGAAAAAAAAAATAACCTAACAAATCATTAAAACTAACAATGTAAACGAATAATAATTTTTTTTCCTTAAAATCCACTAAATTTCCATGGAAACAACAACTAAGTTTTTTTTGTTAGATCAAATATAATTTCATTATACTGATAAATGAAAATTAGTTGTCCTCACAACTACATATATGTGGTTAGCCGTACTATCCTACTTTAGTTACTGTAGCTAAATATTATTTGTGTAAATAATTATGAAATAATGTTAATATTCACTATTAGGTAGATTTCTTTAGAAATCGGCCTATTGCAGAGACCCTTATGATCGAATTATCAAAAAATTTTGCCACCATATATCTTATTTTACTTCGTAGAGTCAAAAAATACCATCCGCTTAAAAATTGATATATGTACACTGTAAAAAAAGATTCCTAACATCAAACCAGATTCGTTTGGCTCAAGTACTCCGTGCGTTTGGATACAGCCAAGCGCGTCAAGCGATTGAGTCTACCGCCCTCTACGTTTGACAGTATACTTTGCTCCAACTGAGAGTTTCTTGAGGGAAGATCCCGAATCGTTTGAGCTAACTCTATGGTATTTGATATAACTCGATAACTTATTTCAGTTAAAAAAAAATAGAAATTAGTTCAAGTCATTTATGCTGTTGATACAATAATGATTTTTGTTTTATATAAATAAGTTAAAAATTTCACTCAAAGTAAATTGTAAGGTGATTGAAGGTATGAATTTTCAGTTAAGTCAAAATTTTATTAAAGCAAATGAATTTTAGTGTTAAAAGTAATATCTTTTTAAGTCCGTAGAAACTCTCTTTGCAATTGATTCAATAAAAAATCTAATTATTTCAAATTGCTGTATTGGATTGATCCAAAAAAACAGTAATCTGAATCAAATAAATATTGCCTTTAATTAACTCATTAATAATTTATTTAAAAAAAATTTTTCTTTTCTTATGTAGTTATTTTTGATTTGATTTTATTTTTATTATTATTATTATTTTTTTTTTTAATTAAGTATTGGGACAATTACATTATTTTATTATATTACATCAATTATACTTTTCCAATCATCCTAACATACTCACAGTTTTTAGTGAAAAATTAAATAATTTTAATATCACCATCCGGAGGATTCGAACCCAGTACCTTACGCGCGAGAGTCAGACACCTTACCGCTACGCTACGGAACCAACAGGAAAATTTTAGTTTAGTTGTGCTTCTAGTACTTTGTTTTCATATTGAATGGTTATGTACAGTCAACTGCTTATAGATTGATCTAAACGAGATAAATATGTGACTCTTTTTATAAATAAATTTTTTTATCGAATCGATAACATAAAGACTTGCATTCAAATATAGTTCGATATTTTGTAACGAATACATTTATATTCTTGTCGAATATTTTTCAGTTTTAATGTGAGTGCGTGAAATTATTTCTTTAACCTCATCGGATTCTCTCTCCAAGAAACTCGTCGGTTGACACGACACGTTCGGTATTATAGAAAACTACTTTTATTTCATTGAAATATGTAAAGTTGTCAAACCAAACGTTTCAAGAGTTTCAGTTAAATTTCTCAAAATTGGAAAGTTTGCTTCAAGAAGTTTTTATTTTTAAATCAAGTACATCCAAACTTTAATCAAAATATATTTTACTATTCAATCGAATGTTAGTTTAATTACGGTCAAACTTAAAAACTTTAACATAAACGCTCAAGCAATTTCTCGTAATCGGCTAGAGATTTCGATTCAATAAAAATGATTTTCTTGAGACAAACTCGTTTTTGTTGGTTCAAACGAATTTGGTTTCACTGAAGAGAAAATTCGTCAAACTCCTAAGGAGTTTGATGTCAGTACCTCATTTTTTACAGTGTATGTATGTATGTATGTATATATATATATATATATATATATATACATACATACATACATATATAAATTTTTGAGTGGATGGTATTTTTCGACTTTGCGAAATAAAATAAGATATATGGTAGCAAAATTTTTTGATAATTCGATCATGAGGGTCTCTGCAATAGGCCGATTTCTAAAGAAATCTACCTAAAAAAATAGATCAAGCAATATTAATAGATTGAAATAATAGAGAAAATTTTGATTGCTGTGTGAATATTATTGTAAATTTTTATAAGTTTTAAAATAATAAATCACAATGAAAAATGAATTGAACGTTTTTGAAAATTGAGTTGAATTTGGATAGTATTATCCCTGATTAAAAACTCCGATTGAATCTGATTGAATCTGATTAAAACTCAATCAGAATTCTATCAGTTTCAATCAGAAACTAATTTCCAATCAGAAATGTTCGGGAGCGTTCGAGGGTTCTGATTGACTTTTTATCAGTTTCAATCAGATTCTATCAGAAAAAAATATTTAGTATTTTCTGATTGAAACTGATTGGATTTTCTCTATCAGTTTCAATCAGATTCAATCAGAAAAAAAAATTTTAATTTTCGATTATTTTCCGATTAAATCTGATTGAAACTGATTGGATTTTTCTCTATCAGTTTCAATCAGATTCAATAAGGAAATAATAATTTTTAAAAAATTATTTTCCGATTGAATCTGATTGAAATTGATAGCGAAAAATCCAATCAGTTTCTATCAGATTTAATCAGAAAAAAATAATTTTTGAAAATTTTTTTTCCGATTGAATCTGATAGAAACTGATAGAGAAAAATCCAATCAGTTTCAATCAGATTTAATCGGAAAATAATTTTTTTATAATTATTATTTTCTTATTGAATCTGATTGAAACTGATTGGATTTTTCTCTATCAGTTTCAATCAGATTCAATAAGGAAATAATAATTTTTTAAAAATTATTATTTTCTGATTGAATCTGATTGAAACTGATTGGATTTTTCTCTATCAGTTTCAATCAGATTCAATAAGGAAATAATAATTTTAAAAAAATTATTTTCCGATTGAATCTGATTGAAACTGATAGCGAAAAATCCAATCAGTTTCTATCAGATTTAATCAGAAAAAAATAATTTTTGAAAACTTATTTTCCGATTGAAACTGATAGAGAAAAATCCAATCAGTTTCAATCAGATTCAATCAGAAAATAATAATTTTTGAAAACTTATTTTCCGATTGAATCTGATTGAAACTGATAGCGAAAAATCCAATCAGTTTCAATCAGATTCAATCAGAAAATAATAATTTAAAAAAAATTATTTTCCGATTAAATCTTATTGAAACTGATTGGATTTTTCGCTATCAGTTTCAATCAGATTCAATCGGAAAATAATTTTTTTAAAATTATTATTTCCTTATTGAATCTGATTAAAACTGATAGAGAAAAATCCAATCAGTTTCAATCAGATTTAATCGGAAAATAATTTTTTTTAAATTATTATTTTCTGATTGAATCTGATTAAAACTGAATAAATTTTTCTCTATTAGTTTTAATCGAATACAATGAGTGAATAATATTTTATTTTTAAGATTACTTATCATGTTTTTATTAACTCGCTCTCATGTATGTCTGTCCGGTCGCGCGGAGATAAATGTTGGCTCGAAACCTAGCAATGTTTATTATGCTGTCAACAACCTTGAGACAGGGAATGAAGCATAAAAAAAATTATTATACTCATACGAAAATTTATTATGCTGTATCACAATACTTACTACGCGCGAGAGACTTATCGATAAACTTTAATAACAATTACTTTCATACGTTATAAGAATTCTGATGCGGCGTAACAATTTTTCGTATAGGTAAAATAATTTTTTGGATACTTCACTTCCTGTTTTAAGAGCAGCACAATAAAAATGGCTAGGTCTCGAGCCAACATATTTCTCCGTGTAGAATATTCTAATTGATTTTAAACTATCTTCCTGATTAGCTAGATATATTGCTAAAGTTTCTAGTAAAAATGAAACGAGGCACTGGCTAGCACCTCGCTAGCGTCGCTGTGGAAACCTCAAATTTCTCATAATATAAAAAAATTTAGTGCTCCAGATTTAGGCCTCAATTTCTCAAATGACGTAACCTACGCAGATTCCCTCACTTTTTTCGTTAAAAATAAATACTTCGGACGGGGAATCTCAAAAAAAATGACCCAAAAATAAATAATTAATTTGCAGAATAATTACCGGAACCTCTATAAAGTATAATGAATGAAAATGAATATTTATTTTTATTTATCTCCATTCAAAAAAAATTTAATGGTTACTATGAGAAAACAGTTAATTGAAAGAAAATTTAGTAGGGGAGCCTGGGGCACAAATGCCCCCTTCCCCAAAAATTATAAAAACAAAAGTTTTTTTTATTTCCCGTCAAGTTATGACCTTTGTAATTTTTTTATCATATTTTAGGCCAATATGTGATATGTAGGGTAAAATGGACCACTCAAAACAAAGAAATAGTAACGAAAAAATTAACTTGACAAAAAATAAAAAAAAATAATAATAATTTCGTTACAATTTTTTTTCGAGTGTTCCATTTTGCTCTGCACATCACGTATTGATCTAAAATGTAACAAAATTAGTATAAAGGTCATAACTTGACGGTAAAATTGAAAAAAATAATTTTTTTGAGTGGTCCATTTTACCCCACATATCACATATCAGCCTACAATATGATTAAATCATTATAGAGGTCATAACTTGACGGAAAATAAAAAAAAAATTTTTACCTAATTTTTGAGGGGGGCCTTCGTGCCCCAGGCTCCCCTATACATTTCTTCAATTAAAATACAAAAATTTATTGAGGACAAAATGTTTGATTTTGTATTCTATATTATTTCGGAAATTAAAAAAAAAATTTTTTTTGAGACCTACTAAAAGTTTGTCCAGGAATATATAAAAGCGAATAATAATAATAAATTAATCAATTTATTTTATTTTTACACATAAATTTTTCTAAGTACTCAGATTTTTTTTTAACTCGAAAATTTTCCAAGTCCAGAAAACGGTAATTTTTTTTTTTGAGGATTTTGAGAGCTCCGTTAGAAGTCAAAACCGATGAAGAGTTTGCATTTAGACTTCATAGATTTAGAGTGCCAATATTGTATTATTTTGCGACCGGTAGATAAAAGATCAAAGGAATTGAATTTTTTGAGGTCCAAATTAGAATTTGTTTTTTGACTCGGGATATTATCTATGAGATAAAAGTAGTTTAACATTGGACAGTTTAAAAATGGTAAGTTTAATATAGTATAAATCTTTTTTACTTTAGAATGTTCTACTGTTAAGTTATAGCAATTTAAAAAAAAAAGTTATTTAATTTACATACTTTTTAAATGGAAAAATTTTATAGTCGAGAAAAAGTACTTTAAATTAAATTTAAGAGCTAAAATTTTCAGGGAATTTTTCTCAATATAAACGGCAAAATTATCTTGTGTTGGCTAGAAAAAAAAAATTTCGTTTCAAACAAAACGGATTCAATTAGAAAATAATAATTCATTTATCGATTATTTTCCGATTGAATCCAATTAAATCCGACAGAAAATTTTCAATCAGTTTTAATCCGTTTCAATCGGAAAATAACAATTCAGATAATATTAATAATTATTATAATTTGGGCAGATATGAATTTCATTTGTCATGAATTCAGCAATTTTTGAAGTATCAAAGTATAGAATTCTATCGGTCTTTCCAATTTAATAAATTTTATAAAAAGTGAAAACAAGCATTTTTCAGGATTATGTATAAACTTTTTTTGAAGAACTGTATTGATTGAATTAAAACTATCACAAAAATAAAAAAAAGCATTAATGTAAAATTATATATACATTAGGTTGGTTAAAAAAAAATTTTTTTTTTTAGTATCCAAAAATTGAAAGTATACCTAAAAACCAAAATTTCTGTACCAATTCAAGCTCTTAATAATAATACTACGGTTTGCGTCCAGCCGTTTTTATTCATATTTACAGAGTATTTAAATAACACGGGAAAAAAACTTTTTATATTTTAGAATTTTCTAACTTATAATCTAATCAACGAATTATGATGCACGACAGATATTTTTGTAGGAAATTGAATGCTCTACAACAAAAGTCTCATCATTTTTTGATAAATCTAACTGTTCAAAAGTTATTTGAGCTTAAAGTCAAATTTATAGTAAATTTTAAGATCTTTTTAATTTTCCAGCGAAACTATCAGTTTTATCAGAAAATCTTATAGAAACTTTTTTGTGGGTAATTTCATTTCTCAAAAATTATAATGAATGAAGTTTTCCAAAGTTTCGCTTTTTTTTCTAGTTACTTTCATTTCAATATCAAGTTCTTAAAAAAATAGTTTTCTGATTTATTTTTTATAAATTCTAAAATATATTTCTTGTATTTAAACTTATATTTTTTAAATAAATTTTTTCATGGGGGTGTTTAACGCAAGGATTTCCGTATGCAACTAATAGAAAAAAAAGTTGCTTGAACCCAGAGAAAAATTTTTTAAGAGAAAAGATATATATGGAGGAGAGAAAATTCATCAGTCCTAAGCAATAGCAGTAGGAGTAATTCGGTTCTCGCCACTAGATAGCGCCTACCACTTGTGTAGTGTCCCTGGTAAGGAACTTCGTTCAGACGTATTATATTCCAGACTTGGAAGCAATTGTAACAAGAGCACTCCTCTGTTCTTTGACAGAGTGACAAGTACAATTTTTGGTGGTAATATAGTATATTCTATATTACTTCATGACATGCAATCTAATTGTTTATATAGATTCAACGTAGATTTTGAAACATTCGATTTTTTGATTTTCTACCGTTTAATAATATATACAATTATTTGTCCCGAGAATCGGTAATTGTTTATTAATTTACAATTGAAACCTTCCGAAAATATCCGATTAAATCTGATTAAAATTCTATAATAAATTCTGATTAAATCTGATTGAAACTGATTGAAAGTCAATAAGAAATTCTGATTGAAATTCAACAATAAATTCTGATTAAATCTGATTGAAACTGATTGAAAGTCAATAATAAATTCTGATTAAATCTGATTGAAACTGATTGAAAGTCAATAAGAAATTCTGATTAAATCTGATTGGAACTGATTAAAAGTCAATCAGAAATTTCCGATTGACTTTCAATCAGAATTCTTCGGAAGTTTCCGATTAAATCTGATTGGAACTGATTGAAAGTCAATCAGAAATTTCTGATTAAATCTGATTGGACGTTTTCAATCAGTTTCAATCGGAGTTTTTAATCAGGGATGGTATAGATGCTGTACAAGAGCACTTACTAATAAAATATAAAATTAAACACACTGATAGAAATTTTATCTTGTCTCAAGAATTATTTTCTTGAGCCAAGAATTTATTTATGAAGAAAACCAATTGTCTTGCTTCAAGAAATTCTTGTCTTGATTTAGATTTTCTTGGCTCTAAAGATTTTGTATTTTTGATGGATAACTCTCGTGTCTTGACCCGAAACTATATTCTCTTCAATCGATACTAGTGAATTCTTCAAGCAAGACCATTTGTCTCTTCAACTAAAAATGTGGTACTATTATTTTAAGAACTTTAAATTTTCAGTTCAAGTAATAATTCCTTGATGGAAGATGTTTTTGAAGCGATGAAAAAAAATTTTTTTTCTAAATAAATTTCTACTTTAACATATCTGAAGTGAATGAATGTAGTCTTTAAAAATCACTTTAAAATTTTTTATTTTTAAAATAAAAAAAAAAGTTTTTTTTCAAGCTGAGTAAATTGAGATCTTGATTTAAAAATCGCGCCATTCTCGAAACAAGTCGGTAATGTCTTAAACCTACATTTTGCCTATCTCAATCCAAAAGCAAGAAATTCTTAAGCCAAATATGTCAGATTTTGTTTTAAAACAATAAAGGCTTCATCGAAGAATAAAATTCTCAAACGAAGAATTTTTTTTCTCTATTCGAGAAATTTAATTTTTTGGTTCAAAAACTTATTTCTTAAATTAAAACAATTAAAAATTTTAAAACAAGAACCACATTTCGAAGAAAAAATTTTTCTCGAATCGAGATATTTTTTCTATCAGTGCAGCAATAGAAAAAGTTATTTTTTTAAATTTAACTATGACAAAAGCCGGAGAGAAATTTTTCAAGACATAAATTACTTATTATAAGCTCTTATGACTTTCAATACTTCAATACTTACTCTGAGAATTATAGAAACGGAACAAAGTAATTTACCTTTATTAACATTTTCATTTTCGGGGATATCGGCAAAGATAGACGGCTATTTCACAATTACTGCATCAACGATAGATTCAAAATTAATTTTTTACCTCGACCCCTTCTTTTATTTCCAGGTTTAATATCATTTGACTCTCCATTAGTACACTCATTGATTGAACTTCCATTCTCATCGACAGAGCATTTCTTCAAATATTCCATATCATCTTTGCACAAAAATTTATATTAAAATTAATGAATAAAAAAATAAAAAATAATTGTTTATTTAATATCAAACGTTGAGTTAATTTAAAAGTACAGAATGGAGTACTTACCATGTTGCAGCAGTATTTTGAGAGAATAATTTTTATTATTTTGTTTCGCGATAAAACCATTTGTTCTTGAATTTTTAATACTTTCGGTTTTTATTATCGAACTGTATTTTAGTCTAGTCGAGAAGTGAGTTTTCTGCGAAAAATTATTAAACCACTTTTAAAAATATGACGATTGGTGCGTTGGACGCAGAATGTCATTCTGAGAAATGGATATTTTTTTTTTATCCGCCATTAAAAATTCCATTTTTTATAAACAAAAAACGAAGAGACAAAAAGGGAGTCTCCGTTTTTTAGCGATAACTTCAAAAATATTAAAGATATCTGAAATTTAAAAAAAGATCCTAAAAGAGAAAAAAATTCCAGTAAGATAAGTCTCGACTCCCCCTGTTGTAGCTCCATTATTTAGAATTTTAATTTAATGTTGAAATTTGGGCTCCGAGCAGCCGTTTCGGCGCCTGTGCGTCGTCGCCGAACAAAGTATGCAACAAAAAATAATTTTTTTATAACATAAAATATTAATTAAAAATCTGAATAAATTAGTGTCATCTAGACACCTGAAGGAATATAGCCCCGCATAAAAAAATTTTAGGCTCGATTTTTGTTTAAGTTATTTGATTGTTAATTAACAAATTTTTCTGAGACTTAAGTTTTTATAAAATCTCTTAAAAATGTTTAAAAAATGTATCTATGAATTTCTTTTCTTTTGGGAGCTCTTGTTATAATAATAATGAACAAGATTCCGTTGTAATAGTTCATAAAAGTTTTTTCATTTAATTATTATGATTTTTCAAAGTTATCAAAAATTGAAATATCCGGCTAATGCTATAAAAATTTTTTTTTTCCGAAGTCTGTAATTGTGGTTGTTTTTGTATTCATATATTGCGTTTAGTAGCTTGGCTAAAAAATTTTTATATGAATTGTTCAAACAATTTTTTATAAACAAATAGACAAATTGAATAGTTTTGAAAATTTTTTTTTGTCGTTCTTTTGTCTTAGTAGAATAATGATTTTTAAAAAAAAAATTTTTTCTTAAAATAATTTTTTAATTGTTAATAATTGTTTTTTTCATTTATTCATCATTTAAATTATTTATTAAGAAATCATTTTTATTTTTTTAAATCATCATTTACAATTCTCAATACAATCATGAAAACAAATTTTTTTTTTATTTAAATTTTCATTGTTTATTGTTTAAACAATTTGTTATAAACAAATTTCCACTTTCATTATACTTTTTTTCCGTAGCTTCAAAAAATTACGAATATAGCCGTGTGCATGAAAGTTGTGAAAAAAATTTTTCTCTATTTTTTATTAAATTTTAAAATACTTTACCCAACCAAAGTTGAAGTGGTCAACTATTTTATCAACTTATAAATTGTTATAATTATTAAACTGATGAGGATACGGTCATAAACATTCAAGCCGATCTTTCAGACAATTTGTTGATTTATAAAACAAATTTTTTAAATTCTCGATATCTATTATGGTTCAATTTTTAAAAGCATTTGTTTATAAAAAAAATGCTTCATTTGAATTTTTAAACAATCATATCTCTTAAACTATTGAAGTTACGGCTTTTATGATTCAAGACAATTTTATAGAGTAATTATTGGACTACTTAAAATTAATTTTTTTATATTTTCAATTTCATTTGTTTCTCATTTTTTTTAATTATTCGAATTATTGCACGGTTAAGGTTGTTCGGACATTCCTGCGACTTTTAGATAAAAATCTGAATTTTTAGTATGTTATTAAATAATATCAAATACGTATAAATTAATTTTTTTAAGGTACATCTGACGAATAGTTTTTAAGTTATTAATTATTGAAATATCGTAATTTAACACACAAAGTATAGGAATCGTAAAGGAAATGCCCTTGTATCGAGTTGTGTAGTTGCTCCTTGTAAAGATAAAAAAACAAAAAACTTTTCTCTTTATTAATTAACTATCGTAGAATACGTTAAAAATAGTTAAGACGTGTTCTGAAGAATGAATTTAAAAATATTTTAATACGAAGCACAGAAGATTCATAAAAATATTCACCCGCCATGATAAAAAATAATCTATTCACGTAACTTAGATGAGTGCGGCAACGTCGCAAGAAATAAAACGCGCTAACTTTTAAAATTAAAAACATAACTGATTATTTTTGCAGATGCATATCATATTTTATGACAATTTTGAATTTTATTTTTAAATTTGTAATTGTGGTAATCTGAAAAAATTAAACAAATAATTTTTAACATATTAATACAAACTATTCTGCATAGGAAGCGGGAGTAAAATAATTTTAAGCTAGTAAAAGTAATTTCTATAACTCAATTTTTAATTTATTAAAAATTTTTTAAATTAAATAATAATTAAATAAGATATTTTTTACTCTTCGGAATAAATAAAATTCAACTGAACACTTTCCAGCTAGATCAACGTGAACAGCTGTTCGAACCCGGGTGAAAAAAATTATATATAATTATATATAATTATGCATAATTATATATGAAAAATGGCCCTATATAATTATATATAACTAGCAGATCCCGCCCGCTTCGCGGGCAATAAATATTGTATTACTGATGTAAATTATCATATGTATATTAGGGTGTCCGTTATTTACCAAACTGATTTTTTTTTCAGCGACGCCCCCTAAATTTTTTCTTTATCGCCTAAAAAAAATTATCAGACCCATATAAGCTCTTAATATTCATATTAAACCGTGCCCCAAAGACAATACATTTCCCATTTAAATAACATGGGGTTTCGGCGCGTTTTACATTTAATTTTTATTCTCCTGAGCTAGTTAATCTACAGATATCAGAGATACATTTTTTTGTAGGAAATTGAACACCCTACAAAAAAGGTCTCTTATGGTTTTTCGATATATTTACTGCTTTAAAAGTTATTCAAAGTTAAAGATAAACTTATAGTTAAGTTTTGAATTTTTTACTTTGACCGCATAATTATCATTATTTCTGTAAAAGTAAATGGTTTATTGCGAAAAATCTTCAATTTTAACTGTTATAGAAAACGTTACTGTACGATTTGAACATCTGGGTTAAAAATAAAACTTGATTTAGGCTCAATTCGTCTTATTTTCTTTCGAATTTATCGGTTTGCCGACGATTTTTCGATACGATCTCAATTTTTTCGACTTAAATTGAATTTTTTTCAACTTTGTGAACTTTTTTCATCTTAGATTCAACTTAGTTGTATTTTCTGGTCTTAGTTTGAACTTATTCGTCTTAACTTCAAGCACGATAATCATTCACCTTACTTTTGAGTTGTTAAACCAAGTCAAAAAAAGGTTATTTATTTGCCTTCCTTTCGCCTTAGTATATAACAACTATTTCACCTTAGTTTTGACTTTTTCGCCTTATAATTTAAGTCGAATTGGTCTACATCAAGTGAGTTCCGACTTGATTTCAACTTTTCGTCTTAAATCGTGTCTAAGTAAGCTAGCCAAGTCTAAAATAAGGCGAAAACTCAATGTACTTATAATATTCGTAAAAAAAAAGTCGAGTTTATCTTGTGAAAACGGCTCCAAATTTTGATTTAGTAAACCAAGTCTAAATCAAATTTTATTGTTGACCTGGGTAGTATGTGGTTTTCGATCTTCGTTCTTAGCTAAAATGTTAATATAGTTTCCATTCAATTTAACAGCTCTTTCTGCGGTATCAGTGACTATTTGTAGGTGTTTAACAATTTTCAAATAAAAATTTCCAAATTCCACCAAAGAATATTTAATCAAATAGAGTGTTGATCAAAATGTGAAAAAATTTATTAAATCTGTCATATTTTTTCCGTTAAATTGAAAAATATTGGAATTAACTCAACACGTCACTCACATTATTCTTCAGTTATCTGAATTTTAGACAGTAATTTTTTCAATAACACAGTCAAAATTGAAGATTTTTCGCAATAAACCATTTACTTTTACAGAAATAATGGTAATTATGCGGTCAAAGTAAAAAATTCAAATTTAACTATAAGTTTATCTTTAACTTTGAATAACTTTTAAAGCAGTAAATATATCGAAAAACCATAAGAGACCTTTTTTGTAGGGTGTTCAATTTCCTACAAAAATATGTATCTCTGATATCTGTAGATTAACTAGCTCAGGAGAATAAAAATTAAATGTAAAACGCGCCGAAACCCCATGTTATTTAAACGGGAAATGTATTGTCTTTGGGGCACGGTTTAATATGAATATTAAGAGCTTATATGGGTCTGATAATTTTTTTTAGGCGATAAAGAAAAAATTTAGGGGGCGTCGCTGAAAAAAAAATCAGTTTGGTAAATAACGGACACCCTAATGTATATATATATTATAAAAGAGGAGGTGTTTGTGCCTATAGTACGATTTGAAGTAGAAACTAACTATTGCGAACGAATAGTGTTTGTATGTAGTAGTAGTCATGTCTCCCATGGTGCAAGGAGGTGGTTGTGAGTTGATAACTATGAGGGTGGGAAAGATATGGGGGTTAAAATAATATGAACTTGGAAAATGTATCTATGATTGATTGTGAATATTCTAGATTGTTCTAGGAATTTCAAGAATAATCTAGACATTTCGGGAATAATCTTGAAATCTCAGTTCTAACATATAAATTAATTTTCCAAATTATTCGAAAATTGATTCTAATTAATCTGGAATGCTTAAAAATGAATTTGGTTGATTTAAATGACTCAAGTATAATTTTAATCAGTCAAGAATATCGATTATAGATCGATATAGATTATAGATTGTTCTAAAAATTTCGAGGCACATCTAGAATGCTCCAAACCGCACTTAGTTGATTTAAATCACTCAACATTCATTCTTAATAGTCTAGAATGTTGTAGATTGTTGCGAATATTTGGATAATCATTCGGAAAGCTCCAAATTATAATTAGTTGTTTCAAATCTCATAAAAATGATTCTAATTGGTCTAGAATGTTTCGCAAGGTTCCGAAAATAACATTCTAGAAACTTCGAATATATATAAGTATATATAGGTATGTATTTACATTCTTGTAAATGTAAATACATTAAATTAAATTACTCAAAAATGATTTCATTAACGTGGATGCTTCCGATTGTATTAAAAGTTCGGAAAACGTCATAAAAATTGAAATATATATTTTAAAGTCGTAAGTTTATACGAAAATAATTGGAATAGCCCGATCGAAGAATAGTTTAGAACTATCGGAATTAATTTGAAAGATTGAATTTGATGATGATCATTATAATTATTATAAGTATTTTCAGTACTTTTTAAAATATTAAGGTAAAAGCCTCATCTATATCCGCTCACTTTTCATTGGAGTGAGATTAAATCACTCAATATAAATTGATAAATAAAATGAGATATCATATTGTTAGTTTTTTCTAGTTTTAAGTATCAAAATAAAAATTTAGATTGAAAAATAATGTTGATAATTAATTATTATTAATTTTTTAAGCAAGGTTCTTGAGTGTATTCGTAGTCGCTCACTTAAAGTTGTCATGTACCATTACTCGATCAACACATGGCTCTATACTCGCTCAAAGTCAATATCGATTAAACTATGATAAGTTTATTGATTTGAAAAATAATTTATGAATTATGAAACTTTATTTTTCCATAATATAAAATTTCATAAATTTCAGAAAAAATATATAATAAGATAGAGTTCTAACAATTCGTAAAAAATTTGACGAATCATAAATTCAATCTAAGGAATGAACGTTAAAGCGAAAAATGCCCGGCAGAGCGTGATTTTGAAAACAATCACTTAATTTGAATTTATAATCTATTATAAAAAAATTTGATACATGATATTTTAACGTATTTAAATTCACAAATAATTATTCATCAATACTAATTTTTCCAGTTGAAATTTTTTAACTTCCCGCTTAGAAAATCGATGATTTTCAAAAATTTCGGGAAGTTATTGTTTTCACCCCGATTTTCGAAAATCGAGTTTTCATCAAATGTCGACGTTTTGAGGTCCTAGGAAGCTATTCTGACTATTTTCAGAATGATGTCCGAGTGTCTGTATGTATGTATGTATGTATGTGTGTGTGTGTGTGTGTGTGTGTGTGTGTGTGTGTGTGTGTGTATGTGTGTGAATGGTCTATAACTTTTTAACTAATGAATCGATTTGGATGTTTAAGGCGGCGATTGAAAGAGCTTGTCGGCCGTCAACTTTCCTGAAAATTTCAGATCGTTTGATCAAGTAGACTCGAAAATATTGGCGAATTACGAAAAAAAAAAAATTTTTTTTTTTAGTTTTTTATTGATTTGTCAGAAACGAATTGAACGATCGACTTCAAAATCTAATCAGCTCTAGAACTCAATAAAACGCGTCGAATGCCGCCTTAAACATCTCAATCGATTAAATTGTTCGGGAGATATCGTTGGGGAAAGAAATGGTAAAAAACGGTTTTTTTCAAATATCTTCAAGACGGCTGAATCGATTGCTTTTAAATTTCAATCACCTCTAGAATACAATAAAACGCGCCTATTGCCACCTCAAACGTCAAAATTGGTTAATTAGTTCAAAAGATATCAGTGTTGAAAAGTTAAAAAAATAACATTCTATGTTATTTTTTCCAGATAAATCAAAATGTACTGTACTATAATGTGTCTAAAATCTCACAAACTTTTCCTCTTTATGGTCTCTTTTGATCATCGTATAATGCCGCCAAACTTGTTCTTTTGTTTAAACCATATTATCAACGAAAAAATTAAAAAAACACCGTTTTTAATGAATTTCTCCGATATTTTATATATTATTGCTCTGACCTAAGCCAAAACTCATTCGAATCTTGATTTTGATCACTGACATTGATTTCTGCATCAACATATTTATTTTATTTAACATAATCGGGAATTAAAATTTAAAAACCACTTGTCCATTAATGATTTTCGATTCTTAAACTTTTAAACTTTAGCATAAAGCATAACTTGTTAGAGTTTGAAAAACTCACAAAAAAACAATCGCATGCAATTAGATTTTCGAGCTCGAAAATATAGTCTCATTAATATTTTCGATTTCCTTGAGCTCGAAAACAGCGGGAAGTTTTGGGGCTGGCCCGCAGGGTCAACCGACAGACTGATTTTTTTTTATAGAAATTATAAAAACCGCATTAAACAGTTAAAGTGAGCGACTAATGATACTAAGCGTATATAGGGACTTTTACTTTAATTAGAAAATTGAATAAAATTATTTCATGTCAAAAAAAGGACAGATTCATGTTTATTATGTGATTTTGTTTTATTTGAAAAAAAAGAACAATCGATAATCGATGAAATTTATTAAAACAAAATTTATAAAAATATACTTTTTATCATCAAAATCACAATAATATATAGTTTAAAACCTTCTTTGAAACACGCAGAAATTTGTGGTGTAAATTCCATGTCAAAATATCCAGTAGTTTTTACGTGATGCGCGTTCAAAAAAAAGACCTGTCATTTTATAGATATAGATTACATAAAACTATATATTATTATATATAACTATATATAATTATGTAGAACTATATATAATTGAAAACCTATGCAATTTGTTAAATAAATTGTGAATTTTTGTATAGTAGACTCTCTACGCTTTTTATTTAAATCATTTTTTTTTAAAGTCCAAGTTTAATTTCTAAGAAAAATTATTTATGGAAACATTGATAATAAATATTTTTGTCATTATGTAATATAGAATGTAGTATATTACCATCAAAAAAGGTACTTGTCACTCTGCCAAATAACGGAGGCGTACCCGGGCCAAAATAGTCTCAAGTTTCGAATTTAACAGTTCTGAAATAAGTTTCTTACTAGAGACACACTTTAAATGGTGGGCGCGATCTCGTGGCGACCCGAGTCGAAATTAAAACGGTAGTTTGAGCCTCCAAAGCCTCAGTTCTTTTGATGTTGAACTTGTCGCTGAATGTAATATGTTATTTAAGTCCTCGATGTCCTAAAAGTAGCGTATGGAGAAGTAAATCACCTTTTTAAAATGGTATTTTAACCCTCCATGGCCTATCATATATTTTAAAATGCTATTCAAGTCCTCAATACCCTAAACGAAGCGCGTGGAGGACTTAATCACCTTTTTAGAAAGATGTTTTAACCCTCCAAAGCCTACCATACTTTTAATCTGTAGCTTCTAATGAGCTCAATTCTTTAGCAAGATATTATTGTTATAATAATATCCGCGTTCTAAATACATAAAGATATTTCCAACTGATCGTGAGCGTCCGAGTAGCAGTGTGGCAGTGCTTGTGCTTGATATTCGGTAGGTCTTGGTTTCGAATCCCGGCAGCAGCAGATTATTTTTCAGCAGTTTTTTTCAATTTCTTCGGCAGCTTCCGTCATCCAATGCATCATTCGTATTTATTGATCACATAAAATAATTAATTTATCATTTACTAATAAGTCAATGGCTCTAATTATTCAATTCGGATTTCGAATGACAGTAATATTCTATTCGAACGCCTACTTGTATAACTTTAGCTGTTATTATTAATATTTTAAATTTTATTATTTTTTAACTCGCAACAAAACATTTATTACTAAGAAATTATTTTTGGAATTTTTAAATTTCAAATTTGTTTCGATCATGGTTGCCATTTCTAATTAGTGACCCCCTTTTCCCTTCTCTTTCTTTACCAATCGTACGCGATCTGATGAGAGTCTTTCTCGATCTATAAATTTAGGCTTTGGAGGCTTATTTTACCTTTTTAAAAAGATGATTTGAACCTAAACTTGGTAAAAGCGGACAAAGTTACCACGTTTAGGTTCAAATCACCTTTTTAATGCATGGACCTTCATATTCTAAAAAGATGATTTGAACCTCCTTACCCTCATGTAGGATTTGGAGGCTCAAATCACCTTTTTAATTTTGACTCGGGGAGCTTCGAACTACTTCCACTGCTGCTTATAGCACCGGTGACTTCCCTCTCCTACATACATATATATATTGGGGTGTCCCAAAAAAAAACAAATACTTTTTTTTTAAACTCTTATGAGCCCAAAAGTTACTTTATATTATAAAAAAAAACTTCACCTAATTTTAGCCAGATATCTTTAGACTTGAACTACCACAAAGGGGGTCCCCTTTCCCATTTAAAATACACACGAAAATTTTTCAGTTTAGTTTTTAGTTATTAAGACTATAAAAAATTTTTTTCAATTTCACCTGGTATAATTTCGTAGGAAATAAAATTCTCTACAAAAAGTGCTGATGCAATTTGTACATCAAACAAACTGGGAAAAAGTTACGGGGCGTCAAACATCGACAAAAATTTAGTTTCCTCAGTATTAAATTGTTTTTTGTTGTTTTTTATTTTAATTCTATCGAAATTTCTTTCTTTCTTTTCTCTTCCCAGACCTAGTCAGACTCTTTCCGTTGTCTTCCGAGACTAATCCTCTATTAACTACAGCTCTAGTATTCGTTGGTAACTGAGTCACGACCCTGGTTTGACGCACTTGTTCTGGTATGGCACACGGTGATGTTTGGGTAGTTGAAACCATCATCTCCGGTGCTTTACTCGCCAGCCGGTATGCTGTGGCGATTGATACAACCAGTTTTCTGATTTCGTGATGCACGTTCTTCTTGTCTTCAATGAAATCAGCAAGCTTTTGAATTCTGCTACCGAGTCGCTCCATTGGCGATTGTCTCCCGGTATTGGTCGGTAGTGAATTGATCCTCCCTCTTGGAATGGTAGCGAAAGAGATGGGTTTTCCGCCCTCTAAATGAGCGTCAACCGGTGGTACCTCCACTTCCATTGGCACTGTTGTTGTACTCCCTGTAGCATTTCCTGACAGCGTAGCCATGGGGTCTACTACGTTGTCCCTGAGAGTGAGTGATGTTGTTTGGCTCCCCCCACAATCCGTGGAGCCTGCTCCAGCCACCGGGGCTTCCACCCGATCGGAACTGGAGGCGGATATAACCCCTAAAGGTGTGTCCGCGTGGGGTACTTTGTTTTTAATACCACTCATTCCATAGCATCAGCGTTTGGTTCTTTTATAGAGGTGTCCTTCCTCCTCGCACCGCTTTTGGTCCGCGGGAGCTATTTTATTTCACCCCTACCCGCCGGAAATCCGGTGAGGGCATTCCCCTATCCGCCACCTGGGGACGCGCTCTCTAGGAGTTGGGTTTCTCCCGAGAGTGTGTGTGTGTGTGTGTGTGTGTATGTGTGTGAATGGTCTATAACTTATTAACTAATGAATCGATTTGGATGTTTAAGGCGGCGATTGAAAGAGCTTGTTGGCCGTCAACTTTCCTGGAAATTCAGATCGTTTGATCAAGTAGACTCGAAAATATTGGCGAATTACGAAAAAAAAAAAATTTTTTTTTTAGTTTTTTATTGATTTCTCAGAAACGAATTGAACGATCGACTTCAAAATCTAATCAGCTCTAGAACTCAATAAAACGCGTCGAATGCCGCCTTAAACATCTCAATCGGTTAATTTGTTCGGGAGATATCGTTGGAGAAAGAAATGGTAAAAAACGGTTTTTTTCAAATATCTTCAAGACGGCTGAATCGATCGCTTTCAAATTTTAATCAGCTCTAGAATTCAATAAAACGCGCCTATTGCGACCTCAAACGTCAAAATTGGTTAATTAGTTCAAAAGATATCAGTGTTGAAAAGTTAAAAAAATAACATTCTATGTTATTTTTTCCAGATAAATCAAAATGTACTGTACTAAAATGTATCTAAAATCTTACAAACTTTTCCTCTTAATGGTCTCTTTTGATCATCGTATAATGCCGTCAAACTTGTTCTTCACTTAAAACCATATTATCAACGAAACAATTGAAAAAACACAGGTTTTAAAGAATTTTTCGGATATTTTATATATTATTGCTCTGACCTAAGCCAAAACTCATTCAAATCTTGATTTTGATCACTGACATTGATTTCTGCATCAACATATTTATTTTATTTAGCATAATCGGGAATTAAAATTTAAAAACCGCTTGTTCATTAATGATTTTCGATTCTTAAACTTTTAAACTTTAGCATAAAGCATAACTTGTTAGAGTTTGAAAAACTCATAAAAAAACAATCGCATGCAATTAGATTTTCGAGCTCGAAGAGCTCGAAGATATAGTCACATTAATATTTTCGATTTCCTTGAGCTCGAAAACAGCGGGAAGTTTTGGGGCTAGCCCGCAGGGTCAACCGACAGACCGATTTTTTTTTTTTTAATTCTTTCGACAACGAAGTCTCTTGAAAGAATTGACCGATTTTGATGTTTGAGGCGGCATTCGACGCGGCTTATGAATCTCCAGAGCCCAGTCCATTTTGAAATTAATCTATCGAGCCCGTAAAAAGTTATCCAAAAAAAACGTTTTTGAAAAAAGTTCATTTGTGGAATATCTCTGAACGAGCCCTGCCGATCAAGCTAAATTTTTTTCAGCTTCAAGATATTAAAAAACTGCGTCGAATGACACATTGACGATCAAAATCGGTTGATCCGTTCAAAAGTTACAGATATTTACATACGTACGTACGTACGTACGTACATACATACATACGTACACTCGGACATCATCGTGAAATTAGTCAGAATAGCTTTCTTGGATCTTAAAACGTCAACATCTGTTGGAATTTCGATTTTCACAAATCGGACTGAAACCAATAACTTCCCGAATTTTTGAAAATTTGCAATTTTCTTAGCGGGAAGTTAAAAATTATAAAAAACGTTATTTTTTCAAAACAAAAGCATACAAAAGTATTTTCGAGCTCGAAGAGCTCGAAAATGTATCTACTACAATTTTTCGAGCTCAAGGAGCTCGAAATACGCGGGAAGTTTTGGGGCTGGCCCGCAGGGTCAACCGACAGACCGATTTTTTTTAAGTAGAGTCATTTATTTTTTTGAATCGAGACTACGTTCTTTTTAAGTCAAGTAAAAAAATCATCAATGGAAGAATTTTTTGTCTTCCTTTACGTGGATATTTACATGATTCAAGAAATGTTATTTTATTAAGTTAAGATTGTAACGGGTAGAACTGGGGTTTATTTTAAAGTTTAGTTTAAAAGTTAATGATTAGTAGACGAAGATGAAAATGAACCGACAGAACCAGAAAAGATGAACCAGTTAAAAGAAAAAGACCTAAATGCAATGGATTTAATAATTAAGCAATAATACGTTAAAACTACACAAAATATCCCAGAAAGCAAAGTTAGAAACTATACAAAACTACCCCTTTTGGCTCGGTTGTAGCTCGCTGGAGTCCAGAGTGAAAAGCAAAAGGGGTTTTCACAGAGACAGACAATATTAAATAGTATACGTTTAAATTTTATTTCAAAATCACACTTTTACATGTGCTTCGTGCCCTTGTTCTACTACCTTTATAATTAACAATTGTTATATCACGGTTTTAATCACGGTTTATTACAATTTTTAAATTATACACACGGTTACGCGGTCAATTCCCACACACGCACAAAAGTACGCGGTCTAGTAACGCGGTTCCACCCCCTCCCGGATGCTTCAAGGGTGTCTGGTCGACTTACCCGTCGGCCCTGCACGAGTTCCCCTTCCCCGAGGGTAAACGGATGGTCTCCGTCTAGCCCCCACCTAAACGGCTAGTTTTACCTACCACCCCTTGGCAGAAGGCCTCAGAGTGGGGACCCTTAAATCTCCCCGAGAATCAAAATTTCGCTTACCGTGGTCCGGTCGGACTCGGGATAGTCGAAGTTCCAGATGTTGTCCAGGGAATGGTCTTCTCTAGAGAACGTCTCGGGAGAGTAAGTTGCCAATACGGGCTCTCCCGAGCGCTCTTATTACCTGAGCCATCCGTCACACATACGGAAAGGCATACTTTCCGTCGCCCTCTAGCGTCGCTCGTGAAAATACGGCGATCGAGAAATTATTCTAAGTCCAAACTGAATAAATCAATGGGAAACTAAAATTACAAAATAATATCTCAAGAGAACTTGAAAAATATAATTTAAACGAAATTTAAGAATGATTTGGAAAGGAAGAGAATGTGTTTAAGCCCTTGAGTAAACATCTAATACGGCGAAATTAGTCGTGCGGCTTACACACTCGCGAGCGAATGAAAAGAGAATGAAAGAATACGCGATTAAAAAACTAAGTTCTTTTAAACTCTCTCACATTATTTTTACATATTCTGTCTTATTTTGTATTTTCTTTCAATCTCTTGAATCTTTTAAACGAATTGTATAGAATTATTTTTCACGTTTTCTTTCTTTCCCTTTGATCCCCGTCGGCCCGGGACTTAGAACAATCTTCGCTTCGGCTCGTATTTTACTCTCTAGGATTTCATACAGAGAAAAAGAACAAAAAACACGCAACAATTTTGACGTACTATCTTGTTGCGGGTTTTTGTCATTAAGTGCTCTCGGCCCATCGCACAACTAAATACCTGGGTTAGACATCTCATTGGATCCTCATACCATACACTCGTATAATCGTAATATCACACAAAAATTATTCATAATAATACACAGCCATAGTAAATAATAAATCAAATAGTTATAGTGATAGTTTTTAGTATATTCCATTAGAAATAGATAGTAATTAAGGAAAATAGTTATAATTACAATAGTTGTAAGTAGATCTTAAGTAGTTAAGTAATATAAACATAGGTTTTAAACACAAATAGCACCATAGTTTTAGGTTTAGTCATATTTATAAATAATAATACTAGTTATAAGTCAAAATAGTAATACTCTAGTGAGTAAGTCATAGTAATAAGAAGTAGTATAAGTACAAAGATAGTAATAGTAGTAGACATAGTATATATCACACGTAGTAATAAGTCACAAATAAGAGATAGTCGTAGTTTTAAGTATAATAGTTTATAAGCAATAGTCTTAAGTACAACACACTAGTAATAAGTAAATAAACAAAAAAAAAACAATCCCAGCAACAAAAACTTGTCCGTACTAACTGGCCCACCATCACAAGATTATAATTTATTTCAATCAAAATTAAAATTTTCTCATTCCAATAGACCGCTGTCTTGAGTCGATAATGTAGTTTTTTCAAACTGAGAGTAAATGGTCTTCTACCACCCAAAAAAAGTTGTTGGTTTGAGATGTTGATATATATTGTGACAATTTACTATACTCACCAACCAAGACAGAAAAGTATCTTGTTTTGATAGTTGTTTTTACTTGATTAGAAACAAAATAAATTTGACTTAAAATAAATATTCTTAAACCAAGATTATTTAACTTGAATGAAAATTTAATTATTCTTGATACAATATTTTTATAATATTAGTCGAAGAAAATGTTCTCGGATTAAAAAAACCTAATTACTCAGTCCAAGACTAAAGAAATGAAGGCTAAAATTATCTTGGGCCAAGTCAACCTTTTTTTCTGTGTATTTATGAAAAAACGTTATTTTTAACAATCGTTATCCTTAAAATGCCTAACTGATAAGATTTAGAAAAGTTTTTTTTAAAATATATTCATAAATGAACGCTTTATAAAAAAAAAAATTCATGACTTTTTTGCCAAAAATTTAATTTCCTACAAAATTGTTTCTATGGTTTTTTTCTTTAATCTGCATGTTTCATGCAGATCAATTATATTTATTCTTTTTACTCATAACAAACAAACTAACTTCCCTCCATATTTTTCACTAAAAAGAAGCTTTTTATGGGGCGTCTGAGAACCCGGGAAAAAATGATCAGACCTGACCATGCCTGTTCATATATGATCAGACCTGAAATTAGACCTGGCCATGCCTGTTCGTGTATGATTAGGCCTGAAATTAGACATGATCAGGCCTGATCTTATCTGTTCATGCCTGTTCACGTCTGAAGCGTTGAATACGCTCAGGCCTGATCATACCTGTCCATGTCTGTTCATCCCTGTTCGTGTCTGAAGCGTTGAATATGCTCAGGCCTGATCATACTTGTTCATGTCTGTCCATGCCTGTTCATGTCTGATCATGCCTGATATATGGGATTAAATTCAAAATCTTAGTTACAATTAAATATAACTACCTTAGTTATATTTGCATATAGCTAACTTGGTTATATTTATATATAACTTATATAGCATTTCATATTACTATTAATCAATAACTAATAAATTAGATATAAAACTTTGTTGACTAAAAATCTATCATGTATAAGATATAAAATTTTGTTGACGAAAAAATCTATTACGTATAAGATTTTTATTACCTGAAGTTTATATGAAACTAACTTTTCAAGTCAATCTCTTAGGACAACAGGTAGAGGGTTAGATTTCCGAGTGCAAGGTTTACGATTTGAATCCTGCACACCCCCAAATTTTATTTTTTTTTTATTTTTACAGAAATAATTATACATGATTGTATAATATAGTTATCCATGATTATCTAAAATTATCTAGGGTCATTTTTTATCTATAATTTTTTTACCCGGGTGGGCCTGAATAGACATGAACATACATGATCAGACCTGAACATGTCTGGCTCGGCCTGGTCAGGCATGGTCATATTTCATGTCTGATCAGGACTGAAGACTCATGCCTGTTCATGTCTGATCAGGTCTGATCATTTTTTCCCAGAAAAATTTCATTTTTAACGACCACCCTAATATATGTATTAGACTGGGCCAAAAAAATCAACTTTTTTTTTTTTTTTTCGATACTGTGGAAATATTATTCCTGACGACCAAAAAAAATTATTGTTCAAGTTTGAGCCCTTAATATTGATATGAAGAGGTGTATCGTTACCAATAATTGTTTTCTGACAGAAATTTCATTTTTTACCCAAGACTCGTGAATCATCTATCTGAAAAATTTGAGCAATGCATACTCTTAAAGGAAATTGAATTCCCTACAAAAAATCTCTCTTAGTAGTCGATATTTTGAGTCACTCTAATATATATATATATATATATATATATATATATATATATATATATATATATATATATATATATATATATATATATATATATATATATATATATATATATATATATATATATATATATATATATATATATATATATATATATATATATATATATATATATATATATATATATATATATATATATATATATATATATATATATATATATATATATATATATATATATATATATATATATATATATATATATATTAGGGTGGCCCAAAAAAACGGACTATTTTTTTTTTTTCGATCTCGTATAAAAATTTGTTGGTTTACGATGTTTTAAGAAGCCTCTCCAAAAATCAGCTCAATAAAAAATTTTTAAGAGGTCGCTCACGAATTTTGAAAATTTCAAAAATGATTGAAATTCGGATTTTTTTCAAAATTTTTTTTCTCGTGGCAGGATTAGTTTATATTCGTAAAATCATGACTACGCTGAAAATTTTACCCAAAAATTTAAATATTTAAACCTCGCTCAAGAATTTTGAATGTTTCCGAGTGCTGTCGTTTGAACGTTTTCGAGCGACCCTTGAATATTGATAATAAAGCTTCTCGATTTTTTCACCATTAATTTGCATCACAATGAATGAAAATATAACCCGAGAAATGAAAATAATAAGTTATTTATACACTTTTTTATTTTTTAATTCAATTTTCAGGTTTTTTCGCTTATTTAAAACTTACCAAATTTTATTGTTTAAGACTGTCCTGTATATTTTTGGTTATGCAAAAGTTATATTTTAGTGGAATGACGATAATTGAGTTATAAAAAAATACAAAAACTAATTAAAAGTATTAATCACATATTATCAGTTAATATTCAAAATTCTTGAGCACCGTTTAAATATTTAAATTTTGGGCTGAAATTTTCAGGATTGTCATAATTTTACAAATGTAAACTTATGCTGCCACGAGAAAGAAAAAATTTAGAAGTAAAAAATCCGAATTTTAATCATTTTTGATATTTTCAAAATTCGTGAGCGACCTTTTAAAAATTTTTTATCGAGCTGGTTTTTGGAGAGGCTTCTTAAAACATCTTAAACCAACAAATTTTCATGCGAGATCGAAAAAAAAAAATAGTCGGTTTTTTTGGGGCCACCCTAATATATATATATATATATATATATATATATATATATATATATATATATATATGGAGCATTCCATGCCAAATCGTCCTACCAATGGATTTTGCATCTCCGATTTGGCTGAAATTAGGTCACTTTTTTGTACCCCTAGAAGAAGGTTTTTATGGATTTTTTCAAATTTTTTCATCCAGCTAACCGGGAGATATGAATTTTTTAAGATTTCGAGGATTTTTTTTTAAATGGCCATAACTTAGTGAAAAATTGTCCGATTCGAGTCTTTTTTTTTTAAAATTCGTGTGTGTTGTTGTATTTTCTAGAAAATGCATGCAAAAGGGTATTTATTATGAATTTGATTGTTCTTTCGTTATTTTAAACTTAAAACCGTGATTTTAAGATAGTTTGTATCGTTCGATTTTTTTAACTTCCCGCTAAGAAAATTGAAAATTTTCAAAAATTCGGGGAGTTATTGGTTTCCGTCCGATTTGTGAAAATCGAAATTCCAACAGATGTCGACGTTTTGAGGTCCTAGAAAGCTATTCTGACTAATTTCACGATGATGTCCGAGTGTATGTATGTATGTATGTACGTACGTACGTACGTACGTATGTAAATATCTATAACTTTCGAACGGATCAATCGATTTTGATCGTCAAGGTGTCATTCGACGCAGTTTTTTAATATCTTAAAGCTGAGAAAAAATTGAGCTTGATCAGTAGGGCTCGTTCGGAGATATTCCAATGTAACAATCGATATATACGTATCGCGATTTAACCATTCATTTTGTTTTCTTTTAAGCAAGGTTTACCAAACTACACCCCAACCTTTCTCGTTGAGATCCTTTCACCTTTCGCAGGTACCTATGTAAGTGCATGCACGATGAGTAAGAACAGACAAAGATCGATAGATAAGATAATATACCTGTCTCGCTCTCTCTAGGGCAGAACCCATCCTCAAACCCAACAACGTCACTTAGCCGTATACTCATCTTGCATCCACACTTACCTGCGTACATCTATTTACAATACAACTATAAAAGAGAGTGTGTATATGTGTGTGTGTACGGGCGTAGTACCCAAAAACAAGTTTAGCTGCGACTCAGCGGGACACCTGCACGTGTGCACCGGACTTCTAATTAAAATTCAAATATATACAAAGATTCTATGACCATCTCATTTCCATATTCCGAGTCACCTATGACATTTCGAAAGTCATACCCGGATCTATGTACTTCCAATAGAGCATTTACTCATCCGTTGTTGTTTACACAAAAATGATATGATTCAATTTCCATATATGGACTTTTCTAATTTTTAGAAAGGTACCTAAACCGGATCCATGTACTTACTCATCATGTTGTTGTCCAAAATGATGAGATGGACCGGTTGGTTGCATAAGAAACATATGACTTTCCTATCAAAATTAGAGTATATAAACTGCCGAAAATCTAACGACGGCAGTCAATCGCTAATCAGACCCAACCTCTGTCGGATCTCGAGTCACTCGCTAAGTAATCTCTGCCAGTTCTCGCTCCGAAGTTCTACAAGTTCAAAATCTCCGATTAGTTCTATCGGCCCAAGTCCGACTAGTATCGCGAATCAGAGATAAAAGTCTTAATCGTTGTCCACGTGACGGTCCACCGCCTAGGCAATCGGGCTCCTTGGCCAAATACCTAGATTTCTATCTTGCAAAAATCGCGGCCGATTCGACTCACCAGGATCTCCGGTCTCGTGACGGTCTATAGCCTAGGAATCCAGACTCCTAGATCGAAATCCTAAATAAAATCAAATATTCATACTCGTACTCGACAGATAGGGGAGTGTATCCGCTTGGCACCCCAGTAGCTCCGAGTCCGAAAGGTGCATTAAATTCCGCTGAGTAAAATCCCTAAGCCACGGGCAGGGTCCCAGCGAATCAAATAAAAACAATTCCGCGATCATAAATTCAAAGTGGTGAATTGTGAGAGAGTGTGATCAGCGAGATTGTAAACCACCTCAAGCTGAGTGGTAAGTTAATTATATTTGTTTATATTTAAGTACACACATGTAAAACAACATTATAATTTTATAAAAGAATATACAGATTCTTCCTTTTTTTTAAAAAATCATCTTTCTCTTATTTATACCTCTTACTCCAACATTCTTAAGTCAACGGGTACAGAAAGAGACAGACGTAAAAGAACAGGGACTTCTCGAGGGCCCATATTCACCTACCTACTTCCCTCTCGCTTTAAAATCCCTGACCTACCCTTAAGCCACGCAGGTCAACGAACGGGATTGTCTATCGTACTTCCGCTCGGTACGAAATAGACTTATTTAGTATCAAAACTTGCCAAATATTAAACATTCTCACACTAGCCACGTGACGGTCCTATTAGGCTCCTTGGTTGAGTAATAGAATAAATATTGTGGGTAGTTTACTAAATAATTAATTAAAATAAACCCTTCGCCCGTCGCCTCCACTCTCTCCGATCGTGACAGTCGAAAAATTTGGTGACAGCGGTGGGATACGCTGGTGAATTGTTCTTTTCATTAAAAATTCCTCAATTTTATTCAATTCTTATAATTTTAACAAAAATAAACGTTCTGCCTTGTTGAAATTTCCGAGTTAAATTTCAACTTGTAATTTTTAAGTATTCAATCTTCAAAAATCCTAATCACAAATTTTATAAATTTCATACACTCAATAATTCCTTAAATTTCAAAATTCCATATTCTGTCAATTTTAAAATCATACCAAAAATATTTTCTATTCTTCAAAATAAACGTCTTTACAAATTGTTAAAAAAAACTCATAAAGCGAAATTTTTCTTTTGATATCTTAAAATAAAACCGATTTAATTCTCTTAACTCGACCATTTAAACTATTTTTCTCAAAATCATAACTATTATTTCAATTCTTAATATCATTTTGCTAAATTCTATCCATTTTAGAAAATTTGGAAATACTCAACGCACAAAATTCAATTCAAAACCTTCTAAAATAATTAAAATCTAAAACCTTTAACTTTTACCTGATACCTTTTTATACCAACCTTTATTTTTCTCTTACTAAAATAAAATCCTGGAATAAAATTCCAAACTATTCCTAGGATTCTTTTTCTAAATTCTTTGCAATTAAAACCTTAATTATCTTTCTTTCTTAATACTATTTGCAATTTTTATTTTTTGAAAATCTTCTATAACTTTAATCATATTTCAAAATAAATTTCTATTCAAGGAAGCTTTACACTTTCAGTTTCTATACTTCAAAAACTCTTACAACTTATTGTTGCTTACAATTTTATTAGCCACACTACACGTTTATGCCTAACTCATCTACACTAAAACGCACTCAACAAACAAAAATTAAATTTCATATTGAAAGATTGATTGCAATCATAGAAGACGCACCATCGTGCCCTTTCATACAAAAATATTTACACGCTAATAGATCACAAGATTTTATTAATTACAAACTTACTCCAGTTAATATATCCAAACGATTTTTAAAATTCAATTATAAAATTTCAAGTGTAGACCCCCGAACGCAAGTATTAGACGAAAATTCAATTTATTATCGATAAATTCAATTATTAAATTAGAGCCAATTTCAGTGAAAATAAATTGTGATTTTCTAAGGATAAGGTGATTGTTTATTTTATAATACTACTAAGTTTTACGTGCAGACAACTTGCTATCTTTTGCACCCGAAATTGCAGGTTATTTTGGTGAACTTTGGATCAGTTACCACTCACTCATTACTCATCTCATTAATTACGGTTGCTTAGAAGACCGCAGACTTATTGACGGATTCTATTCAATCTTTCATCGAATCAATTGGGAGACCGCAGACTTTTTGTCGGATTTCAGGCGATTCATTCATTATTCACTCACCCACTCATTGCTAAAAACCATAAAAACTTGTAATATTTCGTAAGATCAGTTATTGTAGTACGCTTATTCTTTAATTGATCATTGGAGCAATTGTGAAGAGTAACTTGTACGTACAGCTTAGAAATATTCAATGAGAACCAGAAAACGCGCCGGAAGAAAGTATCAGTTACGGAAGTTAGTTGCAATATACCATAGGGGAGAGTTACCATACACTCCCGTTACAATACCATTATCTTTACAAAATCCAGCAAATTCCCCACCAAATCAGGAAATAAATCACCCTCATTCGGAAGAGAAAAATATTTATAGTCTTACAAAGTAATCTTATTTCACTCTCATTTTTATACACAATTTAAACATCTAATGAAACGCGGAAAACGCGCCGGAAGTAAATATCAAATACGGAAATTAATAGCAATACTAGAAAAAGGAATAGTGAATCCATATCCTGTAAAAAGAGAAAAATTACCAAACACAGTACAACTTCAAGAAATAAATAATTCACCCACCAACAGTGTCGATAAGAATCCAGAATTTATGAATAAACAAACACAGACAGACACAACACCTCATTCAAGTAATTAACAAATCTCAAACACTACTCACTTTACAAGAAACAATTATAAATTCAATACAAGGCTATTTTTAAATTGGTAACAATTAATTAGTAAATAAATCTTTGTTTTAATCAACGCAACTTTACTTGTGTCCGACTATTGCAGATAGAGTTTTCTTGCTAACTTCGTACTACTTACCAAAATTCTCATTCTTACTATCTCTATATTACCCCCATAACTTTCTCCCATACAATTAATCAAAATGGATGAACACGGGAATCCGCTCCGAAACGGCGATGGCGGGTTGAATCCACCGCGCATCAATAATAGATTGAATCCACCGGATAACGATAATGACTTAGACCAACAAGTCCATAATATCACCCGACATGCGAACATTACGGATCAAATGATCACGTCCCTCGGGGAAAGTATGACATTGCATCAGGCGTTAATGCAAGTCCCGAGTTTTGACGGTAAAAACATGCCTTTACAAGCATTTCTACTAGATGTAGAAAACGGTCTTACAATCGTACCAGATAATCTCAGAAACACTTATTTTAACGGAGTAAAGTCTAAGCTCAAGGATACGGCTAGAGACGCGATCGCAGATAAGACAATTAATACAATGAATACTCTTAGAGACGCGCTTAAAGAATATTTCGCTACTAAGAAAACTTATCCACAATATTGCGCGGATATTCAAGCCATTCGACTTAAGCAAAATGAATCAATCCTGAGTTACTATACCCGAATAAAGAAAATACGCGCTAATGCAATAACTGCATTAAACGAAAGCTTTGATAATGTAGCCGAAGTAAATGCGATGAAGAAAATGTTAGACGGTTTAGCACTAGAGTCATTCAAACGCGGATTACCAGACGATCTAATATACGGAGTTAGTGTACAAAATCCTGATACTCTCGACGATGCATATAAAATCGCATTACGGCTCGAAGAAGACCTGAAAGGTAGTTCTCACCGTAACTCTAATTATTTAGCCTACGCGCAATCCGAATCCGCAATTCTTGATCTACCGCGTAGGACTCGAACAGTAAGTTTTCAAGACGAAGAACGTCGAAATACAATACCGTTCAGATTTATTCGCGAAGATAATAGCAGATCTAATTCATACAGTAGATCTCCGGTGCGGGATACGACACCACCACGTGATAAACGTAACTATCTCGAGCGTAGTAATTCACCTTATCGTTCGCGAAGTCGATCACCCGGAAGTTACTATCCATATTATCCTCCACCGGGCTATTTCCCTCCAATACCATATATACCTCCTATGCCATATCAATACCCACCTCCTGGAGTATATCCACCTCCAGCGCCATATAACCCGCCATATTATCAAAGTTATCCTCCCCAAGATAACAATCAGAACAGCTCTAATAACAATTATAACAACAATAATCCCAATAATTACAATAATCGTAACAATTATGACAATCAAAGATACGGTAATAATGGTTATAATAATTATAATAAAAATAATTATGGGAATTACAATAATAATAGTAACCCACAAAACCAACAAAATAATTCAAGACCAACCTCTCCTGCACCACCTAAGGAACCTTTAAACTCCAACGCGGTTCGACGGGACGACGCGACGTCGAACAGCAGGAACCCCACGGAAACGCGTCCCTCGTCAATCAGATTCCTGACCGTCGGAAATTCGTAATGTGGTCTGAAGTCCAGGGTAGAGGACCGGTCGTTACTCTAACAGCTCCCGAATTGCGAAACGGCAGAGCTCGTTTCCTAGTCGACACAGGCGCTGATATCAATGTAATCAGAAAAGACGCACTGGCCCCTCGCACAGTAATTGATACCTGGGACTCAGTATCCATAAAAGGAATCACTACTGAGCGACTCGACACCTTGGGGACCACAGAAATTACGTTCTTCTCAAATCCCGAGAAATTTCACGTTCTCGAGAATCCATTACCCATTCCAACTGATGGAATTGTCGGCATAGACTTTTTAACTAAGGAAAAGGTTGAAATATCTTTTCATCATAATACCATAGTTGCAGATTCTGAACCCGTAAACCCAATTCCGCTTGAAAATACCAAGGGTGAACCATTTGATACACCCCTGGTTACTGTGTATCGAAGTGAAGATGAACCTTCAATATTTTTGTTAAAAGCTAGAACTCGAACAGTAATACCAATTAATCTTCGCAAGACAGACCTAAAAACGGGATTTTTACCCCGCATTGAAACTCGCGAAAATATTTTCATTGGTAATGCTTTAGTCACGAATAATGACAATACTTGTTATGTCTTCGCGATTAATGCATATGAAGACGATATCGAACTAGTCATACCACCACAAGAAATTATTCCCTTTGAATGCGATGGCAGTTCAGAGGATTTCTTTGACGATTCTGAAGATAGCGATATACCAGAAGATGGTCAAGATAGATTCGAGCGCATATGTGCTAGTCTCCGACTTGATCATTTAAATATATTGGAAAGAGAGCACGTGCATGAGCTTATCAGAGAATTTCCGATGCTCTTTCATCTTCCTGGAGATGATCTTCCAGCTACAACAATGATGACACACTCGATTCCAACAGTTGATGAAATTCCTATATCAGTCCGTCAGTATCGTTTTCCACCTGTACATAAAGAAGAAATCGCTCGACAAGTAAATAAACTACTGAATGATGGTGTAATATCTGAATCTGTCTCTCCATATAACTCACCTCTTTGGATAGTTCCAAAGAAGCCAGATTCAAAAGGTAATAAGCGCTGGCGTATGGTAATTGACTTTAGACAATTAAACGAGAAAACCATAGGCGATGCTTATCCTCTTCCGAATATAGTTGAGATTCTCGATAGACTAGGAGGAGCAAAATATTTTTCAGTTTTCGACTTGGCTAGTGGTTTTCATCAAATCAAAATGAATCCAAAAGACCAACAGAAAACTGCATTCAGTACACCAAACGGTCACTATGAGTATAATAGAATGCCATTTGGACTGAAAAACGCTCCAGCTACCTTTCAACGACTTATGGACCGAGTTCTTCTAGGTCTACAAGACGTTGAGCTATTTGTCTATCTTGATGACGTCGTTATTTTCGCATCATCACTCGAAGAACACGGCATACGTGTCCGAAGACTCTTCAATCGACTAGAACAAGCCAATTTAGTCTTACAATCAGATAAATGTGAATTTCTAAATCTCGAAGTTGCATATCTTGGTCATATTATTGGCAATGGCGGTGTACGTCCAGACCCAAAGAAGACTGAAGCTATCGAAAAGTTTCCAAGACCAAAGACAGTTACGAACATCAGACAATTTCTTGGACTAGCTGGTTATTATCGTCGCTTCATTGAAAACTTCTCAGGCCGTGCGAAACCATTGACAGAACTATTGAAAAAGGATAATCCATTCAACTGGACCTCAGCTCAACAAGAGAGTTTTGACGACTTACGCAAAGCACTATGTACATCTCCAGTTTTGCAATATCCTGACTTTTCTCAACCATTTATTCTTACTACTGACGCTTCGGATCTAGCTATTGGTGCAGTATTAAGCCAAGGAAAAATTGGTGAAGACAGACCAATTGCTTATTTATCAAGACTTCTCAAAAATGCAGAGCGAAACTACACAACAACTGAAAAAGAATGTTTAGCAGTTATTTACGGTATTTTACATTTTAGACCGTACTTATATGGTCGAAGATTCACTCTCGTCTGTGATCATGAACCACTAAAATGGATCGACTCCGTCAAGCCACCAGTACAACGGTTAGTGCGATGGAGAACGAGATTAAGAGAGTATGAATATGTTTTCTACTACAAACCAGGAAGGTTAAACGTAAATGCAGATGCATTATCAAGGAATCCTGTTGTTTTGCCAATAGTCCCCACAGGAAAACCTGAAACAGCTGCGAGGCAGTCTAGTTCAATTGCCAAACACCTAGAACGACTGCGATCATCCGCCGTCAAAGCAGCAGAGGCAAACGCCAGTACTATAGGTGAGAGAGTAAGATTGCGAAGATTAGCAAGTAATCCCTCGCTATCGCAACCACCTCTCATCAAGCGTACCAAGACTATTGCCGACATTCCAATGCCTTCAACAGAGAAACGTAAAGTTGGTCGACCTCGAAAACAACCAGATACTGGACCACCAAGTGATCCAACACCACCAGTACCGCATGCGAGAAACAGTGCTTTTCCGAGCCTCGCTAGTAATCGTGTACCACTCTCAAAAGCTTCTGAAAAACCAGGACCACTATCTACAAAAACTCGAACAACTGATTATCAACTCACATACGTAAATAATCAATCAGGCGAAGAAACTCCTTCACTAACTGAACCAATACCAGTACCACCGCCTAAAAATGTTATCGAAGTATCACCTGGACCATCTTCAGGAACTGATAGTTATTACTGGGATCGACGTGCTGAAGATCCAACGTACGAATCTCCACGAACAGAACCTCCAACCAGGAAACCTGAAGCACAATCCCACAGACCATCTGGCGTAACATTCCGACATCCTTTAGGACGATCGACCCCTGCAGTTACTTCAGAAGGATCAACCACGGAATCAGAGACAGATGAAGTAATATCACGAGGAGCAGCAAGCAGACGATGGGCTAATTTACCACCGATCAATGAAGTCCATTCGAGTACAGACACAGATGAAGAAGTTCATATAGAAGAAGAAGTTCAACAACCACAACCGATAAAGAGAAAATCCATAATCGATACTGTACCTTGCGAATTATTTTATCCAGGTATGAAGAACCATGAAAGTAAAATATCCCTACACACGACGAATGAAAACTTGACGTATTTCAGAGACAATTATTTACACTTTATCTCTGCTGATTGTGAACTTACAACCATCACATCGCGACTACTGATAGAAACAGATAAAATAGATCCACAGGATCTGAAATTGAAGAAACCGAAAATTAATCAAGTACTAATAACACCACACGGTAAACATAAAATTCTCAGTGCAGTGTTAAAAAAGAATCACTTTGACTCATTTTCCATACAAGAATTGAAAGATGTACTAAAAACCGTCAAAAATGTACTAAACCACTACAACATAAAAACTTTGCGAATCTCAAAACCAGGAGATATGCTCGAAAGCTTGAGCCAATCACTTGTCACTGACGTTCTCAAGGAATGTTTAGATGACTGTGAATGTTCACTCACCATTTGTCATGGAAGTGTAACCATACCAGACGAAGATGTCCGCAAGGATATCATCGCGGAGTATCACGAAAGCCTAACAGGTGGTCATAAAGGTATCACTAAAACATATCGACGAATTCGTGAACGTTTTTATTGGCCGAACATGAGAGATGACATCACAGAATTTATTCGTACGTGCAGAAGTTGTCAAGAACAAAAGTTAGTCCGAATCAAGACTAAAGAACCAATGATCATCACAGACACTCCTGCAGAACCCTTTGACAAAATCTCAATCGACACAGTGGGCCCATTACCTCAAACACCATCAGGTAACATGCACATTCTTACTGTGCAAGACAATCTCACGAAATATTGCGTAGCGGTACCAATACCAAACATTAAGGCTGAGACTATTGCAGACGCACTTGCTCGCCACGTTATTATTCAGTTTGGATCACCTCGCGTAATATTAAGTGATCAAGGCAGATCATTTGTTGGTAAAATATTTCACCACCTTGCAAAAATTTTCAAAATTAAACAAGTAACTACCTCAGGGTACCATCCACAAACTAATGGATCCCTAGAGCGTAGTCACATAGTATTGGCAGAATTTATCAAACATTATGTGAATAAATATGAAGACTGGGATAAACTTGTTCCTTTTGCAATGTTTTCATATAATATCGCTGTACATGAATCCACTAATTTCACTCCTTTCGAGCTTATATACGGTAAAAGAGCGCGTATACCCAGTTCTTTTCCACCCCCAGACAAAACTGAAACTTACGGAACCTACCTATATGACTTAGTCAACCGTATGGATGACATGAGACACTTCGCGGCATCTAATTTAATTAAATCCAAACACCGCTCTAAACGTTACTATGATGCTCACCTGAACCCCAGTACTTTGAATGTTGGAGACCAGGTTTATGCTATAAAAGAACCACGAAAGGGTAAATTCGACTCGCATTATAAAGGTCCATATATTATAGCTGAATTATTAGATAATAATACGGCTATAATAGAAGATGAAAAGGGCAAACGCTCTCTTAAGCACATAGATAAGTTAAAAATCTGTAACACACGAGATTCCACTAATTCTAACACTGACACTCAATCCGACTAACATATTACTATTTCCCGTATGTCCTACTAATCGTTATGTTCTAGTTATATAAAATTACTCCAGGTGAAACAAGTAAAAATCCAAGCACCATGGGGTGGATAAAATTCATCCTCTGGATGACGTCAGCCGTCCAATTGACGTATGGATTCGTGGCATACGACTGTGGAACCCCGTCAATAAACGTTACTTCACTATCCCTACTAGACATTAAAGACTGCAACATGCCTACCGCAAAACCAGTGATTAAAAACACCAAGGTCCAACTATTACAATCCAGTAGTTTCTCATTTATAAAGATTATCCAGTGCAAACTCTCCATCCAACGTACAATTTTCCACTGTGGTATACTTGACCACCTATTCGGAGAAACGAGTAATAATATGGAGTTTATGCAAGAGTTAAGCCATGAAGCTTGTAAATCCGTCCACGATAGCGGACTCTTTATATATCGAGACACCACACTTGCAGGCGTTCAGAAAAACTCTACGACTAGATTCCCAATCACCCTGGCAGGTTCATTCACCTCCGGTGGTGGTTGCAAAAGGGCATCATACTCCGACCCTTACGGTAAATGGGATGCAGTCACTGTAACCGGGTATGCCACCTTCACCCTACAAGACTATTACGCTCCTATTAATCTGGATCAAAACGAAGTAATGTTACGATCCGGAGTCCGATGCAAATACCAGCATGGGAAGTGTATGGACATCGAAGGAGGAAACACCTTCTGGGATTTACTACCACCGGATCAGTGCAATTCACGCAAGTTTTCCGTACTTTATGAAGGAACTGCTAGCAAGATACAAGATCATGTCAATAGGAAACTCGGAGAAGAAGTATATTCAGTGACTACTGGAGGCGTAACGTTCGCACTAACAGCTAAGGGTCATATCGCAAACTGTGCCACCAAACTAATCAAGACTGAACATCCTAGACTCTTCATACTTGACTCCGAGAATAGTGAATTTTTCCACGACGCCAACAGAATCGATACTCAATCCATGGATCTTTTCACATACGTAAACACTAAATTTGTATATCTAGAACGCCACCTTCACGGTCAGATCATGATGCTATACAACGATATGATCAGACAAGAATGTGAGCTAGAAAAGAAGGTTCTACAAAATGCACTTATTATAGCTACTCTAGCACCTGACGAATTTGCATTTCAATTCATGAAGAAACCGGGATATATTGCTCATGTCTCAGGTGAAGTAATAAGATTTGCCAAGTGTATAGCAGTAGATGTAAAAAGACGAGACACAAAAGAATGTTACCAAGAGTTACCTGTACTAAGAGGAAACGACACCTATTATATGTTGCCACGAACACACATATTAATTAAAACTGGGACACAGATAGATTGCAATCCTTTACTAGCACCGATGTATCGACTAGAAGATTCATGGTATGAATTAAATCCTAAACTCTCTTCGGTACCAAATCCAGAACAACTTACAGCTTCAACAAACCATTCTTGGAAGTACGTACCAGCTCAAGGACTAGCGACGGGAGGAATCTACTCTGACAACGACATCGTGAAATTAAAAGACTATATGATGTTTCCTTTGGAAAGAACTGCTGTATTAAACACTATTGCCAGAGGAGCAACAGGACAATCTGTAGCTGATAATACAATCAAGATCAACAACTTCATTGATGAAGAGGCTATAAGACTATCCCTAGCAAAAGCTTGGGGAAAGGTTTATAACTTCTTTAACACTGTGGGTTACCTTCAGTGTAACACTCTTTGGAGTATATCTCACGTTCAAGGCAATTAAATTCGCAATAGACACCTTAATACACGGCTATGCGCTACATACTATATATGGATGGAGCGTATGGTTAATAGGAGCATTTTGGGACTCCGTTACAAACCTTCTACTACATCTACCCAAGATCGGTAAAGACATTACACCAGACGACGTAGAGCTAAGTGAGAAAGAAAAACCTAAGGTTGTTACTACTCAAAACATTTACCCGTACTTGCCGTACGCACCACCCAACCACACTAGAGAAGTAATTTACACTGCTCCTAGAACAGTTGGTACCCAGTATAACTTTCCTCAAGACCTGGATCCTCGCGAACCTAGGACTGAACCCGAGAATACACAACAGCCACCAAACTAACCTCATGCATGCTTCTTACGACCCTACAACCTACTCTAAGATTAAAATTAAGTTTATCAAGTCCCCAGTACTCAGTAAAAATTTTAAATAAATAATTTTAGTGAAACCATCATCGACATGGCAACTTTAAACAAGATGATCTTAATCATCATCGCCGTCATAGGCACTACGAAAGGAAGTGCTGTCCATCTAAAACCACTGGAACCTAGTTCGGGACTCTACTACGAACATCTCGCCGACATCCAGCTCACCCAAGACAACTGGAAATTAACCACCATGATAGACCTAGCTTTTCTAGAGCAACAACTACCTAATATAGCAGATTTGGAAATAAATCTCTTGGACCAAAACTGCCGATCGACAATTGAAGAAGACGACTGCAGACACTACGTACAACTTGATGACTACAAACGCATTCTTCGAGAATCAACCGAGCGAATGAAGTTAATAAGACGACTAGTCGGTTCTGGACAAGTAAATAATCGGTCATCATTGATTGAGCAGAACAAATTAGCCATTCTTCAACACTATCTCGACAACTTCAACAAGATTGTTTTCGCTTCCTCGCCTGAAGATTCAGTACTACTCGAGAAGAACAGACAAATAATTCATTCAGACCTATACGATGACTTAAATCAATTAATACTACGCCGTGGTAACTATTATCGATACACGACTCCTTTAAAGGAAACAACTGGTTCAATTGCCAAAAATAATGTAACTTACTCGCACTATGTTATGCGACTAAGCTCTTGGAGTACCCAGGCTCGAAGCTGCTTCGAAGACTACCGCAGTCATATGGAGGACGTTTTGGAAGCAGTTAATTTTGCTCTAGCCGGAAACCTCCCTCCGAGAATCCTCAGTCCAAAAAGAATTTCAGAAGCTATGGAAAAATTCATTAAAAATAATCCACAACACCAATTCCCCATAACTGTCAAGGACCTCTACAATGAAAAAGCTTCTCAGATAATGAAAATTGAATATGAATCACTCAACGATAAATTAATTTTGACGCTTCAAATACCACTGATACAGTCACCAAAATACAACCTCTACAGACTTCACGCTTATCCCGTCCGACAAATTTTCGGGAATAACACCAAGGGTTCAGCTTACATCCAACCTCGATCTGATTATTTGATGATGTCTACAAATCATGCGAGCTATTCACTGATTCAAGAGAACGAGCTTAAACAGTGTCTAAGATCGGAGGGATCATATATTTGCAAACCAAACTTTGTAATATATGAAACTGCCGTTCATCCTGCATGTGAAGCTGACCTACTCGCCAACTCAGACCTCGAATCATTCCAGAGGTGCGACATAAGACTCAGCAAGACCCACTATTTATACTGGAAATCCCTAGAAGAAATTAAGGGTTGGATCTACTCTATACCACATCTAAGCTTACTTCAGGTCCAAAATCCAGGAAACCCTACAGAATATGTAAAGATATCTGGCACCGGAACCTTAAGTCTAAGCCCAGAGGCCTCTATAAGGATTGGCTATGTAAATTTATTCGGATCTGCAGATTCCGACCTCGAGATCCCGCTTCAACCACAACCTACCATTGGACTAAACATAACGCAACTATTCCCAGAAATAGACAATTACGAACCTCTCAACTTAACCAACCATACGAACGACAACTCTACAGACTTACCTCTCATCGACTCATACGGATTTTTGTCCTACGATTTTACGTTGGATCAAGTAAAAAGAGAACTACGAACAACTAAATTGCCCAAAAAAAACAAATGTTTACCCCCTTATTTCCTGCATGGAATAATACTTATTTCACTAATTTTAGCAGGATGTGTGACAATTTTATTTAGAAAATTAATTTTTTGTTATACTAGGAATAAATTGCCAACCTTAGAGACTGGAATAACTTATCAACAGTGCACCAACATCCACGAAGACCTGGAATTTTCAGACTCTGACGAAAGAAAGTTATGTGCAAAGGTCTCCCCAACAATAGACTTACCACTGACGAAGAACGAGACGCTAGTATAATAACAATCCAACAACATAAAAACTTGAGCCAAAGTTTCGAGGATTTCTGTGAACTCACATCATTCCTAATCCATCGAAACCACTGGAAGACAGCACAAGCTACAAGAAAACTACGGACAAGATTAAGAACACGAAATAATCTCCTCTGCGACGATTCCTTTAACGAGGAAGCATATAACATAGACCCCATCAAGGAACACCGAGCTTACCAAAAGGCTCTAGGAACATTTAAGTTATTTCTACCATCCTCCTTAGACATCACTGACCTGGACCGAGCTATCCACGCCAGTCATCACGAACACTTCCGGAACATCTTTCTACGAGAATATTGGATAGAAAATTCACTACACCGTTGCATCCGACACAGCTATAGAATCAGCTCACTAAGCAATCAGTTTGAAAACTTAAGAAATACTTTCTTCTTTTACTTGTGAATAATACCTTTTAGGGTATTATGGACATAGTGATTGACATCCAAGGATTTTGGGACAATAAAGAAGAATTCATTCCAAAAGAAATTGCCTTAGTGGCGTCCACTGAAGACATCCTGGGTCACTGGATAGTTGAACAACCATTTCCATACCACAAGTTATCACCTAAGGTACGTGAAAGAAACGACTGGGTCACTTCAAAACATCACGGTATTCACTGGTCAGAAGGTGACACACAACTCCATCAAGTATTAAAAATCTTGAAGAGATACGCGAGAAACGCACGTACAGTTTACACTAGAGGAGAGATCAAAGCTACTTATTTACGACAAGTGTTAAAACGCGACATAATAAACCTAGAACACAGAGAACACAACTGTCCTAAGTTCGACGCCATCCGGGCCTCATCAACAACTTGCACAAACCACGGGCTCAAAAAGAATTACTACTGCGCACTAACTAACGCAATCTGCTTGAGGAAGTGGTTACGAGATCGACAATTGAAAACATTCCCTTTATAAAAACTACAATGTCGCATAAAGTAACCAAATACTTCCCTAGGAATCTCTCGGTTGGTCTAGATATGCAATTTGCTTACATCGTCTCATCCATGATACTCCAAGACCACTGGTACAGACGTACACGCATAAGAGCAATGCGACGACTTCGCCGCAGTAGCATATATCAACAACACTCCGACCCACTAGACCTAGAGAAAGATCTACGAGTATTACCCAAACCTTTAAAAATCGACGAAGACATCGAAACGAGCCCGCTAGAGATACACGCCGCTTGGATTATTGCCCAAGATAGGCACCTAAGAATACAAGTCATGAGGAATTACTGGAAAAGCAAGAGCCACATCAGGGAACAACGCAGAATACGTAAAGCCCAACACAAATATTTTCCAGAGATAATTTACAAAGTAGACTTACTTCGTCTATTTGGAGAGATACCATGGGCAGACGTTCGCACCAGCCTTTATCTCGAAGAGACTATAATCCGGCTATCTAACCTGATTACAGTCAGACACTTTCATCAACGACCTTCAACTTACTGCTACCTCGACCTCATGGACGATATTTCGAGATTCTATGAGGAACCAGACTCACCATCCTGCCTGTACCCATGCCATTATCAGCCGAGTGTGAGTTTATATCACCCATATGCTGCTTCCAGCATAATAAGCCGAGGTTCATCTACGTATATGGACGACATGGTCTCCATAAGAGATAGAGTTGCATTCATCGAGCATAACCGCAAGAAGCAAGCTCGTCGACGCAAAACAGCCAGGGTACGGGGTTGTAAAAGGAAGATCCGAAGAAAGAAGAACTCACGGAAAAAGTTAAAACAAAATTAACCCCTAACCAAGGGATAAGGGTAACAAATAAACACTAACAAATTGCCGACTCCTTCGCATGCAGAAGTAAGGCAGGTAGTATACATATTCACCTTATAAATACTAACCAAGGTAATGAACTAATAATGTAAATAACTAACCATACTTTGAAAAGAAAAAAAAAAACAACAAAAAAAAAAAAAAAAAAAAAAAAAAATTACAAAAATTACATAAACAAAAAAATACGTAAAATATAAAACAAAAAAAAAAAATATTTTTTTATATATTTTTATGCAGCTATGCATGCTTTTTATATATAAATAATTACTAACACTTTCTAACAAATTTATGCATGTTCACATGAGTAAATACTCGTACTTATGAATACCCGATCTTCGCCTATCTTAACGTCGAAGTCATAAGTATGTGTAATTACGCACTAATAACTCTCCAATAAATATATTTACAAAAATACTGCAAACAGTTACGTAATGTGCCTCGAATTAGAGATCGATGAATTTGGCCCGTTAATCATCGTTCAAAATGCATCTTACTATGTAAATAGATTTATGTATATACAAGGTGCAGGGTAAAGTTAATAAAATCATATGTAGACAGAAAGACAAGGAAAAAAAAGAAAAAAAACACAACAAAAATATATAAAGAAAAAAAAAATTTATAAAATTCAAAATAAAACAAAAAAATTTCTCAAAAGAAATTATATTTCACAAAATCAAAAAAAAAGAAAGGGAATACATACACGTATACAATAAGGGTGTTGGGTAGGTGCATAAGAGAATTGTTTAAAATATCTATAGTAATGAATTTAATAATAAATGAATAATGCAAGGCACTAAGATACTATATTTAAGAATAGGCAATAAGTACGAAGTAAGCTAAACGAATTATGATAAGAAAACATAATTAAAAACTTGATATACGATGTAATAATGTTTAAGTAAGACAGTGACTAGGTATCGTAAATTAGTTATTTAATCTAATAGAGCGCGTAATTCTTAAGTTACTAGATAAGTACATTAATCTGAATAAGCTAATTATGTTAATTATTTGGCCATAGGAATATTTAAAAATTAAGACTTCAATTGTTAATTATAAGTCTAGATATATGTACAAACGTGAAAACCGGCAAGGCACAAAGACAAAAAAAAAAAAACAAAAAAAAAATATTATAAAAGAAAAACAAAAAAAAATATAATATAAAACCTGACAAAAACAAAAAAAAATACTTTTATAAATGTTTATTAAGTAACTTTTCTTTTTATACATAATCTATCAAATCCAAATATATGGCATCGTTACATAATAAGTATTACTAATTTTTAATTATTTTTATATTTTTTTTTCTTCGCATCGTTTTATTTAATGCAATTTACAAATAAGAAATGATAAATACAATTAGTTATAAGATAGGACTACGCAAGCGCAGACAACCATTGGCGTCCATCATGAATTCAAGAATACTCACGACCTAGGGTACGTTTCCCCTCACCCTCCACCACCTTCGGAAACCCCCTAGAAGCGAGAGATCTACGAAAAAGCAGATACCTGAGACGATGAACTCGCGCATCCACAGGCTCTGTTGGTGATGCGACACCTATGCTGCGCATGACGTCACAAGCAGCCATAACAACAAGGCCCAACAACCAACGAAGAGACAATCAGAGGGGCCACTTAGAGTAAGCGTGCTTACTCTAACGTCCCTCCTCTTCCCAAAAAGGGAAAGTTCCCATTAGAAGACAAAAGAACATTCGGTATCTGAAACGAAACCAAAAGTTGGACTTGAATGTCCACATAACAACGTTATTTGGAAAGTAAACAAAGGAAAAAGGAAAAAGGAAATATTTCAGAAGATCTTAATTAAAATAATTCAGTGACGACGTCAAACGAACAAAATCCGAACATGGTTCGATGAGGAAAACGACCAACTCATCCGCCAGCGAAATTAACAACGAATCGCAACACTCAGAAGAAACAACACCCCAAGACTTCCTTAATTTAAATGAAAGGAAAGGATAAGAGATTAAATGTAACAACAAGTAAATAAAATTAATTTCGTTTTTATTAATAAAGTTACATAAGAAGTACAAGTTTATATATAACTTAATAATAAAAGGGACAAATTTATACGTATACTAGACATGTATATGTGTACATATATTCGCTCCACTACACCGAGCGAATACCCTGAGCACAGTAGATGCAAAGTGCCCCTGGCACGTGACCGACTCTTCGTAGTTCCTCCAGGATGGCAATTATCCTCGGAGGAGCTCCCACGGTTCCACCATGAAAATGTACGAGACATAAGCTGACCATCACCTGAAGAAAAACAACAAATAAAATATAATTAAAATTTGGAAACAAAAATCTATATATTCTTATATATATATAATTCAAATAGAATACTCACCGACAACATGGAATCATGAACCAAATACTCCATGACGTGCCACGGGGTGCACTCAGTTAACCACTCGGCATCCTGGGTCGTCATGGGGGAGAGAGCCGCCACTAGGGGATCCGAGTACGGGATGACATACCCGTGACCCTCCTGAAACGTGACCCTGAATGGGATACGGAAAACCGGCCGGCTTCCCAAAAAGACATATGCCCCCGACAACGGCAGAAGTATCGGACTCACGGGTGGTTGAGCCAACAATCCCCTCAACAAAGGATTGGGAGTCACCGCAGGAATGGCAGCCTTTTTCTTCCTCGGTTGGCCCTTGTCCGAGCGAGGTGCTCTCCGCTTCCTAGAAGGAATCGCTGGTAATCCCTCACTACGACCTGGATTCTCCGGGGCTGCAACCACCTCGGACTGACTCATCGTCGGACTACACGGGAACTCACTGGAGCACCCTGGGGTTGGTTCCGATGTCAGATGTTCAAAGCTCCCTGGGCCCATTGATGAACTTTCACCCTCGTCGATCACCAGTACCGGACTGCTCCTCGGTGAATCCAGCACGGTCATCGCCGACATTGGACGGTGTCTCTGTAAAATAAAATAATAATGATAAATAAAATCACACCTATGCATGAAAAAGAGAAGAAAGGAGATAAAAGACAAATACTTACAATATACTCCATAGTGTCCAACCAATGAGATTTAATTGGAGGTGGCCTATTCGCCCACTCCAATAACTCCGGAGTCGTTGGCACTCCAGGGTGCCGAAGTTTCGCCTCCTCGGATCCACGACCCCCTTCAATTTCGGACAACTAAAAAGCAGAGAAACATTTTTAAACAATTTACAAAAAGAAAAAAAAAAAAAAATAATATATATAATATAAAAAAAAAAAAATAATTTTTTTATCTTTAGTTAAACTTACGGTAATATCCTGCGATCCACTGGAAGTTGGCGGGTACGGATCAACAAAACCTCTAACGACCAGACTTGTCGCCATGGACAAGTCTAGAGGTTCGGACTGAACCTCAGCTTCCTCGACGAAGGCCGATTCCACTCGCTCGTGGATCACCATCTGTACCCGGGGATCCTCGCCAAGGAAGCCACCCACCAGACGATTACCCGGAGTACCACCTTCTTCGGTGACACTGAAGTTAACTACCTCTTCAGTTAAGACGATATCGTCACCGGACACTATTTCTTCGATCTTGATTTGATACATTTTTTTTTTTTGGAATTAAACTTTATCTTAACACGCGGTGTAAAGAAAATTTGTGAGTGACGACTAGAAAAATTTTAACCACCGAAGAAAACTACCGAAGACAAAAAAAATTTGAGAAAAGTGGGATCAAGAACCAATCAACAACGAAGACGTCTACCAAAAATCTAAAATTTTGGAAGGGGTGCATCTCGGTCTAATGCAACAACACCGCACCGCAATTTCTCCGAAAAGCTATAAAAAAAAAAGAAATCATAACCGATCGATCCCATAACGATAAGAACTAACGGAACATCATACACAGCGAGCAATCTGATACCAAAAGCTATAAAAATTTTTTTTATAAAATTAGAAGAGAAATTTTTCTAAATTAAAAAAAAACGGTAATATTAACCATAAATATAGAAGAACAACAACCAAACGTCCCCTCAAGAGAAAACGCATCAAAATACTGAGAAAAGCCATAAAATTTTTAAGTACAACCGAAAGACAACGACTGACCATAGCGGAAGAACGGGACCTGTAATCAAGCGATCAACGAGGACCACCTGCATATACAAAATTCAAATATTTCATATTTAATATAAAGTACAAATGTAAGGTTAAAGCGCAATCCGTACTAATCAGCTATCTACATTTTTATTTACGCAGATTGCATAAATTGAAGTCATCGAGGGCGATGACGAATCTAAGGGTAGAGGTGTAACAATCGATATATACGTATCGCGATTTAACCATTCATTTTGTTTTCTTTTAAGCAAGGTTTACCAAACTACACCCCAACCTTTCTCGTTGAGATCCTTTCACCTTTCGCAGGTACCTATGTAAGTGCATGCACGATGAGTAAGAACAGACAAAGATCGATAGATAAGATAATATACCTGTCTCGCTCTCTCTAGGGCAGAACCCATCCTCAAACCCAACAACGTCACTTAGCCGTATACTCATCTTGCATCCACACTTACCTGCGTACATCTATTTACAATACAACTATAAAAGAGAGTGTGTATATGTGTGTGTGTACGGGCGTAGTACCCAAAAACAAGTTTAGCTGCGACTCAGCGGGACACCTGCACGTGTGCACCGGACTTCTAATTAAAATTCAAATATATACAAAGATTCTATGACCATCTCATTTCCATATTCCGAGTCACCTATGACATTTCGAAAGTCATACCCGGATCTATGTACTTCCAATAGAGCATTTACTCATCCGTTGTTGTTTACACAAAAATGATATGATTCAATTTCCATATATGGACTTTTCTAATTTTTAGAAAGGTACCTAAACCGGATCCATGTACTTACTCATCATGTTGTTGTCCAAAATGATGAGATGGACCGGTTGGTTGCATAAGAAACATATGACTTTCCTATCAAAATTAGAGTATATAAACTGCCGAAAATCTAACGACGGCAGTCAATCGCTAATCAGACCCAACCTCTGTCGGATCTCGAGTCACTCGCTAAGTAATCTCTGCCAGTTCTCGCTCCGAAGTTCTACAAGTTCAAAATCTCCGATTAGTTCTATCGGCCCAAGTCCGACTAGTATCGCGAATCAGAGATAAAAGTCTTAATCGTTGTCCACGTGACGGTCCACCGCCTAGGCAATCGGGCTCCTTGGCCAAATACCTAGATTTCTATCTTGCAAAAATCGCGGCCGATTCGACTCACCAGGATCTCCGGTCTCGTGACGGTCTATAGCCTAGGAATCCAGACTCCTAGATCGAAATCCTAAATAAAATCAAATATTCATACTCGTACTCGACAGATAGGGAGTGTATCCGCTTGGCACCCCAGTAGCTCCGAGTCCGAAAGGTGCATTAAATTCCGCTGAGTAAAATCCCTAAGCCACGGGCAGGGTCCCAGCGAATCAAATAAAAACAATTCCGCGATCATAAATTCAAAGTGGTGAATTGTGAGAGAGTGTGATCAGCGAGATTGTAAACCACCTCAAGCTGAGTGGTAAGTTAATTATATTTGTTTATATTTAAGTACACACATGTAAAACAACATTATAATTTTATAAAAGAATATACAGATTCTTCCTTTTTTTTAAAAATCATCTTTCTCTTATTTATACCTCTTACTCCAACATTCTTAAGTCAACGGGTACAGAAAGAGACAGACGTAAAAGAACAGGGACTTCTCGAGGGCCCATATTCACCTACCTACTTCCCTCTCGCTTTAAAATCCCTGACCTACCCTTAAGCCACGCAGGTCAACGAACGGGATTGTCTATCGTACTTCCGCTCGGTACGAAATAGACTTATTTAGTATCAAAAACTTGCCAAATATTAAACATTCTCACACTAGCCACGTGACGGTCCTATTAGGCTCCTTGGTTGAGTAATAGAATAAATATTGTGGGTAGTTTACTAAATAATTAATTAAAATAAACCCTTCGCCCGTCGCCTTCACTCTCTCCGATCGTGACACCAAAAATAAACTTTTTTCAAAAATGTTTTTTTTGGATAACTTTTTACGGGCTCGATGGATTAATTCCAAAATGGACTGGGCTCTGGAGATTCTTAAGCCGCGGCGAATGCCACCTCAAACATCAAAATCGGTTAATTCTTTCAAGAGAAACCGTTGTCGAAAGAATTAAAAAAAAAAAATTTTTTTTAGTATTTTGAAAATTTCTCAAAAATGACTCGATGAATCAATTTCAAAATTTAATCAGTTATAGAACTCAATAAAACGCGTCGACTGCCACCTTAAACGTCTCAATCGGTTTATTCGTTCGAGAGATATCGTTGTAGAAAAAATTGTAAAAAACGTTATTTTTTAAAAACAAAAGCATACAAAAGTATTTTCGAGCTCGAAGAGCTCGAAAATGTATCTTCTACAGCTTTTCGAGCTCAAGGAGCTTGAAATACGCGGGAAGTTTTGGGGCTGGCCCGCAGGGTCAACCGACAGACCGATTTTTAACTTCCCGCTAAGAAAATTGCAAATTTTCAAAAATTCGGGAAGTTATTGGTTTCAGTCCGATTTATGAAAATCGAAATTCCAACAGATGTCGACGTTTCGCGGTCCTAGAAAGCTATTCTGACTAATTTCACGATGATGTCCAAGTGTATGTATGTATGTATGTACGTACGTACGTACGTACGTATGTAAATATCTATAACTTTCGAACGGATCAATCGATTTTGATCGTCAAGGTGTCATTCGACGCAGTTTTTTAATATCTTGAAGCTGAGAAAAAATTGAGCTTGATCAGTAGGGCTCGTTCGGAGATATTCCAAAAATAAACTTTTTTCAAAAATGTTTTTTTTGGATAACTTTTTACGGGCTCGATGGATTAATTCCAAAATGGACTGGGCTCTGGAGATTCTTAAGCCGCGGCGAATGCCACCTCAAACATCAAAATCGGTTAATTCTTTCGAGAGAAACCGTTGTCGAAAGAATTAAAAGAAAAAACTTTTTTTAGTATTTTGAAAATTTCTCAAAAATGACTTGATGAATCGATTTCAAAATTTAATCAGTTGTAGAACTCAATGAAACGCGTCGACTGCCACCTTAAACGTCTCAATCGGTTTATTCGTTCGAGACATATCGTTGTAGAAAAAATTGTAAAAAACGTTATTTTTTGAAAACAAAAGCATACAAAAGTATTTTCGAGCTCAAAGAGCTCGAAAATATCTACTACAATTTTTCGAGCTCAAGGAGCTCGAAATACGCGGGAAGTTTTGGGGCTGGCCCGCAGGGTCAACCGACAGACCGATTTTTTTTTATGATTTTCAAAAATATTACTCCACTGTTACGAACCCGGCACCCTTCATCCCTTACGCATGTATATATATGTGGGTACACATATATATATATATATGGATAAAAATAAATATACACTAATAAAATAAGTCGGATAAATTTAAACTAAATAATTTAAAAATAACTTAAATTTTAAATCAAATTAAAGTACATAAAAATAAATAAATAATATACGATTTATACATTTAAACAATAAATAATGTATATATATTTAAAGATAAATATGTTTAACAAATAAGGAAATATATATGTATTTAAATGTAAATAATATATATTTTAATTGGAAAACATATTTAAGAAAATTAATATATATATATATATATATATATATATATATATATATATATATATATATATATATTTATATATATATATATATATATTCATATAAATTTGAAAATAATTTAAGTAATGATAAATAGTTAAATACACCATTTTGTAAGAGAGAGAACGTACGGGAAGGCGGAACATTACATATGAGTGGGCGCGAATACCGTGCTGTAACCTGAGTACCGGGCGGAGTAAAACAATAGAGTAAAGCCCAGAATAAAAGAAAAGAAACGCCTGCAGCGAGAGTAAACGATCAACTTACTCCTGCTGTTATCCTAATACATAAAATCGAGAAAAGACTGTTCAGAGGGCTGTAATACCCCCAAAATTAATAGTAAAATTATCGAAAACATTAAATTCAATAGTAATTTCATTTTTATAAATTTTTATCTATGCATTTTGGAAAATATCTATAATTTTATTATTTATTAATGTAATAAATTAAACTGCCGATGGCAGTACCTTTTATTTTATTTAAATAAATAAACTGCTGATATGAGATATCAGATTTATTTAAATAAACAAAGATTCGGAGAAAACTTGGATCATCGATAAAATTTTTAATAAATAAACAATAAACTCTGGGAGAGTCTTTCTGCGTCTTTTCCCATGGCCCCTACCATGGTGGCCCATCTAAAATTACATGGCAAATAAAAGTCGCTGCACCAGCTAATGAAATGAGTCAGAAAAACTCATCAGTCCGCGATGTAAATCCGTTACCGTCGGGTGTAATCCCGTTCTCGTCGGGTGTAACCCCGTTTATTTTGTTTAAGTTTTTTTTTGTTAAAGTACGTTTTTACGTTTCGTTATTGCCGGGTGTGACCCCGTTTTTGAGTTTCTTACAAAGTACAGTTTTCGGGTGTGATCCCGTATTTTTATTGGAAGAATATTTACAAGGATTTTTCATCTTTATTTCAAAATATTTACAAGGATTTCTTCATTTTTCATTTCAATATATTCACAAGGATTTTTCATTTTTTCATTTCACTATATTTACGAGGATTTTCAATTTCACTTCATTTTGGGAGAATAACTTACAAGGACTTCAATTTTCATTTCATTTGGATTTAAATTCAAGGATTTCAATTCAGCATTTTATTCTGGGATTATTTCAAGGATTTCGATAGTGAATCATTTCAATTAACGTTAAAAGTAAAAATTATTGTTTTCCCCTTCGTTAAAACGGGTGCAGTGATTTTTTTATTTGTGCTGTGAATACATATGGGCATTTAAAACAAATAAATTAAAATTTTACTCGAAGGAAATATATAAAAATTTTGGTGAATTTTAAATAAGTGTGTGAAATTTAAATTAAGTTTTTATTTTATTACCTGCAATAAAAGGTAACGATTTGTTATGAACGTACGTTCTCTTTTATTTAATTGTCTTCAAGGAACAAGTAGACTAACAATTTGTTTAAACGAGTGATCAGTGACTCAATCGGCAATATTTTTACTACAATAATTCTTATCAATAATATTTCATGAAAATAATTTTTCAATTATTTTCATTTAATTTTTTTAATGAAATATACCTAAATAATATATCTCGCTCCTTTATTTAAATAAAAAATAATTTTTCAATTATTTTTATTTAATTTTAACATGAAATATATTTTAATGGTATATTTCAAAATAATTACAATTGTACTATTTTTCAATATTAATAATTAATTTAAAATATTATTACAAAAATATTATATGATGAAGTTAAATGAGAATTTTAATATTTTTCAATAATTAATTTAAAATATTATTACAAATATATTATATTATAAAGTTAAATAAGAATTTTACTATTTTTCAATAATTAATATTATTACAAAACTATTGTATTGTGAATTTAAATAAGAATTTTATTATTTTTTTCAATATTAATGATTAATTTAAAATATTATTACAAAAATATTATGTTATGAATTTAAATAAGAATTTAACTATTTTTCAATATTAATCAAATATGAATATAAATAATTTAATTAAGAATATATTGCAAAATATTATATTGTGAATAATAATTCTACTATTAATTTAAATATTAATAATTAATTTAAAATATATTACAAAAATATTATTTTATAAAACTGACTTACGAATTATGAACCAATAATAATCTAAATAATTTAATAATTTTACTATGTTTTAAATAGTAATTTAAATATGAATCTAAATATATATATATATATATATATATTACTAAATATTATATTATGAATTTAAAGAAAAATTTTACTAGTTTTTAATATTAATCAAATGTGAACATAAATAATTTAATTTAAAATATTTTACTAAATATTATATTATGAATCTAAACAATTTAATATTATATTATAAATTTAAATAATAATTTCACTATTTTCCAATATTAATTCAAGTATTAATTTAAAATATATTACAAAATATTATATATCTTTCAATATTAATTCAAACGTAAATAATTTAATTTAAAATGTAATATAAAATATTATATTATGAATTTAAGCAACAATTTTACTATTCAAATATTACTTTAAACAGTTAATATTATTTTATAAAACTAATCAATATTATTTAAATAATTAATTTTAATTTGCGAATTTAAAAATAAATTTATACTAGAAGACACTACTATATAAGAATAATTGTAATGTAAATTTAACGAATTGAAATACGAATTTAAATAATTCCTAATTTTATTAATTTTTACGAATTTAAATAATTTTAATTTTGTTAATTTTTACCAAATATCTAATAATCAATATGTGTTTAAATAAAATTTAAAACTACGAAATAAAATTTATTATTGTAAAATTTTCACATCCATGTTTCCCCGTGAATCCCCCGAAACAAGTTATTCCAAGAAATCTATAGATTTCTAAAAATCAAAATATAAACATAATAAATTAACTAAAATTTTCACGGGGCCATAACACCACAAAACACGATTTTCGGTCCTAGTCTCGTAATGGGATAATGATGGGTTATAACTGTTTTTTAACTTCCCGCTAATGAAATTGAAAATTTTCACAGATTTGGAAAGTTTTTGGTTTCGGTCCGATTTCCGAAAATCGAATTTCTATCAGATCTTGACGTTTTGAGGTTCTAGGAAGCTATTCTCACTAATTTTTCGATTATGTCCGAGTGTACGTAAATGTGTATGTACGGGCGTATGTGAACATCTGTAACTTTGAACTGATGAACCGATTCTGATCGTTAAGGTGTCATCCAACACGACTCATAAACTTCTAGAGCTGATTAGATTTTAGAATCAATCCATCGAGCAAATTAAAACTTATCAAAAAAAAAACTTTTTGGAAAAATATAATTTTTTAAATATCTCCGAACGTACCATATTGATTAAGCTTAGATTTCCACAGCTTATAGATATTAACAAGATGCGTCGAATAACAGCTTAACGATCAGAATCGGTTCATCGGTTCAAAAGTTACAGATGTTCACATACGGCCGTACATACACATTTACATACACTCGGACATAATTGTGAAATTAGTCAGAATAGCTTCCTAGAACCTCAAAACGTCAAGATCTGATACAAATTCGATTTTCGGAAATCGGACCGAAACCAAAAACTTTCCGAATCCGTGAAAATTTTCAATTTTATTAGCGGGAACTTAAAAATCAATTATAACCTATATTTATCCCATTACGAGACTAGGTATAAAATTCGTATTTTGTGGAGTAATATTTTCGAAAATTTAAAAAAAAAATTCGAAGGATACAAACAAACTTAAAATCGCTGTTTTTTTTATTTTAAAATAATGAAAAAACAATCGAATTCATAATGAATACCCTTTTGCATAAATGTTCTCAATAATTCAACAACAAACACGAATTTTGAAAAAAAAGACTCAAATCGGACAATTTTTCACTAAGTTATGGCCATTAAAAAAAAAATCCTCGAAATCTTAAAAAATTCATATTTCCCGATTGGCCGGATAAAAATATTTGAAAAAATTCATAAAAACCTTTTTCTAGGGGTACAATAAAGCGACCCAATTTCAGCCAAATCGAAGATGCAAAATCAATTGGTAGGATGATTTGGCATGGAATGCCCCATATATATTAGACCGATTGAAAAAAATCGACTATTTTTATCTTTTCGCTAAGAAAATTGAAAATTTTCAAAAATTTGAGACGTTATTGGTTTTAGTCCGATTTTCTAAAATCGAATTTTTATCAAACCTTGACGTTTTGAGGCTCTAGGAAGCTTTTCGGACTAATTTGAAGATGATGTCCGAGTATAAGTTTGTGTGTATGTACGTACGTACGTATGTATGTAAATATCTATGACTCTTGAACGGATAAACTGATTTTGATCTCCAAGGTAGCATTCGACGCGGCTTGTTAAATACTATAAGCTGTGAAAATGTGAGCTTAATCGGTAGGGTGCGTTCGGAGACATTTCAAAAATGAAATTTTTTCAAAAGTGTTTCTTTTGACAACTTTCAAAATCGGTTCATTCGCTCAAAAAAAAAAAAAAAAACCGTCAACGAAAGAAATAAAAAAAAATTTTTTTTTAGTTTTTTTGAAATTTTTCAAAACCGACTTAATAAATCAATTTCAAATTTGATTAGCTTTAGAACTTGATGAAACGCGTCGATTACCACCTTAAGCGTCTTGATCGATTAATTTGTTTGAGCAATATCGTTGCATATAATAACTATACCCAGGAAAAGAAATTTAGATCTATTCAGATCAAATTAGATCTGATGTTTCAGATCTGAACAGATTTGCATTTTGGCCAGATCTGTTTAGATCAAATTAGATCTACTCTGATCAGAATAGATCTGCGTGGATCTGAACAGATCAAGGTAAATAAAAAACACTTTTAGATTTGCTCAGATCAAATTTGATTTAATTCGCTAGATCTAAGTAGATCTGTTTTTTCATCTCTATCCTTATAGAAATTGATATGTCTGATTAAAAATATATTAAATTTATCACAGTAATATCAAGGATCACTTCTTTATAAACAATAATAAAAAAATCTTATTTTAAGATACATAAAGAATTTTCCCTTAAAGGATTTTAGACTTATTTACCCAAGAAAGTCATTTAACGATGTAAACAAAGTACCTATATGAATATCAGATAAAATCGGTATCAGCAAAAAGTTATATCAGCTCAGATTTGGTTTGATCCGTACAAGTACAATAAGATCTATTTATATTTATTTTGTAAATTGATCGTTTAATCAATGTTGATCTATTTTCATCTGATTAGATCTAGGTTGATCTGACTTGATAAGATTTGATCAGGGTAGATCTGGACTATTTTTCCCTAAAGAAAATGTCATATCTGATCAGATCTACACTGAGAGAACAATTTATTTGAGCCAAATGAGATTTGTTTCAGGCAAATAAATCCTATATTTGAATAGACCCAATCAGTATCTATTTTAGACAAAGATATAGTGTATTTGAATGAATAGTTAACAAATCTGTATTGGATAGCGCCACTAGCCGTAGTAGAATTTTTTTCAACCAAGATTTGTTAACCATAAACAAATATATATTTGAATGAAATAAGTAATTTTTTTCAGTGAAATAAATCTATTTAGTTGGCTCAAATGAATTGTTCTCTCAGTGTAGTTTGATCTGAACAGATTTAATCAGATTTACTCTGATATGAGTTCAATATAAATCATGATCAAGTTTGATCTGAGCTGATCTAATTTGATCTAATTTGATCAGAACAGATCTAAATTTTGTGTCCCGGATAATATTATGTAGAGTTTCAAAATGCTTTCTCGGAGAGAATTTGTAACAAATAATATTTTCTACAAAAAAGGTTCTATTACATTTTGTGATAAGTCTGATGATTTTGCCGGAAAAGTCAAAAGACCTCGAAATTTACTATAAATTTGAATTCAAGCTCGAATAACTTATGAACAGATGGATTTATCAAAAAATTATAAGAGACCTTTTTTGTAAAGCGTTAAATCTCCAATATAAATAATGCCTGTAATTGTTGGTAGGACAAGCCATTACCGAGGTATAAAGTTCTGAAATTTTTTTTTTCCCATGTTATTTATATGGAAAACAGAAAATCGCAATCAGGGAGTACTTAATATTAATATGAAGGGCTCAAATTTTAACAAGCGTCTTTTTTTATCCTGCTGAAACTTTGGAGTGTGTCATTAATAAAAAAAAATAGTCGATATTTTGAGTCACTCTAATATATATATATATAGTGACACGCTTAAATATCCGCGGACAAAATATCCGCGACAAAATATCCGCAGATTAAATAACCACACGACAAAATAACTACACGACAAAATATCCGCGAACAAAAAACCTGTAGACAAAATATCCCTGAAAACATTCGATTATTTATTATGACTTATGATTTTAATCATATGTAATTTTGCATCAAGTATTCGATGAATTAAATGATAAATGTTTCAAAAATACGATTTTAATAACTTTCTTTTACTTTTATTTTAAGTATGAAAAGTTTAATGTGATGAATTAATCCCTTTGTTACGTCAGTTTTCAGGATATTCTGTCCGTAGATATTTTATTGCACATACAAAAATTCATAAAAAAAGGGCGCACGCAATTGTTCCCATCATTTTATGAGTGGGTATATTTCTGTAATTGCACACACATAAAATTCGTGAAAAAAGAGCGTAATAATTCACACCTATTTATGTATGCATGAATCATAGGTATTTTCGCATAAAGTATTCGATGAGTTAAAAATAAATGTTAATAAAATATTATTTTAATAACTTTCTTCTGCGGTTCTTTCAACTATGAAAATTTTGACCTGATGAATGTATATCTGTGATATGTTCATTTTTAGGATATTCCGTCTGTAGATATTATTTCCGCAGATATTTTGTCGTGTGGTTATTTTGACGTGTAGTTATCTTGTCTGCGGATATTTTGTCGCGGATATTATGTCGTGGATATTTTGTGCGCGGATATGTTGTTACGCAACCATAGATATATATATATATATATATATATATATATATATATATATATCAGACTGGACCAAAAAAAAACGACTATTTTTAGTTTCTTTTGTTACTGTGAAAATATTATTCCTGATGACCAAAAAAAAATTATCTTGCAAGTTTAAGCCCTTAATATTGATATTAAGAGGTGTATCGTAACGACTAATTGTTTTTTGACAGAAATCTCATTTTTTACTCATAACTCGTAAATCATATATTTGAAAAATTTGAGTAATTTATATTCTTAAAGAAAATTGAATTCCAAACAAAAAATCTATCTTAAAAAATTGATGTAAAACGAGCCGTTTCCTCTTAACTATGCGTTAAACATTGATTTGTTTTTTAAATTCTTTGTTTCCATTTGAGATTTTTGTAACTACTAGAAATATAAAAGTTTTTCTCAGTCAAAATTCATATTTCTTAAGAAAATTTGATTTTCTACAAAAAGTTCTTACAACCTTTTTTGCTATATTCATTTATTCGAAAGGTATTCAAGGTTGAAGTTGAGTCTAAACGATTTAAACAACCTTAATAACTTTCAAAGGAGTGAATTTAGCAAAAAATGTCATGAGACCTCATTTGTAGAGCATTAAATTTCCTCTAAGAATATGTATTTTTACTCAAAAAAATTTTTATATTTCTAGTAGTTACGAATATCCAAAATAGAAACAAGGAATTTAACAAACAAATCAAGATTTCAGGCACGATTACAAGGAGAAGGATCGTTTTACGTCTATTTACTACGAGAAATTTTTTGTTGGAAATTCAATTTCCTTTCAGAATATAAATTGCTCAAATTTTTCCGATTGAAGATTTACGAGTTTCAGGTAAGAAATGAAATTTCTGCCAAAAAACGTACAGTGGTAACGATACACCTCTTAATACCATTATTCAGGGCTCAAACTTGCACAATTATTTTTTTTGGTCATCAGAAATAATATTTTTACAATATCGAAAGAAAAAAAAAATAGTCGTCATTTTTGACTCAGTCTAATAAGTATATATGTATATTTAGAGAAAATATGCGATCGTTTTCTTTCCCGTGTAATTTAAATGATATAGATAAATTGATTTATCTTGATACTTAGCAATAAAAAAGAGTTTAACCTATGAAAATCGCACAAAATCGAGACCTTTCCAACGATACCAAATTTAATAGCGTTATTTTATTTTATCATACACATATGCCTAGAACAAAATTTCCCTTATTCTCTTAATAATATAGATAATTTAACACTTGCATATTATAAGGCAAACTATATATAGATACGTGAATAACTTTAAATTATCATTTCTATTTTATTTTTTGGTTCTTTGTTTAAATTCATATTTAGCGAGATGCCACTTTTCAAAGTAAGGAGTCATTCTTATCCGAAAAAAACTTGTGTTTACGCTCAAAATCTCGCTCAAAATCTCGAGATTATGAAAAAATCCGTAGACCAATTGAAAATCTCAGGCAACGGCAATATTCAAGTAATTATCGGTTTATTTATTTACTGATTACATTATTTCTTATCTTCTGTTCTAAAATTATATCGATGAATGCTTTTTACAACATATAATTGTTTGTAAAAAAATTATTGTCTTCCATAAGTTTTAATGCATTTGTTTTTTTTGTTTTTTTTTTTGTTGTTTTTTAATGAAGATTTATTTACAAGACGGAACTCAGATTGATGACGATAAAATTCTTGAAGAATTGGTTAAAAGTTCAAAAGACCTAAACATTCTTGTCATTTTACCAGAAAACTTAGAATGGGATGATTCTTTTAGTAATCCTGCAGTTAGTTTGTCAACACGTAATTGATTTTTATACATATTAATATTCTATAAAAAAATTGTAATCCATGAAATGTAAATCAAATGAAAATATTTATTTGATATTCTAGTAGTTAGTGATCATCGGGAAATTATTGACTCTTCTTCTGATAATTAGTCCTTTCGCCACTATTCTTATGGCCATATGCAAAATCAGGCCGATAAGATTTTTCAACATGTATTTATGTAATTCGATGCGAGGAAACCGATTTTGATAGTTAAAAAGTTGTACGGTGGTCCAGTTTTTTGTTATAAACAATTAAATTGTTTAAGCTTAAATTACAAGAAAACTATTATTGATAACTCTTAAATAATTACAAAATTAGCTTTTTGGCATCAAAATACATAATTAATGTCCGAATCATCTTTTATCTATCTCTATTATTTATTAAGATATAACGTTTTAAAAAATACAAACTTTTTGCCAGGTCCATTTTAGCTAAAAATTGCGCGCGCATCCACAGCGTATGAAGCGCGCAGGCGTCTAAATTCAAATGTCGTTTCCTCTGCTTGCATTTATTATTGTAATAAAATGTATAATCATTCAATTAAAAAATAATAATCATAATTTTTACCTCAACTCGAACCAGTTAAATTCTGAGAATTTATGAGACGCCGAATTACATAGAAATTTTTTTTATTATAAATGCTAAATGTTAAAATATAATACAATCACGGTATTTGAAATAATATATTTTGTGGACAACCATTTACGTCAAATTTTATTGTTATTATTATTTATAATATATAACAATTTATCGTATTGAGCAAAAATAAAATTATTGTAATTATTATTGAAATTATCATTGTTACTATTACTATCATTACTATTAATACTAATTATTATTATTACTTTTTAATTGAATTATTATACATTTAATTATAATAATAAATGCAAGCAGAGGAAACGACATTTGAATTTAGACGCATGTGCGCTTCATACGCTGTGGATGCGGGCGCAATTTTGAGCTAAATGGACCTGGCAAAAAGTTTGTATTTTTTAAAACGTTATATCTTAATAAATAATAGAGATAGATAAAAGATGATTCGGACATTAATTATGTATTTTGATGCCAAAAAGCTAATTTTGTAATTATTTAAGAGTTATCAATTATAGTTTTCTTGTAATTTAAGTTTAAACAATTTAATTGTTTATAACAAAAAACTGGACCACCGTACAACTTTTTAACTATCAAAATCGGTTTCCTCGCATCAAGTTACATAAATACACGTTGAAAAATCTTATCGACCTGATTTTGCATACGGCCATAAGAATAGTGGCCAAAGGACTAAATACCAGAAATGTTTCTGAAATTGAACTTGAGTTTCATACTAAAATATCACCAATGTTTTCAAAAAGATTATTGGATGCATGTCAAAATAAAAAGATTCCTCTTTCTACTGATAGGAAAAGCTTGGTATCGATGATAGGTAATTACATGCTTCAAAATTCAAATGATACAAGTCAGGGTACTGCCAAAAAAATTAGTAAGTTGATTGTAAATATGTATCCTGATTCTTTCGATGATAGAATTAATGATCAGCTTTCTTTATATCGTACCACGAGCGAACTTGAATATGTACAAAGTCGACGCTTTTATTTTTAATCTCATCGAGGATTTCGGACCACTCCACGGGCTCCTGGTCCTCATATAGACGCGATAAGGCATCCGGGCCTTCGTTCTCGGCTCCACGAAGATGTTCAATCGTTTTCTGATGGGCCAGAAGTTCCATCGCCCAACGGGCGAATCTGCCATTCGGGGTTTTCAGCGTATAAAGCCACTTTAACGAGGCGTGATCCGTAACTACACCAAACGGAAACCTTTTGAGATAACATCTGAGTTTCCTCACGGCCCATACAACCGCCAAATACTCTTTCTCGGTTGTAGTGTAACGCGTCTCAGCACCCCGCATCGGCCTAGTCAGACATATAATAAGAAATTCTTTCCCAGTATTTGGTTCCTTTTGAACCAAGAACGCGCCGAGACCCGTATCACTCGCGTCAGTATATAAATAGTACGAAAGATCTGGCTGTGGTACAGCCAAAAGCTTAGCATTAACAAGAGCTTGTTTAAGATCCTGGAAAGCCTTTTCTTCCTCATCACCCCATTTCCATTCCGTATTATCGCTACATAATTTGTTTAAAGGCCCTTGGACCTTCGCGACATTTTGTAAATGCCTATGGTACCAGTTTACAAGCCCGCAGAAACTGCGTACTTGCTTACGGGACGTTGGACGAGGAAAATTCGCGATAGGTGCTATTTTCCCGGGTCAGGTCGTAGACCCTCGCTATCTACAATGAAGCCAAGAAATTTTACCTCGGATCGCGCGAATTTGCATTTACTTGGATTAATTAATAATCCAGTCTCGCGAAATATTTCGAAAACAAGAGATAAAATGGCTTTATGTTCATCGTGAGTCTCACTTATAATTACCCAATCATCCAGGTACGTGAAAACTTTGTCAGTCCAAGAACTCGGTAGGTTTCTCTTATGTACTCGCTCTATAAACCTTTCGCGAAGCTTATCCATGGCTTTTTGAAACGTCGATGGTGCTCCCGCGAGCCCATCAGGCATGCTAACCCATTCAAATTGCCCCCTACCTTCAACAGAGAAGGCAGTGTAAGGAATGGATTCCGGTGCCATTAAAACTTGATGGAACGCTTCCTTAAGATTCATGGTTGTGATATACTTCGCGTTATGGAGAGCACTTAAAATACGTAACATATTACGAAGAGGGTGAGCAGGTACAATAGTGTATTTGTTGATTGATCGGTAGTCGACGCAAAAACGTCAACTACCCGAGGCTTTGGTCACCATAACCGGAGAACACGACCAGAAACTGTTACTAGGCCTAATATATAATATAGCCTTTCTCGAGCAGTTCGTCTATCTGTTTATTTAATTCAGCCGCGATAACCGGGCTACGCCGATACGGACGAATTGGGATGGGTTTAATTCCCGGTTGTAAGACGATTGTATGCTGCACGAGGTCAGTCAGACCTTGGTTTGGTAACTCCGCGAATTTTAACATTTCCGATTCCAAAAATACATCAAAATCTTTCTGTTGATCCGAAGTCAACGTTTGACAACTAGTTTGTTTATCATGACAATTATTTAATTAAAAAGGATGATTTTCATTTGTGTCTTTGAATTGCCAAGTTCTAGTAGCACAATCTATTAATAGCCCGAACTGAAGAGCAAAATCCATTCCTAGGACTACGGAATAGCTCAGGTCCTCGAGAACACTCAAATATTACTCTCCAGCTATTGTACTGATTTGAGCTATGAACGGAGCCCCCCCCCCCCAATAGTTTTGCATTCGGTATGATTCGCGAGAAGAACTCTCCGACGGTTCGTATCATCCTGTTGTAGTTAACCAGAGCTAAGCTTACGTATTTGGTCACACACTCGCCGATTGATGTAGGACCTCTCACTTCCCGTATCAATAATACCGTTAACTTGCACCCCGAATATTCAGATGGACACCGGTATACGAGCTGTAGTAGTTGGTGGTACAGGACCAGTACCCGTATAAAATTTGGTCCAAAATGCAATACGATTGGCGATACGTGAGGGCAATGTCTTATCTCTGAGTATCTCAGGAAGATACGACGTACGCAAAGGCGAAGGACACCGTAGTGGGGAACTATGACTAAAAGCCGGACCTTCCAATTCTAATCCTGGGTCCAATTCTTCCTCCCACTCTTCTCCAGTCTCCTCGTCACTCTCAAGTGGCTCCAGACCACATAAATATGGCATACCGGGGACGTCTACGGAACTTGATTCTTCCGATTCGTCTGAACCAATCGACACAATAAAATCGCTAACTTCTAAAGTCTCTAAAATTTTCTGATGTATTTCGTTCGGATTAATTTCGACCGAAAGAAAAGAACGATCAAGACCGGCGCAAATTTCTTCAAATAAATTATCAGACTTAGGTAAATTAACCATGGGCCGTGTTTCTTCCCTCAAGCCTTCCCAATGATTAATTTTGTTGGAATTTAAAGTGAATGAATTAATTTTGTCATTATTTAAAATCAGTTGGTTATTATTTAAAACAGATAAGTTATTTAAAATCGGTAAGTCATTATTTAAAACGAATAAATTATTAGGTATGTCATTGTTTGAAACAGATAAATTATCGAATATAGATAAACCGTTTGTATTATCATATAAATCGCAGAACTGCGCAAATGGACTTTCTTCAATATCCAAATTTTCTAAATCACTACCACTACTTATTTCGTCAATAGCATCATACCAAATTTCGTCTTCAAAATCAAGATCTAAATTAATTTTCTCTATGACTGGACTGCATAGGTCAAATAAATTGACCTCAGTCTCAATTTTGTTAACATTATTATTTATAACGGAGCTAGTCAAGTTCAATACTTTTGATTTTTTAATATAACATCACCTATTTGTTCACTACTGGTTAAAACAACCGGACCGACAGTACTCTCTAAGACGCCATCTAGTTATTAAATCGCTGCCTACTACATCTTTAAAAATAAGTTTTTCTACTGGACTGACAGTACTCTCTAAGACGCCGTCTGGTTCCGAGTTTTTATTTGATAAATTAATTACTCCGATTCTTTTAAGTTTATTTGGTTCGTTCAACCAGGCTTCGTGTGAACTAATACGACTCGGGCTTCGATTTCCCCATATTATTTGTTTAAAAGACCTTCTACGCTTTGCACCCTTTTTCCTCGGGCAATAGGAGGGCGAAGCTACTTTTTTGAACGATGAGTGTGACTAACGTCGCCAGCACTGGTCGGTTGGACTTCGACGCAATTAGGATGATTGCTTACATTATTAATATTATCATAATTATTATTAACATTATTATTACGAACAAAACGATTGGAACGGTTACCACGGTTATTTCGGTTAAAATTATTTAAAGTTATGTTCGGGTTTCCCCTATTAAAATTATTTACATTCGGTTGCCCACGATTTAGGTTATAATTATTACCATTATTATTAAAGTTATTATTATTTGCATTATTATTTGACTGAACGGGAATGTTTGACGAACGTAAATTGAGACCTCCTGTAAACCCGGACCTAAATGAATCGGCATTTTCTTTAAAACAATTTTGTCTGACGTGTCCTATTTCAAGACAAAAATTACAGGCATCTACTCTGTTATTAATGCACTGTTCAGATAGATGACTATTTTGCCCGCAGTTAAAACAAAAGTATTGGTCGAAATTACGACCAGCAGTAACTCCACTAAGTGTACGCGATATGGCATTCGAGTTGCCATTATTATTCGCGGTATAGGGATAACGTACTCGATTATTTGGAGATCTATTTGATGAGGTATTATTTTGAGGAGTTTGCACAGTTGCTGTCGATGCACAAACAATCAATTTGTCATCATCTTCCTCTCGAATTTCTTCGATAACGAGTGGTTGTTTATCGTTTATCATCTCAACCAAAATAGGAGTACGCGGGAACGATTGTACTGCTGAGAGCCGCGATTTTTCTTTTGGCTTAGCGTGCGACCTATCGGATGGCTCAGACGCACGTTTATTTTCTTCTACTGCATGGTGGCCTTATGTAATAACGATAAGAGGTCATCATAAGTGTTCACTGACCTAGAGGATACTAAGGGAGAAAGGTTTCTAGGCAAGTGATTACGAATACACGTAACCTGTACCGATTCAGGAGGTGGGTTACGCATCTCACTATATTTTTCTTGAACTCTAAATGTGAAATCAATTGACGATTCACCGGATTCTGGTCTCGGCTGACCAATTCCCATCAACAACTAGGTATCCGTCTTTTGTGAGCCAAAAGCTCTTAAAAATTCTCGTTTGAAGTGATCATAATCTGACCAATGTCTGCTGTACGCGTCATACCACTTAGTAACTTTACCAGTCAAAAGATAACCAAGAATTTTTACGTAATCTGTCATGAGCCAACCCTCGTGAAACGCCATGGCTTCAAATGAAACCAAGAAGCTATTGGCTGAAAGATCACCCTGCGGATAACGTACAGGCCACGCTCTCACGATTTCCCTTATATCACGCCATTTGCGTAACGAAACCGCCGCGGCGTTTGGTATTAATAGATTATTCACCCTAGGTTGATCATAATATTCTTGGTGTCTTTCTTGACCATTATTTATCCGATATCCATCGTAATTTCTATCGAAATTATTATTATTATTACCAGCAAATGAATTATCCCGCAGTATCTCAAAATTATTATCGTAATTATTATTTATTGGTAGGTTATTATTTAAGTTATTATTTTGAATTCCGCTGGAATTAATAATGGAGTGATTGTTACCATTATTGTTCATATTATTAATGAAATTATTATTGTTACTTAAACCGGCCGTATTGTTGTGGACATTATTTATTGGTTGTATATTATACCGGTACTTGGTATACCGGTACTTGGTTGTATATTTACCGGGAGAGCTGAGGTCATAGCAGCCCTATTATCGTGATTCAAGTGACCTGTACTACACTCCCCGTAGCCAAAACTGTGAGTAACTTCGCGAACAGTTTGTGTATTTGACTGTACAGCCACTTGTGGATTGTTTACCTGTTGCGTGCTCATAGCCAGGGTCAAATTTTGTAAACAATTCAAAATTTGAGCCAGGGCAGTTTGAGTTGCCGCTTGATTAGCCTGTGCGGAAACTGGAACGGTGCCAGGAAGAAAAACGGATCCCGCATTAGGCTGACTTTGTTGAAGTACCGGTGGGGGATTTTCTATGAATACTTCAACCATAGACGCCCGTAAATTATCATTAATACTTGTTAAATTTAAATTTAGTTGTCCGCTTGAATTAATGGCCGGTGGGTCGCTCGTTTGAATCGACCCACATGAACTTGTGACAATAATAGATGTAGTAGTGACGGTATTCGTTATTGCCGCGGTAGTGATCGGTATAGTGATGGTCATTGTCGTAACCATAGTCGTGGTATTCAGTACCGTATGCACCCAAGCTACACCTCACTGGCGGTCTATTCTGCTGCGGGGTATCTAAAGTCACGACCAGATTAGGTATGACGGGTAGCTGAGTAGGATTCGACATCGTCGAGCTCGCTGACGAAACCGTAGTACTAGGAGTTATCGTACACGTAGTTAAGGGTGGTAAATCTACGACCTTGTGCTGACTTCTTTCGCTCGAGGAACTAATACCTTCGAAGATTATTTCCTCGCTTTCCCGCCTATCCGATTGTTGAACCAAACGCTTCGAATTTTGACGTGTCACTGGTCGAGTGTTACTCATAATACAATTATTGGAACTTAAATTTAATTTATAATAGCTGGTATTAGACAAGCAGCTTACGAGTCGCAATGATACTTAATAAAAAATTTAATTACCGGTAGCAAATCCGAATAACTTGAAATATTTCTATTGTTGATCACTAAAATTAAAATTTATTTGTTACCGGATTAAGGATTTATTTTATTTACTAGGCGACGACAGCTATAGCTAAGTAATCCCTAACAATGTCAGTCTTTATGAATTAATTTTAATTTATATGGTCTAAATATTAAATCACTATCTATTGAAAATTCTTTGTTTGAAATTATTACAAAGAAATTTTAGACAATGGCCAAAATTTTAAGCCACTATTTTATTTATTAACTAATAATTTAAAATTTGCTTCTGACGCTTAAAACTTTAAGCCCCGAATTCTATTTTAAATGATAAAGATTTTAGCTATTTATATAATTTATTTAACTAAAAGATTTAACCAGACTTAAGTCTACTGAGTAAATTTTTGAAATTTGAATATAATATTAGTTTTATCAAACAGTATTATTGCAATGACTCATTCACTTAGTAAATTTTTCTTGAGACTTAATTTACTACTCAAACGGTGGTTTATTTGAACCAAAATTAAGTTATCAATATCTAATTTTATTATAGATTTTAGCTTATGATTGACTACTGAAAAAAAAAATTACTGTCACTGTTAGTCGTATGAATATCAAAATTTTATTTACTACTTTATTTATTTTACTTATTTTACTTAAGCTTTTTTTTCACAAAAATTTACCGAGAAACTAAGTGATTTTATTGTGTTTATTTCTCTATACTTAGTATCGTGACTATTGTGTGTACTACGAGTAACATGTGCGACCAACGCGTAAGCCGATGACCTTGTCTTGGTCTTCACGAGACCACCGGAATTTCTCGATTTTCTCACTACCACGATTTCAATTGTAATTTTAATTTTTCACTCGATATTTTATATTAATAATCGAAGAATTTTACTCGCTATTAAGCCAGTTATAGATTAAAAAAAAAAGATTATTAGAATTTTTATAAATTTAGTTTAAATAATTTTTTTTTTTTTTTTTTGGGCAACCAATATATACAATGTATCGTAGTATCAATTCAATGTTACAATTTGTAATACAAGTATTTCTCTCTTCAACGGTAAAAATATAATTAATTTAATTTTTTTCAAAATTTTAAAAATTTAATGTTACTTTATCACCAGGTCTAGAATTTTTGAACGAGGAAACCGAGTTGGGCGCCAATGATAACGCCAATTATATATATTTTTGGAAGTATTTAGTTAAGCTTTTTGATTCATTCAAAATAAGGCTCGTTATTATTGTATTTTATTAAGCTTTTTATCAACTCGTTTCTTAAGATTCGCACTTATATGTTATGCACGAAAACAAGGACAGATGCCGTTAAGTGCAGTTTTATAATTTTATATTACCTGCATTAAAACTGCAAGCCTTAAAAAGCATGTAACATCATAGACAGAAAAAAACTGTGTGCTTTTTGAATGATTAATTACTTCAAAAATTCAAAAATTGATTTTTTCTTTGTTTTTTAAATTTATTTTCCCTCGTTGCGGCAGATATTTATACACCAAAAACTATTAAGTCTCCCAAAATTTCTACCCAAAATGTGAATTTTTAAAGGCAGCTAAAAAATTTCGCAAATTTTATAATTCAACATTTTTCATGTTCCTGAGCGACCTTTAAATATTAATATTAAGACTTTATTTAAGATTTACTTTTTATCCATATTATAATGATTAAAAATTTTTAACGAGATAATAGGAAAATTGAAGAGAGCATAAAAATCATGATCTTGTAATTAATGCATTTTTTTGATTGAAATTTTAATAGGATTAGGATTTTTTTAGTAACTAATCTTTCTTTATTATTATAATTAGTACACTATTTTCACTGAAGAAATTTCAAAACCAGATATACAACATAATTTATCCTAGTAATATTTATTTATTTATTTATTTATTTATTTATTTATATATATATGAACGCCAATCGGCATTATACATCCATTTACATATTTCTTAATTATAAATTATAAATTTATTGAAACTTAGAATTCTAGCTCAAAAATTGCACGAAAAAACAAAAGATAAATTAAAAAACAAAAGTTTGACTAGTGAGATTTAACAGCAATTATTAGTGATATTGCAAGATATGTTTTATGAGGTTGGAACGGAACGCCTGGTAGGAGCCTCCGAAAAAATTAACCGAATCATGTAGGGAGTTCACCAAATTAGCTATCCTGTTGCTTGGTCCATTTATTACATAGTTTCGACTAGAATTGATGGTTTTTAACAACCGATTATGCCTGAGCTTTCGATCATTGGAGACAAACTTGAACGTATTGCAGATATCAGGCGCATCAATGAGGTCATTGAAAATCTTATAAAAAAAGATTAGATCTGCAGCCTTCCGTCGATCGATAAGCCTATTTATACCATATTCTCTTCTCACATCATCTGTTGTAGATCCTACACTCATCCTAGGATTGGAGAAAAGTAAGGATTTACAGAACTTGTGCTGAACCCTTTCAACCCTATTGATTTGGGTATCTGTGAATGGTGACCATATTACTGTTCCATATTCTAAGATAGGCAGTACTAGAGCCGAGAAGAGACAGATCCGGGACTGGACACTGCTGAATTCCTTACTGGTTTGCATCACCATTCCAAGTATTTTGTAGGCCTGTCGAGTAATTTTATCTACATGTGACGTAAAAGTCAGTTTGTTGTCCATGATGATGCCAAGATCCTTGATCTCTTCGACTTCTTGGATAGCTTCATTGCTTAGATAATAGCTAGTGGGGTCCTTAATTGTCGAGCGCGAAAACGACATCACGGCACATTTTTTGATATTTAACTCTAACTTGTTTCTCTGGCACCAAGAAGAAAGTTCATTGATGTCGTTTTGTAACGTATGACAGTCTAATACACTAGTAATGGTCCTGTAGATCTTGAGATCGTCAGCATACAGTAAGTACTCCGATTGAAAATTTACACCAATGTCGTTCACAAATATATTGAACAGGATAGGGCCAAGATGAGATCCCTGGGGAACTCCTGAAGTGACGAGATATTCATTGGATATGTGACCATCCACTCTGACTTGCAGTCGCCTACCAGAAAGGTAAGATTGGAGCCAATTGAGCGCATTACCGGAGATTCCATAGTTGCACAATTTTTGCAACAGAGTATCATGATTGACCTTGTCGAAGGCCTTACTGAAATCCGTGTATATTGCATGTACTTGAGTCCCATTATTCAAAGCATTCAGTATGTGATCAACATAGATGAATAAATTGGTGGTTGTGGACCTCCCACCTGTGAAACCATGCTGTTTCGTGGTTATGACGTCCTTGAAAGAGGTAGCCAGTTGGAATAAAACTACCTTTTCGAAAAGTTTTGCAAGAGCCGATTGAATGCATACTGGTCTGTAGTTTGTGACATCTGACCTTCCACCATTTTTGTGAATAGGAGTGACATATGAAGTCTTCCAGGCAGCAGGAAAAATACCCACAAGCAATGACTTACTAAATAAATGTGTAATTGGCTCGCAGAGGCCTACTGCGCAGTTTTTCAGGAACACATTTGGTAACTTGTCAGGACCCGCTCCTTCTTTTGGTCCAGAGACAACAGAAGCTTGTATACTTGGTTGAAGTCTGCTTGAAAATCATGCAGATTGACGCTGTGTACACCTGGATTGGCTTGATAACTATTGTTATTATTATTATTATTATTATTATCCATATTTATGCTCCCAGTTGTATAGGTGTTTTCAAAATACCTAGCGAATAGATTACTAATTTCCATACCTGACTCAGCTGTACTATTATTCCATGACACTGAAGATGGTATATCAGTATTGCTTCGCCTCTTGTTTTTCATAAATTTCCAAAATTCCTTTGTATCCACACGTACCAGGTTCTCCACCCTACCAACATAACTCTTATAACAAGACCTAGTGAGCTCTTTGCATTCGAGTCTTAAAATGCTGAAACGTCGGTAGTTTTGCTTGGTATTATTTCTTTTGTACGCAGAATGAGCTATTTTCTTCTGCCTGATCTTGCAAATTAATTCCTTGCTGAACCAACACGGAAAATTTCTCACTCTATTAACAAAAACTGGAACAAACTGCATCATTGCCTCAGTAACTTTGTTATAAAACCAATCCACTTTCTCATCAATAGACTCTATATCGTATAGTTCAATCCAGTTGGTATTTAAGAAGAATGCATTAAGACTGACATAGTCAGCCTTTTTAAATGCGTAAGATGGTTGATTTGCTGGCTTCAGGCAAGGTTTGAAGTCAATACCAATGCCGAGTGCCGGGTGGTATACATCTTCTGTAGTAAAAGGCAAAACTCTATCCACTTCAATTACTAAATCACTGAAACATAAATCCAGTGTGTTTTTGTTTTCGTTCGCAATATTATTATATTGTAGGCATTGCAAAAGTGCTGTACCTTCGTACAGAAGCTTCTCACAGTCAGAGCTGGGTACGCTGCTGGGCAAGTTATAATCGCCGACAATAAATAGGTGTGAATTAGCAAATTTGTCACTCAGGTATGATAAAGTTGCCACGTGCTTCAAGTAGGACTCGTACAATGAGTTAGGTGGCATATAGACGCACCCAATGATGATGTTTAGGCTGCTTCCCCTGATTCTGATAAATATTTGTTCCAAGTTATGTTAAGTTAAGTTATTTATGTTTTCGATATGATTTTATACCACCATTATTATTATTATTATTACTTGATTTTCTAGTTTAATGCTCAGGGGGTTATCCCCGGTAGTCCGACTCTACCGAGAGCCTCACCTGAGCGCCAAATCGTTACTGCTGCGATGCTTCATCAACAAAATGATCAGCATGCGCAGCAGGCCAAGTTTCCTTGTCTAAGTAGACGGAGGGATTCGAGAATTACAGCCTTTTGCATCCGCGATGCCAAAAACTCAACTTGCGATGAACAAGTTGGGATTTTAGCCAATGCAGACACAAAAGTCTGTTTCATCCCTCCTAGGACGCCAACAATGAGAACGACAAGCTTGACACGGTAGCCTGGGTAAAGCTTGCCAATTTATTATTATTATTGTTATTATTATTATTATTATTATTATTATTATTATTATTATTATTATTATTATTATTATTATTATTATTATTATTATTATTATTATTATTATTATTATTATTATTATTATTATTATTATTATTATTATTATTATTATTATTATTATTATTATTATTATTATTATTATTATTATTATTATTATTATTATTATTATTATTATTATTATTATTATTATTATTATTATTATTATTATTATTATTATTATTATTATTATTATTATTATTATTATTATTATTATTATTATTATTATTATTATTATTATTATTATTATTATTATTATTATTATTATTATTATTATTATTATTATTATTATTATTATTATTATTATTATTATTATTATTATTATTATTATTATTATTATTATTATTATTATTATTATTATTATTATTATTATTATTATTATTATTATTATTATTATTATTATTATTATTATTATTATTATTATTATTATTATTATTATTATTATTATTATTATTATTATTATTATTATTATTATTATTATTATTATTATTATTATTATTATTATTATTATTATTATTATTATTATTATTATTATTATTATTATTATTATTATTATTATTATTATTATTATTATTATTATTATTATTATTATTATTATTATTATTATTATTATTATTATTATTATTATTATTATTATTATTATTATTATTATTATTATTATTATTATTATTATTATTATTATTATTATTATTATTATTATTATTATTATTATTATTATTATTATTATTATTATTATTATTATTATTATTATTATTATTATTATTATTATTATTATTATTATTATTATTATTATTATTATTATTATTATTATTATTATTATTATTATTATTATTATTATTATTATTATTATTATTATTATTATTATTATTATTATTATTATTATTATTATTATTATTATTATTATTATTATTGTTATTATTATTATTATTATTATTATTATTATTATTATTATTATTATTATTATTATTATTATTATTATTATTATTATTATTATTATTATTATTATTATTATTATTTCTTTTTTCGTTAAATGCTCAGGGGGTTATCCCCGGTAGTCCGACTTTACCGAGGGCCTCACCTGAGCGCCAAATCGTTACTGCAGCGATGCTTCATCAACAAGATGATTAGCATGCGCAGCAGGCCAAGTTTCGTTGCCTAAGTAGACGGAGGGATCCGAGAATTACAGCCTTTTGCATCCGCGATGCAAAAAACTCAACTTGCGATAAACAAGTTGAAATTTTAGCCAATGCAGACACAAAAGTCTTTTTCATCCCTCCTAGGACGCCAACAATGAGTACGACAAGCTTGACACGGTAGACTGGGTAAAGCTTGCTAATTTCGAACAGGAGATCCTGATATATCTCGTGTTTGTGCACCTCTTTTACCGTGATGTTATACTCAGCCGGAGCTGAGAACTCAATAACATAAATGTTACGAGCGGTTTTATCGAAGAGCACAATATCAGGTTTATTATGGTCGATTTTCCGCGTTGTTGCGAATGGCACGTTCCAATAGATACGGCAACGCTCATTCTCAACAACTTGCGGAATATCTCCTGGCAGATAAGGCAGCACTGGTGTTTTGTCGATACCGTGCGTGTGTCTAAGATGGTAATAAAGTACTCGCAGAGCAGCATTATGGCGCTGGATGTATGCATTTCGTGCCAGCACAGGACATGCTGACAAAAGATGCATAAGCGTCTCTGGATGCTGTTTACAAACCCTACACAAAGTGTCGGGTAGCTGCGTCTGGAGCACTTTAGCACGGTATTTGAGAGTGTTAATAACACCATCTTGGCAGGCAAAAATATATCCTTCGGTCTCGGACATCAGGCCAGCTGACTTAAGGAAGGAAAACGTCAGCTGTGTGGACAAGCCATGATCACGCACGTGTTTAAAGAACACGCTGTGCATGGACTTGTCCATATGCGTACTAAGCAGTTTTTGTTGCTCAGCATTCCTGATGACCGTCTTGAATTCCTCCTTAGGGAGTTCAATAAGCGGGTTTACTCTTCCAAGACCGAGCGATTTTGTCGCGTACATTGCTGCCTTATATAAAAACGCTCTCTTATGACTATTTTCATGACTATGAACGATTCGCATAAGGAAGTCGTCTTCATCTGCTGTGAAATTGACAACCTCGTATGTTATACCCAAAACCAAACGATCGTGCAGACACTCCAAGCTCTGTAAACCTCTCCCTCCGATGTGCCGAGAAAGGTATAATCTGGTGACTGAAGACTTAGGGTGCATGCTCCGATGCATATTCATGACTTTGCGTGTTTTGATATCGAGGTCTCTGAGCTCTTTTCGAGCCCATTTAAGGCCACCGAAAGAGTACAGGAGTACCGGGACAGCAAGCATGTTTGTTGCAGAGACTTTGTTTTTTCCGGAAAGTTCTGATGACCAGATTTTCCGGAGTCTCCGCACATACTCGCTGCAGAGAGTCGTTTTGAATTTCGAGAGGTCCTGCATAGGACTCCCGTCAATCCCTAGATATTTGTACGACTCTCCAGCGTCAAGATGGTCTATGACGCTCCCATCTGCTAACTCGATATCTTCACGCACATCGGAACACTTACCCTTCACCAGATTAACGACCGCGCACTTGTCCAACCCAAAAGCCATGCCGACATCCCGTGTATACTCCCCTACGATATTCAAGGCTGTTTGAAGGTGTTCCTCATCAGGAGCATACACCTTCAGATCATCCATGTAGAGTAAGTGGGTGATCGAATACTTCCGATCAGATGGTGGACCCACTGAGTATCCACGGGTGCGGCGTAGCGCAACAGATATTGGCAGCAGTGAGATGCAAACAGCAGAGGGCTCAGAGAATCTCCCTGAAAGACTCCTCGTTTGTACTGTACAACTTCGGTTACACGTTTGTCGTTACCACATGAAATGTGGAACCGTGTTCGCCAAAGTTGCATTGTACGCTGAATGCATCCCACTGTATCGCGATTGACCCCAAGGCATTTGAGCAAAAAAAGAATAAGCTCATAAGATGTTGAGTCAAATGCCTTGCGGTAGTCAATCCAGGCCATTGACAGGTGGCGCTGATAGTAGATCGCGTCTTGAATGACGCATCGATCTACTAACAGATTCTCTTTGCAACCTGACAGGCCTCTTTTACTGTCACGTTGTTCGTATATCTGCTGCCATACAGGGTTTACCTTATTATTATTATTATTATTATTATTATTATTATTATTATTATTATTATTATTATTATTATTATTATTATTATTATTATTATTATTATTATTATTATTATTATTATTATTATTATTATTATTATTATTATTATTATTATTATTATTATTATTATTATTATTATTATTATTATTATTATTATTATTATTATTATTATTATTATTATTATTATTATTATTATTATTATTATTATTATTATTATTATTATTATTATTATTATTATTATTATTATTATTATTATTATTATTATTATTATTATTATTATTATTATTATTATTATTATTATTATTATTATTATTATTATTATTATTATTATTATTATTATTATTATTATTATTATTATTATTATTATTATTATTATTATTATTATTATTATTATTATTATTATTATTATTATTATTATTATTATTATTATTATTATTATTATTATTATTATTATTATTATTATTATTATTATTATTATTATTATTATTATTATTATTATTATTATTATTATTATTATTATTATTATTATTATTATTATTATTATTATTATTATTATTATTATTATTATTATTATTATTATTATTATTATTATTATTATTATTATTATTATTATTATTATTATTATTATTATTATTATTATTATTATTATTATTATTATTATTATTATTATTATTATTATTATTATTATTATTATTATTATTATTATTATTATTATTATTATTATTATTATTATTATTATTATTATTATTATTATTATTATTATTATTATTATTATTATTATTATTATTATTATTATTATTATTATTATTATTATTATTATTATTATTATTATTATTATTATTATTATTATTATTATTATTATTATTATTATTATTATTATTATTATTATTATTATTATTATTATTATTATTATTATTATTATTATTATTATTATTATTATTATTATTATTATTATTATTATTATTATTATTATTATTATTATTATTATTATTATTATTATTATTATTATTATTATTATTATTATTATTATTATTATTATTATTATTATTATTATTATTATTATTATTATTATTATTATTATTATTATTATTATTATTATTATTATTATTATTATTATTATTATTATTATTATTATTATTATTATTATTATTATTATTATTATTATTATTATTATTATTATTATTATTATTATTATTATTATTATTATTATTATTATTATTATTATTATTATTATTATTATTATTATTATTATTATTATTATTATTATTATTATTATTATTATTATTATTATTATTATTATTATTATTATTATTATTATTATTATTATTATTATTATTATTATTATTATTATTATTATTATTATTATTATTATTATTATTATTATTATTATTATTATTATTATTATTATTATTATTATTATTATTATTATTATTATTATTATTATTATTATTATTATTATTATTATTATTATTATTATTATTATTATTATTATTATTATTATTATTATTATTATTATTATTATTATTATTATTATTATTATTATTATTATTATTATTATTATTATTATTATTATTATTATTATTATTATTATTATTATTATTATTATTATTATTATTATTATTATTATTATTATTATTATTATTATTATTATTATTATTATTATTATTATTATTATTATTATTATTATTATTATTATTATTATTATTATTATTATTATTATTATTATTATTATTATTATTATTATTATTATTATTATTATTATTATTATTATTATTATTATTATTATTATTATTATTATTATTATTATTATTATTATTATTATTATTATTATTATTATTATTATTATTATTATTATTATTATTATTATTATTATTATTATTATTATTATTATTATTATTATTATTATTATTATTATTATTATTATTATTATTATTATTATTATTATTATTATTATTATTATTATTATTATTATTATTATTATTATTATTATTATTATTATTATTATTATTATTATTATTATTATTATTATTATTATTATTATTATTATTATTATTATTATTATTATTATTATTATTATTATTATTATTATTATTATTATTATTATTATTATTATTATTATTATTATTATTATTATTATTATTATTATTATTATTATTATTATTATTATTATTATTATTATTATTATTATTATTATTATTATTATTATTATTATTATTATTATTATTATTATTATTATTATTATTATTATTATTATTATTATTATTATTATTATTATTATTATTATTATTATTATTATTATTATTATTATTATTATTATTATTATTATTATTATTATTATTATTATTATTATTATTATTATTATTATTATTATTATTATTATTATTATTATTATTATTATTATTATTATTATTATTATTATTATTATTATTATTATTATTATTATTATTATTATTATTATTATTATTATTATTATTATTATTATTATTATTATTATTATTATTATTATTATGTTATGTCCGACTTCGCAAGCCTTTCTCCTACAATCATTCATGTTGAACACTTTCTAGGAATAGTTATTCCATTTTCTCTGAGAGAAACAAGGATGGGTTCAATGAAGTGTGACAAAACATATTTTACCAATTTCTTTCTTTCCGTCTTCCATTCTCTTATTCGTAAGTCCCCACCTATCATCAGTTAAGATTGCTCTAATGCGCACAATTAGCATTGACTTAAATTAAGTTCCGTCAACGGGACATCCCAAGATGCAACTCACTCAAAATTTCCCCTTCCCCTAAACTCGGACCCCATGGTTGCGACGTTCAAAATTTTCAAGTGCAAGATCACTCTACCGAACACCGGTTTGCATTGCCGTTTGTAGCTGAGTGACCCTCAGCAAAGAGTCAGTTATTAGGTACAGCAGTATCCTCAAATCTCACATATATAAAAATAAATAAAACCGACCACGTCGCTTTTATAATTCAGTACAAATCAATAAAATAAATCTTTAGTAAATCGCATCGCGAAAGCAATAATATAACAGTGAAGAATATATATATCTTAATATATACATATATAAATATATATATATATGTAGCTCAGAGTATTAGTATCATTTAAAACAAACAAATATTAAATTGTACCGCAGAAAAGAATATAATCGAAAGAAATTAAGCGAATGTGTAACATAAAATTAAGAGTATCGTCCTTTAAAGAGTTTTAGCTCTATTTCCTGAACAGGAAAATAAAGGAAATATCAGCATAAACAAAATTCATAAAATAAAGATAAAAGCGTTATCGGTTGTGAGTGATAAGTTAAGTGCTAATATAAATTTGTGGGAATAATTATATTCTTAAAAATTCAAAGATTTATATGTAAAATAATAATCAGTGTAAAGTTCTGTAAACATTTTCAAGTATGATTAATTAATGAGTGAGATAATAAAGATATTCCTTTAAAAGAGTATCACCTCTATTTTCTCTAAAGAAAAATAAAGAAATCTTAATATCCATTTTGAATTTAACTTTAAAAATAAAGAAAAGCATAAGTGACGATAACTGTGTTAATATTATTCATAAAATAAGCTACGTAATTAAAAACTACCTCATTCCTCACCCGGAGATTGTCGTCATCGTGGGTTAGCATCAGTCCAAGGTTCTACGACGTGGGTACCATCTCCAGGAAAAAAAACTATGCACATACATACATTTACATAGCAGTGCAAAGGTAAGACCGTTACAATTGACCTCTTTTCTTTCCACAATTTTAACAATTTTCCTAATCAGTCTCAAAAATCTTAAGAGTAAATAAGGATGCTATTAACTTTAAATTGTATGTATTGACTATCAAAATCGTACATTCATCCTCCGTAAAACTATCTCTACTTTAATTAAAGATAAAGAAACTAAAGAAAGTTCACATCGAAACGTATCCCAAAATTAAATAAATTAAGGTTTGAACTAAACACTCGAGCCGAAAATTGCATTGGTGAGTCCGAACGCCTAATCCACGCAACCAAAGTAATTAAATAAATATTAGTCGGACATAACAATGAATTTTCTGGTGGCAGTGGTGGGATTCGGTCGTTAGAATACTATTCTTTGGTTTCATACAAAACTGGAGTCATAAAACGGAATAATTTTAAATTGCTAAATTTTGAGAAAATTTTATTTGTTTGAAGAATAATTTTTAATTATAATAAATTTTTGGAAAATGTTTAAAATAAAAAATATATTTCTTTAAAGAGTTTTATCTCTATTTTCGTCAAGAAAAATAAAGGAATTTTATTTTTAATTCCTATACGAACATTTTCGTTAGATTTTATTGTTTTATTACTACAAAAAATCGGTCACTTAAAATCAAGGGTTCATTTTCATAGATTTATTGTCATCTTTATCGTAAAATTTTAAGGTGTAGAAATGTTTATGGCATCCTCCTTTTTCTTAAGAATAGATTAAAGTTACAATAATAAATGCATATATTTATTTGAAACTTTGATACTTTTATTATTACCGGAAATAGTTTTTGAGTTACTTAAGTAACACTTTTGTTCATATACAATAAAGAAAGTAAATGGTATTCTATTTATTTTCTATCTCTAAATTTTTGGATCCGTATGAAGGTGGATAAAGTATTGTTTTATGGTGTTTTTGCTCTACTACAGATTTATTATTAAATCTATTTCCTGCAAAAGTGAGGAATCAATTATATTCCATCATAGGAACATAGTGGATGTAAAAATTTCCATAAAAGAAGCACACAGAATATTAAAAATACTTTCAAAGTTTCAACCCCATTGTTAATTTATATTTATATTTTAGTATTTTATTTAAATTGTGCATGTGATTGAGACTGATCATAAATTACCTATACTAACATATAGTACATATATATAGATATATATAGATTCCCATATTTTCCCAAAAGCGGTATAAAAAAAGCGATAAAAAAAAAAAAAAAAAAAAAATTTTTTTTAAAAGGAAAGAAAATTTTCGTTGAAAGAAAAAAAAAATCTGATTTTGCAGCAAGGTAGCTATTTAACGTTAAGTAACGGGGAATTTGTTTTAATTCATCTAGTTTTCGCGTAGTTTTGTTTTTAAAAATATCATAGAGAATAATAAAAATTTTACAATAACAGTGAAGCATTACCGAGAGTAATATTTTACTCTCCTCAACACTAATTTTCGTATATTTTTAGACGAACAAATTTTTGAAAATTTATTCAACATATAAATAATTTTGTTTCCTCTTCCTCGGTTTAGTATAATAATAAATAAAAATTCAAAATAAGTAAATGTATACACATATATAAAAATATATTTAAGCAATTAAATAATTATTCAAAAGCTATTGTAGTCTTATCGCAGGAAGTATCGTATTTCGATGACTCAAAATTCTGAGAGTAAAAATTTATTTAAACAAAAAAATCATAATATGATACAATAATAATCTAAGAAGAGAAAAATAATAATATTAAATAACTATAAATTATTTTCATATATATCATCTTACGCGCGTCAGCAAGTTAATAAATAAAATAATTTATCTTATGTTTATGTCTACTCGGCAGTTGGAGCCGTGTGAACATTTTCGTTTATTGTAGCCTAGTATTGGAATTCAATATTTAAACTTTTTGTTTAATGGGAAAAGAGAGCAAAGAATTATTTGTATAATCAGCTTAACGTATTTATTTTCGTGGGAATAACTTTCACTTTTATATTTTGGATATTTTCGTTCCTAGAAATATTTATTTTAAAAAATAAAATATATTTTATTTTTTTTTATTGGTTTTGAAACGTGAAAACACATTTAAAACACATTTGTGCAGCTAGAATAAGATAGCCGGCATAGGCTCGATTTTATGACCTCCGGTACTTGAGTTGTACAAAGGATTCCTTAATTTTATACAGTATAGCCAAATATTACGGTCCTAGCTTAAAAGAAAACACGTGTTTTGCTGAGGACAATACGTAGCGTTGAGTTTTGTAACAAACAGTTCAAACATTATTTTCGGAACTTTGACAAATTATATTTGAAACGTTTTATGTTTTATTATAGGACATTTCTTTTAAAGGAATAATAAATAAAAAAAAAAATAAAAATAAGAAGGAAAAAGAAAAAAAAAATTATTTTTACCCTTCATGCAATAAAAGAATTAAAATGAACTCGAGCTGTAAAACATAAAAAATTATACAACATAAGTAAATTCTATTTCCTCTTTCTTTCTTGCATTATTTGGAAAAAAAAAAAAAAAAAAAAAAAAAAAAAAAATTTATAAACCTTAATAAAGGAAATTCGTAGACTATAGAAATACAATTAAAATAAAATTTTATTTTCTTTCAATTGTACAAAATTCTTCAGGTTGAGAAATAGTTTCACTCGAGAGTAATATTTTTAAAAAAATAACTTAGTTTCACAAACAAGCAAATAAAATACGTATGTATATATGTAGCGACGACTCTTTAGGTTTAGATTGAAGCAATCCCTGCCTAAATCGCTACATACCAAAGAGTGCAACGTTGTGAGTAAATGATGAATGTGTAGTGAATTTTGTACAGATGAGAATATTTACAATTGAGCGATGTATGTACAAATGAGAGAATGTGAAGAGGAGAGAAGGAAAAATGTATTTGTGGGGGAGAGGCGTTTCGTCTAAGTATACGATAGCTGAGACTCCTCAGTTAGGTGTGTCTATCGTATACCCCACCTAAGACGCCGAGTTGGAAGTAACATGTTGGAAATGTTATATATTGAAATAGGTGTAGGGACGAGGTATTGCGAGAGGCATGTTGTGCAGTGCCATCTCGCAGAGTGAAGCCGAACCACCACATATATAGATTTATATTTTCGTTTTAAAGATAAGCATATTGCTTTATGGTTATACAACACTTGGGCCTCATGACGTCAAAGATGTCCTTTGACCGACCCAGGTACCTAAGGTCATAAAACTCAGGCCGAACTGCTATACCTTTTCTTCCAAAGAAAATGTATATCCTAAATTCATGCTTAATATTATTTTGAATATTGAATAAAATAAAATCAAATATTTACTAGAAATTAGAAGAGAGTATTATTTTAATTCTTACTCAAACATCTAAGAAACTATCTTTAGTTTGACAAATACTTTAATAGCAGTTAATTGATTATTTACTATAAACATAGGAATTTTAAGGTTTAATTAGGAATAAAAATACAAAAAGAAAAAAATAAACAAGTTAATATAAAAGAAAATATTTATGGGTATATAGTACGTATATGTATAGTTGTAGCTACGCTTAAAAATATCACTTCTGAGTTATTAACTCTTTTCTCCAATTGAGAACAAAAGTGATTATTTTGTTGACTCTAATTATTTAAAAGGGGTTATTAAGAATAAATAGTTAAGTTTAGTTTTAATTATAAATAAACATGCCTGAGACAGAGATTAATCGTTTAAAAGCGGAGATAGAGCGTCAAAGGCGTGAACTTGAACGTCAAAGAGAAGAACTGGCAGCCGCCGCCATTGCGAATACCGCTGCGACTAACGCCGCGAATAATACCCTGAATAATACACTTAACAATGCGAACCTTACAGTCAACATGGATCCCATCGATCGTTTTTATGCACCTGCAAAAGATTTTGCTGCTACGGTCCCCATTTTCTCCGGTGATGGCGACGTAACATATGAAAAATTTGACCGGGCGGTTACACGACAACTTCATCTAGTGCCCAAAAATAATCAGGAACTATACGTGGGCCACCTTTTAAATAGAATAACGGGGCGAGCGAGACGTTACGTGGGAGCAAAAGATCTGACTACTGTAGATCAAGTTTTAGAACTCCTCAGAAAAGAATTTAGACCTCTTAATCCTATTAGATATTTAAGGAGGAAGCTAGCGCGTAGCCAACGGGATCGCGAGGAATCTATTGAGGATTTTTATTACCGTTTAAAAGACATCTTATCTAGTTTGGAGGCGATCAAAGGTAAAGAACCAAGCGGACCCGCAGCTTATATTTCGGCTTGCGTCGATGCTAAAGACATTCTCTATGAAAACTTGCCGAAGCAATTAAAAATCGCTTTCGTTAATCAGTTTAAAGACGAAAAGACTACCTTAAATACTCTGTTTGAAGAAATTAAGGAAACACTCAAACTTACTGGCGATAACGCCAACAACCCAAATCGAACGCGGAGATATGACGGCGACAACTCTCGAGGTGATGCGTGGGAAGCTTCTAAATTATCTCGGGAATATGATGACTACAGAAACCAATTTAGAAATCGTCGGGAGTATAATAATGCTATAACCCCCGGTTACGGGCCTGAGCCTAATAAAGAGGCCGAGTCATTTGCTTATTCTCCTAGCCCTGATCAGAGAATCAATCTTTTCAAAAGCGAGCTGTCAACATCTAATTTTACTAATTTAGAGGACCCAATGGCAAGGCCAGAGGGTTATCGTATCGCGAAACACGTGCAATTTCAAGAGAAAGTACCGATTCAAGGGACAGACAACAAGAACAACGAATTAGAGTTTTACCGGAAAAAATACGAAGAATTGCTGCAACAGATGGAAACTTTAAAAGGCAGTAATTTAAACTCCAATGGTACTCGACGCATGGGGGGGAAGTCGGGCAACCAAACTACCCCACCCCCTCAGAGACGAATCATGCAAAGCCCGACCCGTGCCGCAGATTTGCAGAAGAAGTTCAATGCAAAACCTTTTCCAGAGCAATAGGAAATGGTCCTGTAGTTATTTTAAATAATAAAGATTATTTTAATAGACCAGTATCGGTTTTGCTCGATACAGGGTCCTCTCATAACTTCATTAACTTATTTACATTGAAAGAAGAAGTAGAAGTTCAAGAAATTTCAAAATCTTTAAACGGGATTACTCCAGAGTCGGTTCCTATAATCGGCATAACAACATTTAAAATCTGGGATCTAGATATTGACTTTTACATAACAGCGGTTCCCATTAACCAATACGACGCTGTCATTGGCAATGACTTCTTTATTAATAACAAAGCTATCATCTCGTTCTTTACTAACACTATGGTTCTAGGAAACAGGCATGTACGCCCTATTCCTATTGTATACAATACACAAAACCATAAGGTTATATTGAACCTGGATTCGGGCCCTGTTATTAAGACATCATGTAGCGATTTGCACGGAAATCAACAAAAATTTTTAATTGATACAGGCGGAGATGTTAGCCTGATAAAACTAAAAGCTCTTAAGCCATATGTTTTAATAGATACTAGTAGAATATTAGAATTAAGTGGAATAGGTACTAGAATTATAAGAACCTTAGGAGTAGTTTTGTTAAGAATTTTCGAATCCGAATCTCTTTTTGAAGAATTTGAATTTCACATTGTAGCAGACGATTTTCCTATCGCCGGTATGGGTATAATCGGTATAATATTTTGAAGGAAGAAGAAGCAGATTTATCGTATAATAAACAATCGTTGACATTAACAGATATACCTACACGAAATATACCTTTCGTTAACGGGGGTAGGGAACAGTGGTTCTCGTTACCACCAAGAACCAGCACCTGCTATTCGATCGCTGTTCAGGCGAGTTCCTTAGATGAGGGGTACCTACCTCAAGTCCAGCCTTTTCCGGGAGTCATCCTAGGGGACGCCGCGGTTAAAATCAAAAACGATCGAGCTATCGTAATGATAACTGATTTTAATGAATGCAGAGCTGAGTTTGAAATGCAACCAATCCCTGTCGAAGAATACGAAGTAAATAAACATTATATACCAGGAGAAAGCGATAGCGAATCTCCTGAGGAATTAGACTCTCATCTAGAAACGGCAGATCGTATTGAAGAAATTTTGAAAAGAATTCCTACAAATAATTTAACATCTGAACAAAAACAACATATTTTCGAGTTAGTCCGGGATTTCCACGATAGATTTTTCCTTCCGGGCGATGAGCTAGGCCTATCAAAAACTACATTTTGTAGAATTCCACTAACGGACGATAAGCCGGTAAAAATAAAACAGTTTCGGTTACCCAAAGAACATCAAGACGAAGCTAAACGTCAAGTGAAGGAGTTAATCGAAACCAATGTTATCCAGAGATCCAGATCTCCATATAACGCTCCATTATGGATCGTTCCTAAGAAAGCGGATGCGCAAGGACGCAAACGATGGAGAATGGTTATAGATTTCCGAGCTCTTAACAAAAAGACGGTCGGCGATTCGTACCCTCTACCCAACATCAACGATATGTTGCTCAGATTAAGCGGAGCAACAATGTTCAGCGTCATGGATTTAGCTCGCGGTTTCCATCAAGTTCCCATGGCTCCTGAAGATCGAGAAAAAACAGCGTTCTCTACACCCGAGGGACATTACGAATTTGTCAGAATGCCCTTTGGTCTTAGCGTAGCACCACCAACTTTTCAGAGAATGGTAGACGACGAAACAGAAGACATGAGAAATGCTGGGGAATTGGAGAATTTGATAGATGATTTTCTGATCCCTGCTAGAAACCTGACAGAACACAACAACCGATTAAGAAAATTTTTACAAAAACTTAGAGAAGCAAATTTAACGTTACAACCCGAAAAATGTAAGTTTTTCTGTAAAGAAGTGACTTTTCTTGGGCATATAATCAGTCCTCAAGGGATCAAGCCCGATCCAGCTAAAGTTTCAGCTTTAAAAGCCGCTTCCCAGCCTACTAACCACACTCAAATGAGAAAATTTTTAGGGTTGGCTAATTATTTGCGTAGATTCATCGCTAACTTCGCGGAAAGAACTAAACCTTTAACTGAACTTACGAAGAAAAACAAAATTTTTCAATGGTCTAGCGAAGCACAAACAGCTTTTGACGATATAAAAGATGCAATTTGCGAGCAAACACTGTTGCTCCATCCTGATCCAGACAAAGCATTTGTTTTGATAGTTAATGCTTCGGAGGTAGGATTAGGTTGTATTTTAGGTCAAGAATTTGAAATAGAGTCGGAATCAAATAACACTGAAAGAATCAAACAATTTTTACCCATCGCGTATGGGTCTCGCACATTAATAGACGCGGAAAGTCGATATACTAAACAAGAACGTGAATGCTTGGCACTCGTATTTGCCATTAAACAATTTAGACCTTATTTACACGCTCGTGAATTTATTGTACAAACAAATGAAGGTTGCATATCATGGCTGAAAAACGGAGTCCATTTAACCGATAGGCAGGTCAAATGGAAATCTTTATTAAACGGGTATAAGTTTAAGGTTGTCCTTAAACGGAAAGTAGGTGATCAACTAGCCGATGCGTTATCAAACAATCCTCCAACCTGTTTGATGGAACCTGTTCCTACAACTCAAGTCAGCATGTGTCTAATCGACAACCCTCAGGAAGTACCGACGAAAAGGGGGCCAGGTAGACCCAGGAAAACTGATGAACCAAACCCTCCGGGAAAAGCGAAACCTGTTTTCCTGGCGCCTAGAGACACAATAGCCTCCAGATTGCGACAAAGAGTGGTCGAGTCAAGATCAACCGATCACCTCTATAAAAGACCCAATTATAAGGAATTAGAAACTTCCAAGCTTTCGTCAGCGGACGAAAACATCAGCAAGTCCAATCCACAACTATCAAATGTAACAAGTTCACCACCTAGAGCATTTCCCAAGGAAATACCCTCCGTGGTAGAAATAGAGCCAAATTTTACCGAAACTGATGGAACTGAACCCGAGAACCCTCAGTTAGCAGAAGATATTAACGCGCAACCAGTGGATGAAGATTCGAGTCCTAAGACAGTTAAATCGGGTAATCTACAAGAAAGTTTTAATAAATTTGACGAGATTATGCGGAGAAGAGAAGAACAGGAGCAAGCTGCAGCGCAGTTACGAGAAGAACAAGAACGAGAGGAAGCTGAAGCCAGAGAAAACTTCGTGAAAGAAGTTAGAAGATCTTTTCACCGTTTTGATCGTACCTTACAAGGCGCGGGAAATGAAGATTCCGAAGAAGAATATAGAGAGGAGTCTGCCGCAGATGCAGACAATGAGGAAATCGAGGAGTCGGATGAATGTGAAGAAGAATCCGAAATTGATTCTATTGACGAAGCGATAGATGAAAGTCGCAGACAAGTAACTATGCCATCTTTCGGTGAAGTAACACCTTCTATCAACCGACAACTTATGTCATCGTTTGACGGAATGTACTGGGATGCGGGGGCGTATAAATTATTAAAAACTCCAGCGGGAGAAAGTATCTATTTTTCGACGCGATCTCCAATAAATTTTGATTTAGATATAACCCCAGAGAATCTAGCGGGACGACCTGATGAGAGTCGTACCTCAACTTCACCAACACAGAATACACCAAGCGAAATCGAAAATCCAGTAATCGATAAAAATCAAAATGTAGAAACAGCGGTTTCTTCGAACGAAAATCAAAATGTAGAAACGGCGGTTTCTTTGAACGAAAAACAAAATGTAGAAACGACGGTTTCTCTGAAACCCAATCCTATTTATCCGGTACCCAAAGCAGTTACAGCTCAACCAATAACTAAAGCCTTCGAAACGGAACCAGAACTATCCGAAGTAGATAGAAAGCCTATTGGTCCGGAATTGGAAAATACAATCGATTCCGAATCAGTAGGATTACCTCTCTTAAAAATCTCTCATAGTCGAGACGGTCTCACTTATGTTAAAGATAATATAGCTCACTTTCTCGCAGCTGATTGTAAATTCACTCAGCCAGTACCTAAATTACTACAAGCATTAAATTATATCTCCGAATCAGAATTTAAGATAAATAAACCTAAAGTAGGACAAGTGTTCGTAACCCAGTATGGGAAAAGTCGGGTTTTCACGGTATTCTTTAAACCCCATCACTTTGATAAAACTACTCCGGAAATGATATCAGACGCCCTGTATAGACTAAGAGGCGCTCTAGAAAAATACAAAATTCTAACTCTAAGAATAGCTGGAAATGGCGACGAAATTGGGGAGGGAATAGAACCTTATTTGACTAAGATATTTAAATTCTGCCCTCTAAATCTGACACCAAAGGTAAAATAATATGCCCAACAGAAGACCAAAAATTACCCATAATTACCGAGTATCACTCCAGCTTAATCGGAGGTCATAAAGGCGTAGTAAAAACATTTTGGAGAATTCGTGAACGTTACTATTGGCCTGGAATGAAAGAAGATATACATAAATTTATACAGAACTGTGACGTTTGCCAGCGCGAAAAATTATCGCGAATAAAGACTCGACAACCTATGATAATAACTGACACACCTTTCGAACCATTTGAAAAGATTTCAATTGACACAGTTGGGCCACTTGAGCTCACTCCAGACGGTAACAGACATATTCTTACTATACAAGACAATTTTTCAAAATTTTGTGCCGCGGTCGCGATACCAGACATACGGACTGAAACCATAGCCGAAGCTCTAGTTAACAATTTTATCAGTCTATATGGCTGCCCAAAAGTAATTTTATCCGATAACGGTACTTCTTTTACAAGCAAACTTTTAAGTAAATTAGCCCGAATTTTACGAATCAAGCGAATAACAACATCTGCATACCATCCGCAATCTAACGGAGCATTAGAAAGATCTCATCATGCCTTAGTTGAATATCTAAAGGTATTCATAGAATCATTCTCCGATTGGGACAAGTATTTGGCTATGGCAATGTTTAATTACAATACAACTGTACATTCTGCAACCAATTTTACACCTTTTGAATTAATATTCGGTAAAAATGCCCGTTCTCCAACTTCATTCCCAGACTATTCTCAGATAGAAACCTACCCTGAGTCAATTGGTAATCTATTGACTCGATTAAACGAAGCCCGAGCTATAGCTCGAATTAATCTAATAAACTCTAAAAATCATTCAAAAGATAGATACGACAAAACTTTACACGAGGTAGATTTTTCACCGGGTAAATTCGTGTATACAATAAAAGAACCGAGAAAGGGGAAACTCGATAGTCACTATCGCGGCCCTTATGAGATAGTAAAAATTTTAGAAAATGGAACTGTTGTTTTAGAAACAAACGAAGGACATAGATTCTCGAAACACCCTTCAAAGTTAAAACTGGCGTTCTCAGTCCATGAATTAACGAAGAAAACCTAAAATCTCAGCCTTCATAAAATGAAATCTTTTGTTACAGATGTTAGTTATTCAAATTTTATTTTCGGCAATATTTTTCGGCATATGGAATCTTGCAAATTCAGACAAATCGTATGAAGTCCAGTATTTCGAACAGAAATCTGGGATCTATTATGAGAGATTCCACAATATTCACATGATAAGGGAAAAATGGACCATGCTAATCACCATCGATATAGGGCAACTCTTAATGGAACCATCGGAAGAACAAATTAAATATGAATCCACGTTTCGAGACTGCTTCTTGGAGAAGTATTTCTCTAGGGAACTATGTTCTAGAGCACTTCAAAAACCGGCAATAGATTATATTAATAACGAGAGTGTTCACTTGAGGGCACATCTCAGGGAAACTATAGATAGAACTCCCGTAAGCGAAATCAGAAATTCGCGGAACATATGGTGGGGTGTTGTAGGGACCGTAGCTAGGAAAATATTTGGAATATTGGATCAGGAAAATGACGAAAATTATAGACAGGAAGTTAATAAGTTATATCGCGATGAAGCACAAATTATTCATTTGATTAATAATTCTACACATATATTACGCACAGAAATCGATTCTCTTGTTATACAACTCAAAGATAATGTCAAAAATATCAATACACTTGCTAAAAGCATCGAAGATCTAACTCAATCTCAGAATGAACATATCAATATCATAGACCAGGAATTAGAATACAGCATTTACGCAACTAAAGTTTATAGACAGACACTACATCGCAATAGCTTAATAAAAGCTGCAATTACCGCTATAGAAGAGGCAAAGAGAGGAATCCTAAATTCTGAATTAGTCTCTCCTGAGCAAATGAAAGAGGTTATGAGAACCATCGAAAGTAAATTCCCGAATTTAAATCCTCCACAACCGTTGGATCACATTGACCTCCAAACATTAACAAAAATAGCCAGAATCTCTGCTGCAAAATCAGATAACCTAATTATAGTCACTGTAGAGATACCTTTAATGGACAAATATCTGTGGCAAAGCTACAAACTAAGACCGTATAGAATACCCTACCTTGTGGGGGAATCACTTGTAAGCTTATCCATAGAACCAACCTCAGATTATATTATTATTCAATCCGGGTTTAACAATTTCTATTCAGCCTCCCAGGAGTATATGGACAAATGTCTGCCCGCAGGTGAGGAATTGGCATGCTTTCCAGACATACCGTTAGAGTCAATCTCCGAGTCCACTGAATGCGTAATAGATTTAGTCAAGGCAAAGGTTCCGAACGATATGGACGCGTGTAATGTAATTTTACTTCACCAGAATACTACCCAATGGGTCGCGCTAACTAACGAAAATGTATGGTTATTTTCTACCTTTCAGCCGGAAAATCTTAAGATTAGCTGTGAGGGGGAGCTATCGGATACTATTAAATTAGGCGGTATCGGGTTGTTGAAAATTCCTCCTAATTGTAGAGCCGAAAATCATCGGATTACCTTACTAAGTCTAGGCGAATATAATTCCGAGAGGTCTGGATTGAACCCCGAGAAGGACCTCAACAATACCACCGAATTTTTAAAATTTGAACAATCGATCAGAAATAAAAACCTTCATAATTTTTGGGCGTCTCCCTTAATACTTTCGAAATCGTTAACTGGGAACAGCATTAGCTCCATACAGGCGCAAATATCGGAAATTAGTTTTGAGGATCGGAAAAATAAAAACTCTCAGATTCTCGCATATACAGGTATAAGCTTAGCGTCAGTCGCAATTATCGTAATAGCAACCGTCGCTGGTTCCAAACTTAAATCTCATTTTAAAACAACCAAGGTTAAATTTATTCAGGAAAAAACAATCGAGGAGAGTGTATCCTCTGTTCAGGAAATTCACCAATCAACTAAAACTATGATCTCTATGCTAGCTGAGGGAGCTGATGACGCGTCGATTAATATACCGAATGTTAGCATGCCATCTCCTAGCCCTAGGGCCGTTTGTTTGCAAGCTGAATCGGGATTTTAAAACAGGATTCCGACCTACAACAAAAAAAAAAAAAAACAAAACAAAAACAAAAAAAAAAAAAAAAAAAAAAATTTCCTTTAAGGAGTATCATCTCTATTTTCTTTAAGAAAGTAAAGGAATTTTAGGTTTAAAGTTTATAGGATAGGAAATAGACTTAGTATTGATAGGTTAGCAAGTAAGAGGAGCATTGACTCCATTCCCTTGTTAAGGGAGATTCCATATAATTTTATTTCAATTTATAGAACCTCCCATAATCATGTCCAAACGCGTTAACCCTTGGACCATGACCGAAGCCAAGGTACATTTGGAGAAGTACCATCATCTGGCGAAGGAGGAGGAAGTAAAGCGTAGAAAAGAATTGGACGCGAAGCTCAATAGTACCCGGGTCTATCCAATCGACCCCCGAGACGGCGACTTTGAGTTCTACCATGATATAACAATACGCGAGCGCACACCCAGACCTATGCCTGAGATCTGGGGCGAGGCTAACCAGCCTATGCTCGAGTTGTTAATATACGGATTGCCGCGAACCATTAAGAAGAAAAAGGTAATGGAGATCCTTCAGCTCAAGCCGGAAGAGGTGAAAAGTCTAGCCCTTTTCCCCGGTAAAAATCATTTAGCAGTAGGGCGCATAAAGCTCTACTCGGTCTTAACATCACTCCGGCTGCAAACCCAATCAAGGGACAATAACTTCAATGTCGGGAAAACCAAGCTGCGGATTGTCCCGTTCAAAAAATTAGGGATCACACTTCCATCGGCCGGCGGGAGTTCGGATGCTCTCAATCTGGGAAACTATCTCGACCATGATTGCTGGATGGAGATCTTCCGGTACTTAAATTCAACTGATATGTGCGCCCTATCAATGTATTCGCCGGGTATGTGTCGGCTGGTACAAGAGGAAATAAGAACGTTCAACGTAGATATCGATAGCATCGACAGACTGCTTAGGATTACCGGGGCAGGGGGATCAGATGAACTGTTATCCGGAGCCTTCAAGGCACGACTGGTAAATCTTCGCACGTTAAGAATTAGCCTGCCAGAAAACCTTCTAATATCGCCAGGAGTGATCGCCAACTTCATCAGGCACAGGGTTCCTGACATAATAATTAGGTTGGACATATCTGGAACTATTATCTCCAGCGGGTTAATCGAGGAGTTGGGAAGATTGAAGAAATTAGAGGCTCTTGCTATTGGAAGATCCCAGGGCCCTCTAGACAAAGAACTGGTGGGGTTATTCCGAGTAACCAATCTGGCAGAACTAAGCGTTAGCGATAATGCCTTTTTCACTGGATCCGCATTAAAAGAAGCTGGTGAAAAATTGCAACAGCTCACGTTGAAAGGCTGTTATCTTTTAAACCACGAGCACCTGATCCAGTTCTTCGCGGACAATAAGACTCTGAACGCATTGACCATTCAAGATTGCGACCGATCCCGGAAACGATACTTGGAGAACATCGATATGCTTCCGTTTATCAATTCAATCGGGAGTATGAAGATCAAGGTGTTAAACTTCCGCTGGGGAAATTATAGAGACGATAGATGGTGGCAAGCCTCAGAGAGGATTACCAGGAATACGGAGTTGAGGAACATTGAAGTATCCCTAGGTCATAACTCAAATAGGGTGGTCAGAAACTTGGTAGCGATGGCTCTTAACCTAGTAAACCTCACCATCTACGAGACTCGACTTGACCATGTCACCCTACCGGATCACGAAAGCGTACGCCTTACAACGTTGAGCATCGTCAAGCCCCATAAGCGTATCGGGAGCTTCTACAGAACTGTGAGAACTAACATCAACACACTAGTGGTGTCCGGCGTGCATTTCTCTTATTACACCATCCATGAGGTCCTTGATGCGAACCTTAGTATCGAAACTATCGATCTGAGGGGAGTAAAAGTTTTAACTCACGTACCAGCATTGTCAAGTCTGCTAAAAAGAGAGGACGAGGTCAACTTGCGGGTCGTCACGATTCTACTTCCATCAAGAGTAAAACCTGAAGAACTCCGAGGCAATACTCAGAGAAGCAACAAGCCGTATCGGGTCCTGGTGCGGACAGCTTAGTAGTTAATAGAGATAGCAAGTAGCATGTAGTATAAGAAAACTTAATTAATCAGAGGTAATAACCTACGATTCCTTTTAGGAGCATTATCTCCATTTCCCCAGGAAACATAAAGGAATTCTTAGGTTATCCCATATTTAATCTTATTTTGTTCTAGCGCCTTTAAGGAGTATCACCTCCATTTTTCCGTTAAGGAAACATAAAGGAATATTAGTTTAGTCCAGGTAATTTTACTAAATTAGTTATAAGGAAATACATTTATACATACATAAATAATAGGAAAAGAGGAAAACTCAGGAGCCCTTTTTCCTTTACACATTACCTTCTTCATGTTAAAAGGGGAAAGGGTAGCCTGGAGGAAAAAAAAAAAATAAAAAATAAAAAATAAAAATAAAAAAAAGAGGAAGAAAAAAAAACATAAAAAGGGTCGCCTTTAAGGAGTATCATCTCCATTTTCAATAAGGAAAAATAAAGGGATTTTATAAAACAACAAAAATATATAGTGAATAGATATGTAAGAGGTTAGATTAAGTACTTTAATCCGTAATGCATTAGTTTTCTAGTAGAACAATAATATCAAATATTTGTCATTTTATAAAATATGTTTAATTACAGAACTGGAGCTATCACTATGAACAGTGGTTGTAAACCCTAGGAACCAGAAAGGATCAGGTTTAGAATCCAACCAACGAAAAGGTATTAGCAGGAAAACCTTTGTTTCTAGTGATAGGCCCATATTTAATTAACAGTAATTTCAGAAAATGTAAAAGTTAGAATAAGATATTTAGTAATATATATATAGTACAAGCTCACAACCAATAATTCGCATGACTCTTGGCTGAGCATTTATTATTGTAAAACTTTGTGGTTTCCATGGTGGACCGAGTCAATTCCTTCTAACACATTTCCTCTATTTCATCTGTTAACTTACGGACATTTCATTTCCCCTCATTCTCGTCAGAATGCCCTTTTATCTTGTCCTAAGTGGGCACAAACCTGGACTATACAACTCTTGGGTGGATTGTCGCGAGCAAATTATTTCATATAAAAATCCAGTTTTTAAACAAATTTCATCGATGAAGGAATTTCATAAGTATTTACAATCTTGGCAATCGATCCTTCACCCGATAAACCAGCGCTTCAGACGAAATGCTGAGGATCGAATCGTTATCTTCACGGATGGAGCGTGTTTTCGTAACGGTTCCACAGAATCAGCAACAGGATTAGGTATTTATTTTGGACCAAATCACCCTCAGAATTTGTCTCTTCCGTGCTTTAACCGGAAAACCAACAACGGAGCAGAATTAGAGGCTATTCTGCAGGCTTTGAAAATTATAAGAAAATTCGATTTAATAAAAATAGATCTTTTCACGGACTCGGAATACTTATACAATGGCCTTAACATCTGGTACGAAAATTGGAAGGAACGAGATTGGATTACCTCGACAGGGAAGCCAGTTTCGTATAAGGAAGAGCTAAAGTATATTAAGACTCAAATGGAGGCCCGAGACATCAGGATCTACCACGTTCCAGGTCACGAAGGAATCTATGGTAATGAGCAAGCCGACCAACTGGCCAAAAATGGAGCTAAATTATATGAATTATTCAAAATAGAAGCAGAGGCAGAGTTCAACATCAGCCGAACAACTACAAGCTCCAAGAAATAGATTCATTTCGGAGCTTGGGGGGGGGGATGTTATGTCCGACTTCGCAAGCTTTTCTCCTACAATCATTCATGTTGAACACTTCCTAGGAATAGTTATTCCATTTTCTCTGAGAGAAACAAGGATGGGTTCAATGAAGTGTGACAAGACATATTTTACCAATTTCTTTCTTTCCGTCTTCCATTCTCTTATTCGTAAGTCCCCACCTATCATCAGTTAAGATTGCTCTAATGCGCACAATTAGCATTGACTTAAATTAAGTTCCGTCAACGGGACATCCCAAGATGCAACTCACTCAAAATTTCCCCTTCCCCTAAACTCGGACCCCATGGTTGCGACGTTCAAAATTTTCAAGTGCAAGATCACTCTACCGAGCACCGGTTTGCATTGCGGTTTGTAGCTGAGTGACCCTCAGCAAAGAGTCAGTTATTAGGTACAGCAGTATCCTCAAATCTCACATATATAAAAATAAATAAAACCGACCACGTCGCTTTTATAATTCAGTACAAATCAATAAAATAAATCTTTAGTAAATCGCATCGCGAAAGCAATAATATAACAGTGAAGAATATATATATCTTAATATATACATATATAAATATATATATATGTAGCTCAGAGTATCAGTATCATTTAAAACAAACAAATATTAAATTGTACCGCAGAAAAGAATATAATCGAAAGAAATTAAGCGAATGTGTAACATAAAATTAAGAGTATCGTCCTTTAAAGAGTTTTAGCTCTATTTCCTGAACAGGAAAATAAAGGAAATATCAGCATAAACAAAATTCATAAAATAAAGATAAAAGCGTTATCGGTTGTGAGTGATAAGTTAAGTGCTAATATAAATTTGTGGGAATAATTATATTCTTAAAAATTCAAAGATTTATATGTAAAATAATAATCAGTGTAAAGTTCTGTAAACATTTTCAAGTATGATTAATTAATGAGTGAGATAATAAAGATATTCCTTTAAAAGAGTATCACCTCTATTTTCTCTAAAGAAAAATAAAGAAATCTTTATTATCCATTTTGAATTTAACTTTAAAAATAAAGAAAAGCATAAGTGACGATAACTGTGTTAATATTATTCATAAAATAAGCTACGTAATTAAAAACCACCTCATTCCTCACCCGGAGATTGTCGTCATCGTGGGTTAGCATCAGTCCAAGGTTCTACGACGTGGGTACCATCTCCAGGAAAAGAAACTATACACATACATACATTTACATAGCAGTGCAAAGGTAAGACCGTTACAATTGACCTCTTTTCGTTCCACAATTTTAACAATTTTCCTAATCAGTCTCAAAAATCTTAAGAGTAAATAAGGATGCTATTAACTTTAAATTGTATGTATTGACTATCAAAATCGTACATTCATCCTCCGTAAAACTATCTATACTTTAATTAAAGATAAAGAAACTAAAGAAAGTTCACATCGAAACGTATCCCAAAATTAAATAAATTAAGGCTTGAACTAAACACTCGAGCCGAAAATTGCATTGGTTAGTCCGAACGCCTAATCCACGCAACCAAAGTAATTAAATAAATATTAGTCGGACATAACAATTATTATTATTATTATTATTATTATTATTATTATTATTATTATTATTATTATTATTATTATTATTATTATTAGTATTATTATTATTATTATTATTATTATTATTATTATTATTATTATTATTATTGTTATTATTATTATTATTATTATTATTATTATTATTATTATTATTATTATTATTATTATTATTATTATTATTATTATTATTATTATTATTATTATTATTATTATTATTATTATTATTATTATTATTATTATTATTATTATTATTATTATTATTATTATTATTATTATTATTATTATTATTATTATTATTATTATTATTATTATTATTATTATTATTATTATTATTATTATTATTATTATTATTATTATTATTATTATTATTATTATTATTATTATTATTATTATTATTATTATTATTATTATTATTATTATTATTATTATTATTATTATTATTATTATTATTATTATTATTATTATTATTATTATTATTATTATTATTATTATTATTATTATTATTATTATTATTATTATTATTATTATTATTATTATTATTATTATTATTATTATTATTATTATTATTATTATTATTATTATTATTATTATTATTATTATTATTATTATTATTATTATTATTATTATTATTATTATTATTATTATTATTATTATTATTATTATTATTATTATTATTATTATTATTATTATTATTATTATTATTATTATTATTATTATTATTATTATTATTATTATTATTATTATTATTATTATTATTATTATTATTATTATTATTATTATTATTATTATTATTATTATTATTATTATTATTATTATTATTATTATTATTATTATTATTATTATTATTATTATTATTATTATTATTATTATTATTATTATTATTATTATTATTATTATTATTATTATTATTATTATTATTATTATTATTATTATTATTATTATTATTATTATTATTATTATTATTATTATTATTATTATTATTATTATTATTATTATTATTATTATTATTATTATTATTATTATTATTATTATTATTATTATTATTATTATTATTATTATTATTATTATTATTATTATTATTATTATTATTATTATTATTATTATTATTATTATTATTATTATTATTATTATTATTATTATTATTATTATTATTATTATTATTATTATTATTATTATTATTATTATTATTATTATTATTATTATTATTATTATTATTATTATTATTATTATTATTATTATTATTATTATTATTATTATTATTATTATTATTATTATTATTATTATTATTATTATTATTATTATTATTATTATTATTATTATTATTATTATTATTATTATTATTATTATTATTATTATTATTATTATTATTATTATTATTATTATTATTATTATTATTATTATTATTATTATTATTATTATTATTATTATTATTATTATTATTATTATTATTATTATTATTATTATTATTATTATTATTATTATTATTATTATTATTATTATTATTATTATTATTATTATTATTATTATTATTATTATTATTATTATTATTATTATTATTATTATTATTATTATTATTATTATTATTATTATTATTATTATTATTATTATTATTATTATTATTATTATTATTATTATTATTATTATTATTATTATTATTATTATTATTATTATTATTATTATTATTATTATTATTATTATTATTATTATTATTATTATTATTATTATTATTATTATTATTATTATTATTATTATTATTATTATTATTATTATTATTATTATTATTATTATTATTATTATTATTATTATTATTATTATTATTATTATTATTATTATTATTATTATTATTATTATTATTATTATTATTATTATTATTATTATTATTATTATTATTATTATTATTATTATTATTATTATTATTATTATTATTATTATTATTATTATTATTATTATTATTATTATTATTATTATTATTATTATTATTATTATTATTATTATTATTATTATTATTATTATTATTATTATTATTATTATTATTATTATTATTATTATTATTATTATTATTATTATTATTATTATTATTATTATTATTATTATTATTATTATTATTATTATTATTATTAAAGACTTAGATTATCTTAAGGTCGCCACAAAGAAATAGTCTCACTATTTTTTGACATTTCCCGTATTTCCAGCAAAGTTTTCCACATTTTTTTCTGATTCTGAAATTTTATTTGTATTAATAAGCTTTTATTATATTTTTATTATTAATAGTAATAAAATCTGATGATTAAATTATGCAAGAACGAACAAAAAATGTTAGTACATAAATTAAAATGGCCCTCTTTTGATTGTTCGATGTTGAAACTATGTAAGTTCAAATATGTAATAAGAAATTTTATGATTAGAATAAACTTTAAATATCGGGCATTCCATGCCAAATCCTTCTACCAATGGATTTTGCATCTCCGATTTGGCTAAAAATGGTTCACTTTTTGTACCCCTAGAAAAAGGTTTCTATGATTTTTTTCGAATTTTTTCATCCAGCCAATCGGGAGATATCAATTTTTAAAGATTTTGAAGATTTTCTGTTTAAATGGCCATAACTCAGTGAAAAGTTGTCGATTTGAGTCTTTTTTTTCTTTTAAAATTCGTGTTTCTTGTTGAATTTTCTAGAAAATTTATGCAAAAGGGTATTCATTATGAATTCCCGTGAAAAAATTTCTGATATGGCCTGATATGGCCTGATTTGGGCGGTTCATATCAGGCCTGATATGGAAATTGGCCATATCAGACAATATATGTACAGATACGATTTGATATGTTCTGATATAGACATATCAAACTATATATAGTGAGATTAACATTGTTATCTCGGGAACTGAATGTATAGATGATTTTATAAAATTGTGTATAACTTTGTAAAGTTGTATATGCAATAATTGTCATGAAAAAAAAGAAAAAAAAATCCAGTCAGGCCATGGGTTTGAACCTGACTACTTCTGATTTAAAGTCTGATTGATTAACCACTCTGCCAAATCACAAACTTGAAATGTAAGGTTGATTATATTTATTTGGATAAAAATAAAACTAAGAAAATTAATGACATCAGATAAATGATTGATTTGGTTACTTGTATTTTATTCAATTGTCATTGTTTATAGAGTAACGGGACCATTGACGGTATACCTACCAGTAACGGGGCAAGAACTACTTCTTTTGGTAAAAGAAAAAAAAAAAAGTTAAAGGTTTTTTGAACTTACATTGAGAAAAATGTTGGCTCAAAACCTACCAATTTCTATTATGCTGTCGACCAAACTTGAAACAGGAAGTGAAGCATGCAAAAAGTTATTATGCTCATACGAAAGATTATTATGCTCGTACGAAAAATTATTATGCTCATACAAAAAATTACTATGCCGCTTCATAATTATTAAAATGTATGAAAGTAATTGTAATTACATCTCATCGATAAGTTTCTCGCGCGTAGTAAGTATTGTGATACAGCATAATAATTTTTTGTATGAGCATAATAATTTTTTGGATGCTTCTGTTTCAAAATTGTTCGGCAGCATAATAGAAATTGGTAGGCTTCGAGCCAACATTTTTCTCCGGCTACTTAAACTTTTTTCAATTTAAAATATCAGTTTTTTGTATTTAAATTCATTACAAAAATTTGAAATTCTCTCAGATATTTAAAAAATGATTTCGTTAGCTTATTGGAAAAATTTTTTAACAAAGTTTGTATACTTTATACTATTTATAAATGTGATAAATTAAAATATTTAACCGACTTCATAAGACTTTATGAATCATTATGGAATTGGTTTTTCCGAACGATGTTACATTATTTGGTCATTTCTAAATTATTTTACCAAACGTAAGTGTACAGGAAACTCGATAAAACTAATTTATGTGCCCATATCAGGGCATGTCAAGCCATATCAAACTTGATCAAGATTTTTGTTCACAAGCATATTAAAATATATATACCCTTATCAAGTTATATCAGATTATATCAGGACACATGAAAAAAATTATATACAAGCATATCAAGTCAGATCAAGACATATCAAATCTGATATCGACATATCAAGTTGATATGGACATATCAAGTTGATATGGCTTGATATGGCCAATTTTTATATCAGAGTATATCAGAATAGATTAAAATTTATATATGGGCATATCAGATCATATCAGGTCGGATATGAATATATCAAATTTTTTGATATGGCCATATCAGGTCATATAAGGCTTGATCAGAAAATTTTTTCACGGGTATTCTTCTTGTAATTATTTATTATTATATGCAATCATCTATTGTTTATTTATAATCTTTCTATTATATATTTAACTTTCTGCTATATTTTCTCAAATATTTTTCCACTTTGTCACGAGTCACTTGCTCGGGTTTCCCTTCGTAAATTTTCCCCCTGAATCATTTTCGTCCGTTTTGGAAAAACGGTCTGGCGCCTGCGTCCACTAACCCAGCCTGAGGAGTTGGTTCAGGCACAACAAATATTTATAATTTATAATTTAATTATTGTTTATAAATTTATTAGTTATTTCAATTTGATAAAAATAGTGATGATCATTTAATATTATTTAAATTCATTCATTATTTGTTTTTCACGCGTTGGCGACCACATACGCTATATTCAACGGATTCGCGTCTACGCCGCGAATTTTCGGTAAAGGTATACGTTATAAATTTTAAGTTCTTTTTCATTTAAACGTATGTTTTGTTTTAATAGTATAATTTTTAGTGAATTTCATAGTACTATTTTGATATCCTTATCACTAGGGCCAGGAATTTGATTTTTTATAAAAAGAGAGATAAAATATAGAGAGAGACAAATAAGTTATTTTTTTGTTTCTCGCAGTCGAGTGAAGACAGTAGCTAATAAAAAATAAAGATAGCTAATCCAACATGAAAATATGCTTAAAAAAAATAGAAGGTTAGCATACAGATTTAAACCTGCATATAAATAAATACAAGTCTTTACTGCTCGGATGAATAAAGAGTGTAATTTATGGCACAGTGTTGTAAAAAATTTTTAATAATTTCAAAGTAGTACAGTATGCAAGCTGTAAATGTTAGTCACGGTCTCGCTGAAGATCGCGATGAAGGTATTACTGCCTATCTTGCTGGGGATCGCGCTCGCAGTCTTGCTGGAGATCGTGCTGCAGGTATTGCTGGAGAACGTGCTGGCTGTCTCGCTCGAGATCATGCTGACGGTCTTGCTGGAGATCGCGCTGAAGGTATTTCTGAAGGTCTTGTGGGAGATTGCACTCGCAGTCTTACTGGAGATCGCGCTGACGGTATTGCTGGGGGTTTTGATGGAGATCGCGCTGAAGGTATTTCTGAAGGTCTTGTGGGAGATTGCACTCGCAGTCTTACTGGAGATCGCGCTGACGGTATTGCTGGGGGTTTTGATGGAGATCGTGCTAACGATCTCGAGCGAGACCGTCAGCACGATCTCCATCAAGTCTGGCACCGATACCTTCAGCGCAATCTTTAGCGAGACCTTACCCAAAATTAACAGCTTGCATACTGTACCGTACATGATCTCGAGCGAGACAGCCAGCACGTTCTCACGCCACAAGATATATGTAAATTACAGGATACTTTTACTTATATAAAAAAATAATATTCAATGATAATTATTTATAATTATCTCATGTATCATCCAATAAATAATAATAAATATAAATCAAATAATCAGCAAAATACACAAAATTCACCCAGTGTATATATATCTTTACTTTTGATATAATTGTTACTTAGCTAAGCAGAAGAAAACTATTACACACAATGTTATTAAATCACGTCCGAGCACACGCTAAGTCTGTATCCTTCTGACGTCATTAGCCAAACCTCCACCTGTTGGTCGTCGCGATTATGGCACCACCATCGTCACCGCCCTTAATTATCATTATAATGACTTTTGACAGCCCTGGGCCTGTTTTAAATTAAAATATAAATTATAAACATAAATCTTTAATATCTGGGTGATACATGGAAAATTATTTAAATATATGAACTATGTATTCATATTGTCTGCAAATTTTCATATTAAACAGTAAATTAAATATTAATTGTTCCCAAATAATAAACGTCACTTCACATCATCAGCCGGATGACAAGTTTAGACCAAATAATACATTGACATTGTTGGGGCATAATGTAACGCTGGATTATGCATCCCAACTAACTTAAAATTATAAATGAATACTTAAAATTAACAAAAATCAATCATTTATATTGCATGCCTTGAACGCGAAGCGCTGAGGCTATGCTCTATACTCGCCTGAAAATGAAAATCTCGATTTCGTCATATTAAATTATTTCTAAATTTATGAATACACTTAAATGGAACAAAAAAAATATATTGTTATAAAGAAAAATGATTGAACAACAGACTTTATACATTTTTACGTCGACTTATTACGATTTTTCTATAAATTTTCTGTTTTTAGTGACTTATAGCGTTAAATTACTCAGGAGTCATGGGCTAGTAAACACTATAACTTCCGAAAAATACAATTTTTCAACTTAATTTTTTTTTATTATCTTCGTATAGTTAATGCGAAGACCCCTTTTGAAAATGGCAGCTAAATATTATATGGTTTAGTTATAATTAACATTTTTAAATAGGCATCACACGACAATTTCTACCCTTTTGGCAGCCATATTACTTATTTTTTTTAAATATACATTTAATTCAACAGTAAACATATCCAAGATTATTTTTTGTATATTTGTTTACTTATCGATTTCTATGTATCGATTATTTTTCGATAGTATCGATAGATGGCACGAAATATACCTATACTAAAGTATACATATTAGCAGCTGGCGTTTCTTAGGTAAAATGGCGGGCTATTTAAAAACTTATAATCTAATTGTTTTTAATTAACAGTCAATACAAAAAAATATGTTAAAATTCAAAATAATATAACGGTTTTCAAAGAAAAATTGTTGTATGTGTAATAAACTTTTAACTCACTTGAGTATCATTCACATAAATGCTCAAGGCGTGCACTTTTGGATTTTCCAAACTTTTTTTAAAATCATAAATTATAAAAATAAAATTAAATCACACGTGTGCTCTCTCATACTTAGCGCACATGCGCTAGCACCGTGCATGGGCTACCGTCTACATCGGCGAAATGGCGGAATGCCCGCGTAACGATTTAAATTCGAATTTAAACTTAAATATTTACCTTAAAACTAATTAAAAATCAAATAATTTAAATCGTTACGTGATAAATTCCAATTCAAAATATACATTAATTACAAGGTCTTAATTTTTACGCTCTTTTAAGATTTTTCATTGTCTCGTTAAAAATTTTTAATCACTATAATATCAATACAAAGTGAATCCAAAATCAATCTTAATAATAATATTTAAAGGTCGCCAAGGAACATGAAAACTGTTAAATTAAACATTTGCGCAATTCTTAAGCGGCCTTAATAATTTCATATTTGAGGTTGAAATTTCGAGAAACTTAATAATTTTCGGTACTTAATATCTGCTGCAACGAGAAAAAAAATTAAAAAATCTGGGCGACGGTTGGCCCTGCGGGCCAGCCCCAAAACTTCCCGCTGTTTTCGACCTCAAAGAGCTCGAAAACATCAGTGTAGATATATTTTCGAGCTCTTCGAGCTCGAAAATGCTATCACATGCAATTGTTTTTTTACGATATTCTCAAGCTCTAACAAGTTGCCTGTTATGCTGAAGTTTGAAAATTTATATAAGAATCAAGAATTGTTAATGAAGCGGTTTTTAAAATTTAATCCCTGATTATGTTTAATAAAATAGGTGTATTCAGGCAGAAATCAATACCAGGGATTCAAATCAAGATTTAAATGAGTTTTGACTCATGTGAGAAACAATCAAATATGAAATATCCGAGAAAAATATTGAAAACTACGTTTTATCGATTTCATTGTTGGTACTATGATTTAAACTAAAAACCAAGTTCGATGACATAATGTATCGAAGGTAACCATATAAAAGATGAGTTGGTATGACTTCAGACACATATTAGTAGGTTATATTATGATTCATCCGGGAAAAATAACATAAAATGTTATTTTTTTAATTTTTCAACGTTGATATCTTTCGAACTAATCGATCGATTTTGGCGTTTGAGGTGGCAATCGGCGCGTTTTATTGAATTCGAGAGCTGATTAAATTTGAAATCGATCGCGTCAGTCGTTTCGAAAATATTTAGAAAAAACCGTTTTTCACCATTTCTTTTTCCCGCGATAACTCTCGAACGAATAATCCGATTTTGATGTTGAAGGTGGCAATCGACGCGTTTTCCTAAGTACTAGAGCTGATTAAAATTTGAAATCGATCGTATGAGTCGTTTCTGAGAAATCAATAAAAAACTAGAAAAAAAAATTTTTTTTTTCGTAATTCGCAGATATTTTCGAGTCTATTCGATCAAATGATCTAAAAATTTCAGGAAAGTTGATGGCCAACATGCTTTTTCAATCGCCGCCTTGAACATCCAAATCGGTTCATTAGTTCAAAAGTTACAAAGAGTTTACACACACAGACACACACACACACACACACACACACACACACACACACATATATACACACTCGGACATCATTTCGAAAATAGTCAGAATAGCTTCCTAGGACCTCAAAACGACGACATCTGATGAAAACTCATTTTTCGAAAATCGGGGTGAAAACAATAACTTCCCGAAATTTTCGAAAATCGTCGATTTTCTTAGCGGGAAGTTAAAAAAAATTCAATTATTAACTATAATTTGAATTTTTTAAATTCGTGAGCGACTTTTAAAAAATTTTGAATCATGCTGATCTTTGGAAAGGATTCTAAAATCGATAAAAAATCACAGATTTTCGTGCGTGATCAGAAAAAAAAATAGTCCGTTTTTTGTGCTGCCCTAGCATATATATATATATTTATATATATATAAGGGTGCTTCATTTCGGAGCAGCATTTTTTTTTTTTGAGTGCATGTGGAAAAAATCATAGTTCAACACAAAAACAAAAAATTTCGCGCAAGAAAAAAAATTCTATGCCGATTACAGACCTAGCTGATTGGAAAATTCGATTTTCCCATTTAAAAAACACGGGAAAATTTTTTGTTTTAGATTCAAGTATTTTTAACTATTCAACGAATCGATAGATTGAATAGACCAATACATATCCATGTAGGAAACTTAACGCTCTACAAAAAAGGTCTCTTATCATTTTTCGATAAATCTACCTGTTTAAAAGTTATTAGAGCTCGAAGTAAAGTTGGTGATCTTTTGACATTTACGGTGAAACTATCAGACTTATCACAAAATGTTGTGAAATCTTTTTTGTTGACAATTTCATTGTCTACAAATTATTATCAGTAAATTTTTCTCAAATTCCGCACTGTTTTCTAGTTATTACCATTTTAATGTCGAGCTCTTGTAATCGATCAAAACCACTTTTTTAAGAGCTTGTAATTAAAATAAAAATAAATAGGAAACAATGCGGAATTCGAAAAAACATTACTCGCAATAATTTGTAAAGAATAAAATTGTCAACAAAAAAGATCTTACAACATTTTGTGATAAGTCTGATAGTTTCGCCGTGAAAATAAAAAGATCGCCAACTTTACTTCGAGCTCTAATAACTTTTGAACAAGTGGAATTATCGAAAAATGATAAGAGACATTTTTTGTAGAACGTTCAATTTCCTACAAAAACATGTATTAGTCTATTCGCTCCATCTATTTGTTAAAGAGTTAACAATACTTAAAGCTAAAAACAAATTTTTCCGTGTTATATAAATGAGAAATTAGAATTTTTCAATGAGCTAGGTCTGTAATCGACATAGCATTTTTTTTTCTTGCGCGAAAGTTTTTTTTTTGTGTTGAACTATAATTTTTTCCACATGCACTTAAAGAAAAAAAATGTTGCTCCGAAATGAAGCATCCTAAGATATATATATATATATATATATATATATATATATATATATATATATATATATATATTAGGGTGCTTCGTTTGAGATGACTATTTTTTTTTCTAAGTCCCGTGTCAAAATATCGTTGTACACATTGAAAAAAAAATTCTCACTTAAGATGAGCTCTTGATTTTGATTTTAAGTACTCGCTAAATGAATTTGAAATTTTCCCATTTAATTAACACGTAAATTTTAATTTTTTCATTTCAATTATCTATAGCTTCGCGGCATTTCAAGATATTTGATCAGCCATAGGCGGAAATAACAGAGGAATATTTTCTTTTTGAAAGTGCTTGTAGCCAATTTATGTTTTGTAACCGGCCTCAACAGTAAAAAATCTTAAAGCCAATTTTTTCTCGAATTTCATGGTTTTTTATTATATTACTTGCAAATAACTAACTTTACGACAAAATTGTACCTGACTTTTTTGTAGGGAATTTTATTTCCTACAAAAAAAGTTATGTACGAGAATACCGTAAAACTAGTAGTTTTTGAGATAAGTCCAATTAAACATTTTAAAATTTGAAAAATCGCTGTTTTATCAAAGAATTTAGTAGCGTTTAACGAAATCATCGCTGAAAACATATATAATGTATAAGAAGAAAATATGAAAATATATATGACACATCCATATGTAAGTATAAAAAGCATGAAACAATTATTTTTTACTGAGAGAGGTAGTAATTAAATAAGCTTCCGATAATCAAACAAGAGCATTTGAGTTAAGTTAAGATAAGACAAAGGAAGTGTAACAGGAGAGGATTTCGTATAACATTCCGGGAAAAAATTTTTTCATGAAATTTCATGAAGTTTTATAAAATTTAATGAAATTTCACAAAATTTCAACAAATTTTGAGAAAATATATTAATGAAGTTTGGTGAAATTCTGTGAAATTTGATAAAGTTTCATAAAATTTTATGCAATTATATATAATTTTATAAAATTCTATATAATTTTATAAAAATTTATAAAGTTCTTATAATTGTTAATGAGATCCCAAGAAGTTATTTGTATGAAATTTTATATATTATTTTGAAATTTTAAAAAGTTTTACAAAATTTTATAAAAGTTTATAAAATTTGAAAAAAACTTATGAAATATTATCAGAAACTGGGAGATAATTCTATGAAATTTTGCCACATTTCATATAATTTTGTAAAATTTCATAAAATTTCGTGAAATTTCGTGAAAGGCCAAAACTTGGTTTTTATAAAATTTCATAAAGTTTCGCATAATTTCATAAATTTTTGTAAACCTTCATAATGGTTTATAAAATTTACAAAATTTTACATAATTGTTATAAAGATTCCAAGGACGTAATGGTATGAAATTTTATATATTTTTATAAAATTTTATGAAATTATATGAGGTTTTATGTAATATTATAATATTCTATGAAACTTCATGCAATTTGACATATTTAAAGTTTTGGCCTCACACGAAAAGTTACAAAATTTTATGAAATTTCATAAAATTATGTTAAATTTTATGAAAATTGTCTGTTGGTTTCGAATTGATTTTTGAAATTATTTTTACAATTTCATAGTTCAATAAAACTACATAATTTCATAAAATTTTAAGAATTTTTAGAAATCAAAAAAACATTTTTACAATACTCCTTCGGATCTTTGTAGTGAATATGTAAAATTTTTATGATATTTTGTATAATTTTATGAAATTTTATAAAGTTTCATATTATTTTATAAGATTTCATAAAATTTTGAAAAAATTTATGAAAGTTCATACCAATAAATCCTTAGAATCTTGACAACGATTGTGTAAAACTTCATGAATTTTTATGAAATATTGTCTCTTTTTACAACATTTTATCAAATTACATAGAATATTATGAGAGACTTGAAATTGAAAGGACGTAGGTTCGAGCCCAGAAGTCACCAGGATTTTTTCGTCAATAAAAATTATAATTAGTGTGTCACCGTAATGCCTCCACCCATTAGATTAATGTGAAAGATTTAATTGCAGATTTTTTGCAAAACCTAATATTTTTTTCGAAAAATGGATGGTGACTGAAGAATTTTATAAAATTCCAGAAAATTTCATAAATTTTCATAAAATTTCATCAGGCCATTTTCAGCATAAGACTTCATGACATTTCATTAGTGAAATTTTATGAAATTTTATAAAATTTCATGAAAAACTTTTTTTCCGGGATTATATATTTTCGATGATACATTAACCAGGATATATATATCTTTGGCCATAATTTTATAAAAAAGTAATGAAATCTTTGATAAAACAGCGATTTTTCAAATTTTAAAATGTTTAATTGGACTTATCTCGAAAACTACTAGTTTTACGGTATTCTCGCACATAACTTTTTTTGTAGGAAATAAAATTCCCTACAAAAAAGTCAGGTACAATTTTGTCGTAAAGTTAGTTATTTGCAAGTAAAATAAAAAAAACCATGAAATTCGAGAAAAAATTGGCTTTAAGATTTTTTACTGTTGAGGCCGGTTACAAAACATAAATTGGCTACGAGCACTTTCAAAAAGAAAATATTTCTCTGTTATTTCCGCCTATGGCTGGTCAAATATCTTGAAATGCCGCGAAGCTATAGATAATTGAAATGAAAAAATTAAAATTTACGTGTTAATTAAATGGGAAAATTTCAAATTCATTTAGCGAGTACTTAAAATCAAAATCAAGAGCTCATCTTAAGTGAGAATTTTTTTTCCAATGTGTACAACGATATTTTGACACGGGACTTAGAAAAAAAAAATAGTCATCTCAAACGAAGCACCCTAATATATATATATATTGTAATCGTATACCTTGTCCTCTGGAATCCGTTCGGAGGACCCATACGACTTACAAGTGGCTTACCTTAATCCGTATCTTGTTGGGCGCCAGGTGAATCTCACCAACAGGTCCACCGCCTTCCGGTGGTAGTACTCGACTCAGGATTAGCGGGTCGGGAGAAGGGTAGGCACTACGTATTACTCCAAATAAGTTCAATTATGTAAAGAACCAAGAACAACCAGAAATGGTACTTTATTCAGTTGACCGCCTCCAGACGTCAATTACAATGTATTACCGGGTTACCGGCTGCAGACTCGATATAAACGTAAACTTAAAACACCAATGGTATCGTTCCAGTCGCCGTCAGTCCTGAATCATCGCATCCTTCGCACAACAACCAAACATTCACTCTCATAACCCACGCTGCAGTTACGACCGGTTCTAAGATTTTTTCTACCAAGTTAACGGCAAACGGATGTCAACTTGCCGCCATCCCCATACTGATAGTAGTGGCTAGCTCTTAAACAAACATTAATTACCGACCGCGCCTTACTCCGATATTCAAGCCGCACACGGCAACAATTGACGTCAACCCGCCGTCAAATCCCGGTTGAAATCCACTATACCGACTCCCGCCGAATTGACGAGGCTCAAGTCCGGTTGAACGCCACAAACGACAACAACAAGAAATAAATTGGAAAAAAGAATTACTTGCCCAATAGTAGTACAAAAAAAAATAATCAAATAATAAAAAAAATACTCAATATACTGAAATAACAAGAAATGACAGGAAAAAAAAATATATCGTAGTATCTAAACAATAAACCAGCGCAGCTGCGGCAATAATTCGAGCCGATATCCGCAATTAACCAAATAATACTCTCAGTATCACAATTAATCCTCAATACGGCAATAAGATCCCGGCTCGAGCCATTGTCAAGGAGAGGAAAAACAACTCGCTCACCGCCGTCACTTGTCCAACGTCGAACTCCCCGTTGTCACTCCACGTGGTCAGCGATCTCCGCCTCCTCTCGACAATGATGCACCTCACTCGGCAACACTCCGGCCGCTCTCGGCAAAATTGTATACACGACAACAAATTGTTTTTTTAAACGATTAATTGGTTACTAGTCGACGACTTCGTTCTTAATATATATTTTTTTTTTTTTTATTACACCCGTCAACAGCAACAAAAACACTGAATTTTATCCTTACTAACAAAAACACGTGTTGGCAACCTCGTCATACGATCCAGAATGGCGGCCAGTCATTATTCTTCGTCGAGTTCCTCTTTTAGTCCCTAAACGAGTTATCAGGTGGCAGCATCTTCAACTACTCAATGAGGTCCCCATCCAAGCCTGGCTCGGCCCTAGTACCTTTCCCAAGCCGTCAGATGGCGGCATTGTGACTACTCGACGACAAGTCCATCCAAACCTGGCTCTTCTCTAGTGACTTTTCCCCGGCCGTCAGATGGCGGCATTTTGATTATTCGACGGCAAGTCCATCCAAACCTGGCTCCTCAAGACATCCCATCAGGCCCGACTATGGTAACACTTACCAGCCTTTTGTTCCCGGCTGTTCACCCCTTTCGTCATACTACCCTGGCAATATCTGAGTCTTATGGTGCTGGAGTTGCCCCTCGGCACGTCATATCCGCCGGCTTCTCGTCATTGAACCCATCCGCCAAACAACCCTGTATCGCCCCGTCTCTCTGTTGGATAGCCTCCATCTCGGCAAGTACGGTAATTGGCGGCTTGGCGTCTCAGCTCCGTCTCCCGCAGTGGCTCCACCTCTCCGTAATCGAGTTGTTTTTCCCTCCTCCATCACTTAGCATCTATTTTTCTTTGTTCCTTACTACTGACTTATCCTAATTACGGCTAACTTATTACTAGATATATGCTACTTAGTGAAATTAAGGAGTTGAGCCTCGGATCCTTCTCGTCTCAGGGTGCCAACCTAATTTACCTTTAAGTTACTTACCGGCAAACGGCGAAATCCGCCGAGTGAGCTGTTAAAAGTCAATTAACTAAACCAATCATCAAGCCGCGAATCAGCAAAATCGTTATTATGCTGACATCGGTGACCACGTGTCGGCGTCTAATTTTCTACGTGTTACATATATATATATATATCTAGTGGTTAAGAGTAAATTTAAATATAATAAATAAATTGTTCAAACCAACTAATAATGTTAAATAAATGTTTTATTTAACCAACGTAATTAACACAGTAAAAGAAAGCAAAGTATACGAAATATGAAAATGCTTGAATGCGTGTACGCAGTTCAGCGGTGTATCTTGTAATTGACTAGTGTCTCTACGAATGAGGTAAAGACGGAATATGGAAAAATCGATCTTCGGCGTAGATTGCCGAAAGTGATCGATCGTAATTATTGTAGCAACGCTACAGAACTCCCTTTGTTTTTTTTTTTTTTTTTTTTGTTTTAAATTTTTTTAAATTTAATACACGATAATTAAAGTAATGGAATATTTACAAATGATATGAATAAATAAATAAGTAAATGAATGAGTATAATACAGTGGTGAATTCTTACTTTGTAAAAAAAAAACTTTCAAGTAAAAAAAAAATTAAATCGTGTAAATTTTTAAATGTTAAACCGGACTCGGTGTTTTTGGGTCTCGGTTGGTGTGTTATTCGTCGGGGAGTTTGTTATCATCGTCGCCGTGTCGACTGAATTTGCCTCGTAGACTGGCTTTAATCTGTCCACAGAAATGGCGATTTGTCGTCCTCGAAAATCGACGATGAAATATTTGTCGTGTCGGGTTATTACACGATATGGACCTTTGTATGGCGCTGTAAAAGATGGTCCAACCTGGTCATTCCGTACCAGTACATGACTGCAAGTACTAAGGTTCCTGAAACAGAAAACAGAATGCTTGCCGTGACGCGACATTTCGGCTGGTGCCAATGAATTAAAATGACGTTTTAAGATATTTACAATGTTGTGAGGCGTAGTTTTATTGCTGGAAGTGAGTAACTCACCAGGTAAACGAATTGGCTCACCGTATACTAATTCAGCCGGGGTCGTCTGGATGTCGTCCTTCCAAGCAGCGCGTAAGCCGAGCAACACGGCTGGTAATGCGTCATACCATGACTCTTTATGACACAAAAGTGCTGATTTGAGCTGACGATGTAGACGTTCGACAAGACCATTGGCTTGCGGATGATACGGCGTAGTATGTTGGTATTTTATTCCATACATTTTTAACAGCGATTGGAATAACGACGATTCGAATTGCGGACCTTGATCCGATGTTATACGTTTCGGTACTCCGTGACGAGAAATCCAGTGCAGCGATAGTGCATGTGCTACCGTCTCTGCAGTTCCATTGGCTAACAGGACAACCTCTGGAAATCTCGTGAATCGGTCGATGATCGTTAGACACTGGTTAAAGCCTCTTGACGTTTTTAAAGACACTAAATCGATGCGTATGTGCTCGAATCGCTCAGTTGGAGGTTGAAAACTGGCGATCGGCGATGACACGTGTCTTCGAATTTTATTCTTCTGACACTCGATGCAAGATTTTGCCCATTCTCGGCAATCTTTATTAATCGACGGCCAGACATATCGTTTGGAGATCGTTTTTAGTGATCCTTTGACTCCAGGGTGAGCGAGCGTGTGTAGCGAGTCGAACACTTTTCTTCTCAGCGGTCCTGGGACATATGGTCGCACCGTACCTGACGCAATGTCACAGTACAATACTAAACCGTTGTCGAAATCGATTCGTCAGAGCTGCAACGCGGTTGTCTGTTGCAGCAGTTGTTGAAGCTCGAGATCTTGCTTCTGTGCATCGGCAAGTTCTTCCGATGTGATAGCAGTAGATACTGCTTCGACTCGTGACAATGTGTCAGCGACAATATTGTCGTTACCCGACACATGTCGAATATCGGTGGTAAATTGAGCGATGAAATCGAGTCGACGAAATTGCCAAGGCGATGCTCTTTCGGTGCGCTGTTTGTAAGCGTGCTGAAGCGGCTTGTGATCGGTGTAGATCGTGACATGCCGGCCTTCGAATATGTGCCGAAAGTATTTAACAGCCTCGTAGATGGCGTTCAATTCTCGGTCGTATGTCGATAATTTTTGGATCGACGGGGGCACTTTTCGGCTGAAAAATGCCAGTGGTTGCCAGTTGTTATCCACTTTCTGTTGTAAAACGGCTCCAATACCGATTTCGGATGCGTCGGTGAATATTGCCCAGTCAGCATCGATTTTGGGGTGAACCAACAATGTAGCATCCGCGAGAGCTCGTTTAGCTGACTTAAAAGACTCTTGAAGTTCGGTTGTCCAGTTGACTGGATGAGAGCCTTTGACTTTAGGTCCTTCCAAGACTTTATTTAGCGGTGCTAGAATTTCTGCAGCGTTCTTGATGAACTTTCTGTAGAATTTCACTGTGCCGAGAAATCGACGAAGCGATTTTACGGTGGTAGGAGGCTCGAAATTGACAATAGCCTCGACCTTTTCCGGTAACGGTTTAATTTCATCTTTGGTGATAACATGGCCGAGAAATTTTACTTCCGGTAGACCAAACTGGCATTTTGGTACGTTGATTACCAGTCCGTATTCACGGAGACGCTCGAATAAAGTTTTCAGGTGCTCCATGTGTTGCTTCTCGTCGGTAGATGCGATTAAAATATCGTCAACATATGGAAAGACGAATTCGAGGTCACGAGTGACCTCGTCAATAAATCGTTGAAACGTTTGAGCGGCGTTTTTAAGCCCAAACGTCATAAATCGGAACTCGAACAGTCCGAACGGTGTAATTATCGCCGTTTTCGGCATTCTTCCGGTGAAACGGGAATTTGCAAAAATGCTTTCGCAAAATCAACGACTGAAAATATGTTTTTACCGTGTAAAAATGCGGCAAAGTCGTCTAAATAACGCAGTGAATATTTGTCAATCAGCGTTCGATCGTTAAGCGGTCGGTAGTCACCGCATGGCCTCCATTCTCCGGACTACTTCTGTGCCAAATGAAGTGGTGAAGCCCAGGCGCTGTTGGAAGGTCTGCAAATACCATCTTCGTTCATTTTGCGGAACTCGGCTTGTGCAATTTTCAGCTTATCTGGAGCCAGGCGTCTTGCTTTGCACGAAACTGGCGGTCAAGGTGACGTTCGAATATGATGCACCGTCGAATGTTTTTTTGTTTGACGCTGCGTAGCGTCAGGTCGTGTAATATCGGCAAATTCTCTCAATAATTCCATGTACGCAGAATTACCATCGACTGCTGTAATGTTTGTTTCTGCCGATGTTGTGTGAGAATTTCCGGGTGTCAATAAACCGGTGATGCCATCACGAAGGCATTTTCGTTTTAGGTCGACTAATAAGTCATAATGACTTAAGAAGTCTACACCTATAATCGGTTTAGTGACGTCAGCGATAATAAAGTTCCATGAAGAATCACGGCGAAGTCCAAGGTTCAATGTAAGCGATTTCAAACCATAGGTTTGAATTATCGAGCCGTTTGCGGCATACAATTGATAACCTATGGGTGTACTGATTGATTTCAGCCAGCCACGTGGAAAGACGGACAAATCGGAGCCGGAATCGACAAGATATTCCGTTCCTGTAGTTCGGTCTCGGATAAACAGGCGGCGAGAAATCGATCGAGAATCATTAGCCGCCTCTACTGATTCTCGTTTGCGTTTCCCTGCCATTTGCCGCCGGGAGCGCAAGATTGGGCATTTTTACCGTGCTTGAAGTGGTACCAACAGAAGTCAAACTTCTTTGGTACTCGTGACCGTGATCGACTGCGAGATCTCGATCGACCTCGTTTCGTCGTCAAGTTTTTTACTTGGTTTGTGAGTTGCGCAATTTCTCTACGCAGTGCGGCGATCTCGCCGGGCTCGGCGGTTGATGATGAAGTTGCTGTAGCTGCGGCAACTTGCGGTTTAAGCGACATCCGCTCAACCATACGATCAGCAGACTCGGCAAGTTTATCAAGCGTTGAGTCGCTGATAGCTTCAAGGCAAACTTGAATCTCATTTGGCATGTGCGAAAACCAACGTGCTTTAATTATAGCGTCATCAATGCCGGGGACTAGTGTACGCAGATGACGTAGATGTTGCGATGGTGTCCGATCGCCAAGCCTCTCTCTGTCGAGAAGCTGCGTGATTCGTGCTTCTTCGGACCTCGTGAAGCATTTTATTAAAGCGGTTTTTAAATCGCTGTACGGAGTTGTCGCAGGAGGCTGAAGAATTAGCTGCTCGACTTCTGCAGCGACGCGAGTGTCAAGCAATGGTATCACCAGGTCGAATTTCGCACGCTCGGTAGTCACCTGGTGCGTTGAAAATTGCGCCTCGACCTGCGCAAACCATAACTTGGGATTTTCCGTGCTGAATTGCAGTGCTTTAATATTCGCGGCCATGTTTATTTTAGCTGACGTAAAAGACGACGATCCCGATAAATTAGACTTGAATGTGTCTTCGTCAGATGACTCGGATTTTATTGTCTTGTCGCTTTCGGTTTCAGAGCCTGACATCACCCGTCAACAATGTCAGTAATTCGGTACTGTGCTACCGAAAGATTATCGATGACGCACGGCTCAGGAATGTGCAGCCAGCAAATCGGCCTAATCCTCACTGGTATTTCCGGTGTCGGAAGAAAAATTATACGCGACACTGCACTAAAATTAATTACAATTTTTTTATTACAGCTCGCGAAAACTTTTATCACTATTCGATTCGCACTAAAGGTCCCTCGAATCAACACTGATGCGGCATAACGTCCATAAGATGCCCAGCAATGCACCAGCGGTGATAAAAGAATAAAAACTGCACAATGATAACAAAAATAACTGCACTAATTAATTCAAAAAATAAATTCACACAAAAATAACTGTGAATAAAAATCACGGTTTCGGGTTAATTGGCAACGCGACAAAATATTCGCGGCAAAACGACACGAGAACTCGCGAGATTTTATACACTGTGTAATACACGTGTTTGACGCTTCCCTTAAAAAGAGATCACGTCGGGGTCACCAATTTAGTGGTTAAGGGTAAAATTTAACTATATTAAAATAAATTGTTTAAACCAACTAATAACGTTAAATAAATGTTTTATTTAACCAACGTAATTAACACAGTAAAAGAAAGTAAAGTATACAAAATATGAAAATGCTTGAACGCGTGTTCGCAGCTCAGCGGTGTATCTTGTAATTGACTAGTGTCTCTACGAATGAGGTAGAGACGGAATATGGAAAAATCGATCTTCGGCCAAGATTGCCGAAAGTGATCGATCGTAATTATTGTAGCAACGCTACATATATATATATATATATACATATATATATATATATATATATATTATATATATATATATACATATATATATATATATATATATATGTCTTAGGATGCTCCACTTGAAAGGAACATTTTTTTTTGTTTACTTCCCATCGGAAATCTTGTTCTATATGTAAAAATAAAAATTTCGTCCAATTTTGAGCTCTTAACATTAATATTAACCACTGAAACGTCGTCGAAGTTTTTCCATGCTGAAAGCACGTTAATTTAGTTTTTTTCCTTTTCAGTGAATAAAACTCAGCCCTACATTTATGTATCGTATCGGTCCAAAGTATTTCTTGAAGAAGATTATATGCTCTATAAAAAAGCCAGTATCTGCTTAGCTCTGAGTTTAACTCTAGCTCTCCTGTGAGCCTTTAATGTCAAATTTTGTATCAACTTGATGGATTTTTGCTGCTAACTCATGAACGGTTGAGTTAAGAGAAAAAAAGTACATAACCTTTTTTGTAGAAAATTTAGTGTTCTTAAAAAAGGTTGAATGACTTATATCTGTAAAACTATTATTTTAAAAAATTCATAAAGTTGAAAGTTATTTCAATTTCAAATTTTAGCGAAATTTCGAGATTAATCGTTTTATAATTAAATAATATTCATATTTTTAGTAGTTTTTCATCTAATTTTATTTGATGCCTAGCAAAGTAAAAAAAAATTTTTAAGACATTCAAAATTAAGTATTTACAATCTATATTTGTAATGTATTTGAAATAAAATGGGTTTTTTCAACTCATTTGCATGAGTATTTCAAGGTACTTTTTTATATTTTGTGTATTTACGTATTAATCTTTATCTTTCATAAATTACTGATCGTATATTAATTATTAAATCAAAATAATCATCAATCAAAACGAAAATGATAGCTTACTTACATACATTTTTGACAGTCTAATGATTTTACATAATGAAATATGATGTTTATGTCAGTCTTTTGATGATTAAGCAGCGTTTATTAGTTTTTAAACTATCACTACAACTGTATAATAAGCGCTGCTCAATCATTAAAAGACTGACATAAAAATTATATTTTATTATGTAAAATCAATAGACTGCCAAAAATGTATGTAAGTAAGCTATCATTTTCGTTTCAATTGATGATTATTTCGATTTGACCTATACTAATAATTGGAGATCCGGTTTTTTTGTTCTGTTATACTGTGAAAACTACGGAATCGATCGGAATAATACTTATACCATAAGATGCAGCGTGTTTCGGAAAAGGTTTTAGTATTTGATTTGTTGGTTTTAGTATATGATATGTTGGTGATTATTTATCTGGAACATATTTTTTTGGCTTAGAAATTATGAATTTTTATTGTTACTAAATTTATTCGATCCGATTGTCATTTGTTTAAAATTAGTTTTTTCGCTTTGTTGAATTGAATTGAATGAATTGAATTTAACCGGACACTCAGCTTGTGTTAGCCATTGTACCCGGGCCCATTGTGGACAATTTTTATAGTTGTCGGAGAGGATCGCGGTCCTGGTAATCATTGTTATTAAGCCTAGCATTTTTGCCAGTCCACCTAACGATGAACTTAGCAAGCCCACTGTCCTTCCAACAACTATATAAACTTTAACTATTGTAGATACTATTGTTTGTGAGTTAATAGGTGGAGGAGACATAGTTTTTGTTTCGATGATTCCCCGCCCTGAGTCTGAGGAAACACGTCGTGGGACACAGCCGCTGTCAGTAGGCCCCACTAGTTCAGGAAGAACCGGGACCTGGCATCAGCTAAGCCCATCGTCGTACTCCCGTCGCTATGAGTCCTAGCCGCCAGCTACCGTGGCTATCTTACGTCATGTCCTTGTCGTCGGGGGGTCTTTTCGACCGAAATTATGTCACCTGGGAAGTTAATGTGGGTGTATTATGATCCATATATATTATCCATCCTACAGAGCCCACTGTGTAAGATATGGCAGTTACACACAATGAAGGATGCCTGTTATCCAAGGGCAACGTTGTTGGTGGAAGACTCCCTCTATTATTGCTTTGACTCGTTGGCTTACACCAAAGCTAGAGGTTCTGCGAATGTTTATGAGTCTCCGCCGCCATCAATACTCGGCCTATTCAGGTGTTATTCTTTGATAAGAAGCCCCACCCGCTAGCCTAGTCATAGAGGCAGCAGAGTCCTGCAGGTTCGATCGAGTTTTTGTGTTCCGCCATCATTTTGTAATGAAGTCGGCGCCACTTTCACTCGCTCGAAAAATCGTCGGTATTCCACCACCAAGGGGTTGCCAATGTAATGCACATAAATAGTTTTGTGAAAATAAAATTCATTGGTGCATGCCGGAATCGAACCTGGTCCAACGCTGTGGTAAGCAAATACCTTGTTCGATAGGCTATTGCCAGCCCGTTTAACTCTATTGGTCATGATTATTTATTGAGTTGACGTTTGGTGAATCGAGAACTGTTAAGAATTATTTATATAACGTATATCAACTCCCAAAATTCGCGACGGAGACGCGAATCCGTTGGATATAGCGTATTCGGTCGCCCACGCGTTTAAAACAAATGATAATAAATGAATTTAAATAATATTAAATGATAACAAGTGGTTTTAAATATTTTTCTCAAAATTAAAATAAATAATAAACTTTAAATAATAATTAAATAATAAATAAATAATACTTGATGTGCCTGAACCAGCTCCTCAGGCTGGGTTAGTGCACGCAGGCGCCAGACCGTTTTCCAAAAACGGACAAAATTTAATTCAGGGGGAATTTACGAGGAGAATCCGAGCAAGTGACTCGCGACCAAGCGGAAAAACATCCGAGAAAGACACCAGAAAATTGAATAAACAATAGCAAATATAGTGAAACAATAATAAACAGTTATACATAAATAATAAATAATTAAAAGAGAAATAAGCGAAAATTGTGGGAAAAGATCCAGAGGAAAATAAGTATTAAATTCTCCCCGACAGCTGTTGGTTTCCGTATTTTTAATTATAAACAATAATAAATATAAATAATACTATTTTACAATAATCAATTGTTGTTAAACTAACCACAATAATTACACTCGGTGGTTATAAAAAAAATACAATAAAAATCATCAATTTTTACTGGGAATACAAAAGTGACGGCTACTACCTCGACATCAAAACTTCTTACTTAATACTCAAAATGAAAAAATTTAATAATCTGGTTTAATGTAATTAATTATTAAAATGACATATAAATTAACAATAATTTCAGTTAAATTCCTATTATCATAAACAATAAATAATAATAATAGCAATATTTCTTTTAAATCTGTCTCCCGCTACTCGTGAGAGAGAGAAAGATACGGTTTTTGTCCTCACTCACACTCGAATAATAATAATTATTCCACACAATAATTGATAATTTAATTTTAAAGTAAAATAATGATGTCAGTGTAAAACAATAATTCAATAATTATTACTGACCGCTGGGGTACATAAATCAAAATAATAATAATTATTTACTTTCTTTAAATAAGATAAAATAGAAATAATAATATAAATGATAATAATAATAATAATTTACAATGATAATAATTCTAGTGAGAACCAAAAAGAAAAATGTCTCAAGTACTTTGGGTAAATAATTACGCCATGAGATCAGACTTGAGGAATTTCCAAGTCCTGCGTGTGTAGTATAGATATATGTACTACCCGTATATATCTATATACGTACCGGCAACGTTTTACCACGTTGCTTACGTTTGACTGAATTATTTATAAATAAATATGGATATTTTTCACCAAAGTCACCAATTAATAATTAATAATAAGTAATGGTATTAATTAAACCATGTATCACCCAATAAATAACAATTGTAAATCAATTATTTTTTTCCCTCGCGGCGACCAACAACTACCGGGGGGGGGGGGGGGGGGTTGACACGTGAAAATATTTTACCCAGCAAAAGAAACACCAAGTACTTACTCAAAATCAGCAAAGAAAATAATCAACAATCAAATTTATACCAGTGAAATCCACCTGGTGAATATTTAACTCAATAATTTAAATCACAGTACTAATTTCAATCTTTCAATAATCAACAACAAAATTTACGTCCGCACACGCTGCTTGTCCGTATCTTTCTAAATTAATTAGGTCAACCTCCACCTGTTGGTTGTCGCGCAAAGGGCAGCACCGTCGCCCTTAATTATTATAATAACTTTTGACATCCAATTTAAATGAAAAATATAAATTATAAACATAAATCTTTAACACCCGGATGATACATGGTAAACTACTTAAATATATATGAAATATTTGTTCATATCCTCTGTGTTTATATATAAAATCATAAAATAAATATTAATTATTTCTAAACAATAAACATCAATTGACGTCATCCGTCGGATGACAAGTTAAACAAAATAATATGTTGCCAATTGTTGGGGCATAATATTACGCCAAGTAATGCATTCCAACTAACTCAAAATTATAAATAAATACTTAAATTAAACAAAAGTCGATCGCTTATAAATTAAATCATAAATTATAAAAATAAAAATTAAATTAAATCACACGTGCTCTATCATACCTTACGCGCATGCGCGAGCACCGTGCCCGGACTGCCGTCTTATCGGCGAAATGGCGGAATGCCCGCGCAACGACTCAAATCCAAATATAAAATTAAAATACTTAACTTACAACTAATTAAAACTAAATAATTTGAATCGTTACGTGACATTTATAATAACGTATTTGCGAAATATTATTACTATTCGTTATTCAAACATCAGGGCTAATCAGTTATATGAGTGTGTAATTTTTTTTTATTTCAAAAATAAGGAGGTATTCTAGCAAATAATATACTATTAGTAATTTGTGAAAGATCAGCATTAATACTTAAATATATATAACATAAAAAATACCCTGAAATATTCACCCGAATGAGTTAAAAAACCCATTTTATTTCGAATTCATGACAAAAATAGATTGTAAATACTTAATTTTGAATGTCTTAAAAATTTTTTTTTTACTTTGATAGGTATCAAATAAAATTAGATGGAAAACTACTAAAAATATGAATATTATTTAACTATAAAACAATTGTTACGTCCAGCTTAGACGCTGAACTTTTTATATTAAATTTTTTTTTATTAAAATTACGTGGCGACCAAATTTTATTTTTCTTTAATAACTCTAGAGCGATAAGACATTTTAGTTGTAAAAATATTTTAAGATTAGTGAACTTGTTTGCTCTGACGCACGTAAAAAAGTACTAGAGCAAACAATCAAATGCATTTTTAATGACCCCTCAGGTCACTATAGGGAAAAGGCCCAAGTTTATTCTTTTTAGAAAGCAATAAAAAATTATCAACGGAGACGTATTCGAGATATTTAAAAAGGAAAAAAATGAAATTTTAACAGTGACTCATTTTTGAATAAATAAAATAAACGAAAATACCTAATCTTATAAGCCCTTAAATTTTTGAGTGCACTTTCAACGAGACATCTCGGGATCATAGAACAAATAGACGAAATTGTTTTTAAATGACGAAATAGTCATTAAGGGAATTTAATACAAAAAAAAAAAAATTTACTATTCAAAATAATTTTTAACTAACAAAAAAATCTGATGAAAGTTCGTATAAATAATTAAATTAATTAATTAAACTCAAATAGATAAAAATAGTAAGAATAAATATAAAACTTTTAAACTAATTAATAAAATTCAAATACATAAAATTTTAGGAATAAATACAAAATTTCATATAAATGATTAAATAAATTACAAAATTTTAAAGAAGTAAAGACTATAAAATAGATATGAAATTTTACATAAATAAATAAAGCAATTAATAGAATTTACATAAGAAAAGATTCATGCGAATAAATATAGAATTTCATATAAATAAAGAAGTAAATTTATAAAAATTAAATAAGTAAAATTCATGCAAATAAATAAAAGTAAATTTATCAAAAGGAAAATTTATAAAATAAGATATAAATTTCTATTATAATAAATAAATTAAAATATTATTATACATAAAATATTGTGCATGTGGGTGTATGTGTGGATACGTACACACATAGGCCTGCATCGGGGTGTGCCCTTTACCACTTCCCTAGCGGAAAATCCTAGGGAAAGGGAAAGGACCCAAGGAACTGTGTTCCGACTGGACACAGTTTTCCCCCAAACAATACACCAATTAGGACCTGACGAAAATTATAAAAAGTGTTGACACACATCAATCACTCTCAATCTCGCAGTTTTTACGGCAGTGTCTCAATTTCTCAGTTAAGTCACAGTTCTCAGTCCTGGATCAGTAAGGATGAGAAAATTCAAGTACAAGTGTTCTCACACTTACACTAGTTCCGTACTAGTATTTACTTGCAAGTGTTCTCACACTTTGTTTTCTATTTAAACGTACAAGTGTTCTCACACTTTATATTTTGATTTAATGGTACAAGTGTTCTCACACTTTATTCTATTATTTATATTGTTAGTGTTCAATAGTAACGAAACAAATCGTAACTGCGAATAATATAGTAAACTCAGTGTAAACCAGAAGTGTACTCCAGCATCCAAAACTTCAGGTACTGTAAACATTAAGTCAATATATACAAACATTTCCAACATACGGAAATATTTAAAAGAATGTATTGTATTCAAAGTTCTATAGTCCTCTCTAGTATTCAAAACGAATTTTATCACAACCATTTTATTGTAAATTAGAGTCGGCTGACTAGCCACCTAATGTTTTAAATATTAAATTCATTTTATTCACATCATCAAAATTGTAAATTGTATAATATATAGTAGTTTAATTCGTATATTCAACATCTTTCATTTCAAACAAACCTTCCAGATAATAACTCAGTGTGATCCCGGTCTATTGGTCGAAAGACTAGGGCCGAAAATAAAAATAATAATAATTTGTCCAAATATCACAGTACAAGCTACTTTTTGGACATAACACAATTAATCTCGAAATTTCGCTACAATTTAGAATTGAAATAACTTTCAACTTCATGAATTTTTTAAAATAATAGTTTTACAGATATAAGTCATTCAACCTTATTTATGAAAAACTAAATTTTCTACAAAAAAGGTTATGTACTTTTTTTCTCTTAACTCGACCGTTCATGAATTAACAGCAAAAATCCAGCAAGTTGATATAAAATTTGACATAAAAGACTCACAGGAGAGCTAGAATTAAGCTCAGAGCCAAGCAGACACTGGCTTTTTTATAGAGCATACAATATTCTTCAAGAAATACTTCTGACTGATACGAAACTTAAATGTAGAGCTGAGTTTTATTCATTGAAAAAAAAAAAAAAACCCAATTTACATGTTTTTAGCATGGAAAAACTTCGACGACGTTGTTCCAGTGGTTAATATTAATATTAAGAGCTCAAAAATAGACAAGATTTTCATTACAAAATATCCCTCGCGGACTTGGAATCACTATGAAGTTATAAGTGTTGCAAAAAGCAATCGATTAATCGAATAATCGATTTTTTAGTTTAAACAATCGATTTTTTTAATCGATTCTATATGCTTCGATTAATCGATAGAAAATCGATTCAAATTTTAAAATACGATCTTCAAAAATCGATTTTTTTTATCATAAAATAATGGTAAAAAGATTTTTTTTTAAATTCGTAGATTAATACCTACAATAATTTCCAATTAATTTAATGAGTGCATTAAACACATATCTAATATGTGAGGAAATTTATTTTTATTAAAAAAAATTTTTTTTCCACAATCGATGACAATAATCGATTGTTAGCAATTCGATTGCGCAACTATAAAGTTGAAGTTATTAAACAATCGATTGTCTTTAAATCTTAGAAACAAAAACAATTATTAAAAACTAAAAATTTCAGTAGTTAAAACAAATTATGAAAAAACTAGTGTCTATCATTAAATTTATTGTAAGTATTCCAAAATTGATATTTTACAACACAAAATCGATTAATTCATAATTGATTGTTCATTATACGATTTTGCAACTTTGAAGTTGAGTTTAAATGATCGATTATTAAAAAAAAATTGTCAAAAACATTTTTAGCTTTCAAAGTTCGAAAAATATGCGTCAAAAATTCAATTGTCATAATCGATTGTTACTCACTCGATTGTGCAACTATATAGTTGTTTTAAGAAACAATTGCTATTTTTGAGTTTGAAATAATCGATTGTTCGAAAAATCGATTATTTGCAAACGATTAATCGGCTCTATCGATCATTTCAGTTCAATTATAATCGATTGTCAACAATCGATTATCTCATTCAATTGTTGCAACAATAGAAGTTATGGTGAAATTCCGGTGAGATTATAGTAAAAACATCGTGAGATCATAATGAAACTACGGTGAAATCACCATGATTTTGTGCCATTCGGTCACTGTAGTTTTATGGTGATCCCACAGTGGTTCGATAGTGGTTTCACAGCAAATTCACGATGAATTTAGAATGAACTTACAGGGAATTCACAGTAAATTCACAGTGAATTTACAGTAAATTCACAGTGAATTCACAGTGAATTCATAGTGAACTTGCAGTGAATTTGCAGTGAACTTACAGTGAATAGACACGGAGAAAAAAATGGAGTAAACTTTAATAAAAAATATGAAACTAATTTTACTATCCTGTTTAATAAATTTTACTCTATTAGAATGAAAATAAATTAAATTAAATTTTCAATAACTTTTAACTTTTTATTATTAGTGCTATCATTTTGATTATTGTTGTTATTTATATCATCTGTATTGGTGTTTGTGTCGACTTTTATTTTTAAAAAATCACTCGTTTTAACCGAGATTCGAACCCTGATCTCCCGCGTGCGAGTCCTTACCTATGTCTAACGGCCTGATGTCTCGTTTGAACAAAAGTTGTTGAACTTGTAATACATAGACGTATCTGCTATCCCTGCCAAATTTTAACTTTATCTATACATAGTAGAATTTAATATACAGATCATATAATCATGTTAGCAAAAAAATACATTACATAAGATAATTTTTAATATCTTCTATTGTAATAATTGCCAACCAGTTAATTTCACGAAATGTTTTGTAATAAATAAAATATAGAATGTATTTATTCATATCTGTTAGTAAATTTTACTTCAATATTGTAGTTTTTACAATATTTTTTTTCATCGTGTACAGTGAATTGACAGTAAATTTTTGGTAAATTTACAGTCAATATACAGTAAATTAGCAGTGAATTCACAGTGAATATACAGTGGATTTCCTGTAAATTTCTTACTATTTTATTTGTAAACTTCGAAACTGATAATAACAATAATAATCTTAATAATAATAATAACAGTTACGAAGTCTGAATTAAAATTATTTTGACAACTAATTAAAATTGTTTTAAAAAAGGAAAGCTGCATATACACACAGCCAAACAGACGTCACACGGGAAATGATATGAACAAATGTCCGGGGCCTCCTAACCTCGCGTTCTGATGAAAACTCGATTTTCGAATATCGAGGTAAATGAAAGATATTGTCACTATACCACTCTAAAGCTACGATTCGACGACTGTGATGTCAAATCACCATAAAACTAAAGTTAAATCATCCTAAATTTACTCTGGAATCATGGTGAAATCATCATTAATTTATTGTGGAATCATGGTGAAATCACCATTAATTTACTGTGAAATCATTGCGAAATCACCATTAATTTATTGTAGAATCATGGTGAAATCACTATTTCACGGTGAAATCACGGTGAAATCACTATTAATTCACGGTGAAATCATGGTGAAATCACCATAAATTTACTGTAAACTCGCAGTGAAATCACAGTGAAATCACTACTAAGTTACAATGACAAAATGGCACAAAATCACTGTCAATTCACTATGAAATCACCGTAAACACACCACGAACTCACGGTGAAAATAAATTCACTGTGATTTCACTGCGATTTCACAGTGACTCGAAGTCCGCGAGGGATAGAACAAGATTTTCGATGGGGAGTGAAGAAAAAAAAATGTTCGTTTCAAACGGAGCACCCTAAGGGAACATCCATAAATTACGTAACACATTTTGAAGATTTTTCAGACCCCTCTCCCCTGGTATGTAACAAATCGTAACAAATGACCAGATCCCTATGCCCCTGAGAGATTTGTTACGTAACATTACAATTTTGCCGCAACCAATAAAGTTCTTGAATAAGTTAAATTCAAATTTGTTGCAAACTATAATTGCTACATATTCATACTTGAGTCGAAGTATTAGTTTCCTTTGGGTTTCCTCAATTTCTTGAAATTATTTTTTTGATTTCTTTTGATGTTCTTACATTCTCGCGATGTTTTTTTTTTTTTGCTTTTTGAGATATCTCTGAGCTGTTCTGAGTTCTCTATTCGAAATTTTTAATTCTCAGCAACAATAGTTATGGACGATGATTCGCTTTTGATTCTCCTTCATTCTTAAAAAATTCACTTAAAAACTTTTATGAATTAAAACCCAATCAATGAAAAATCTGCCAATCGTTTTCAAGAGCACTGGCCGACATCAGCTACCAAAGGAAAAAAGTATTCATGTTTGTGTTTGCAGACTAGATACTTTACTTGGCTTCAATAGAGCATCATTATATCAGTACTCTAGTGAATTCGTTTATACAAAAAAGATGTTTAAAACAAACTGAGTATTTATTACGATTTCCATTTATTGTTAGTAAAATTCTAAGAATATAATCAAATTATAAATAAACAATACTCATAATTTTGTAAGTTTGCTAATATTTCCTAAATAGTTGGACTTACGAAAAAAATATACGAGATTTTTGTTGAAGAGCGGTAAATTTGTCTTAGTGTACTGAAATGGTAAAGTATCATTGCTCAGGCAGGGTTAAACGGTATTGGAATCGACTATTTTATTATTTTTGAATCATAAATCAATGATTTATCATGGCTAAGTAAACAAATCTGATTTTGAAAATAACGTACACCATAATCAAATTTACATGGAGTTGAACAAGGATTCGGAGTCTCTGCTTAAAATCCCTGCTTTATACTTAACTACAGCACTTCTCGTAGAACTCATTTATTCTTATAAAATCTCTATCGGAATTTGTGAGAAACTATTGAATTCTATGAGATTTTCCAAACAGCGATCTCATATAATTCTCCTTTGATTCTTTTTAGTTGTGAAAAACAGAAGCAAAAAAAATTTACAGAGAATCAATTTTTCGACTCGGGAAGTACAATTAGAATTTTTTTCAAATTTTTATCTAAGCCATGTAATTCAATTTTTATTACGCAATACATGTCGAATTGACCACCCCCCTTAACATAACAATGCATAACAAATTGAAAAGCCCCCCACCCCTCAAAATGTGTTACGTAATTTATGGATGTTCCCTTAATATATATATATATATATATATATATATATATATATATATATATATATATATATGTAGCGACCACGTTACTACCTATATTATTTAATATTCATATTTTCGGATAAGTTCGTCAATCATCGATCGTCATCGATCGCCGAATATTTCCCCCACGCGGATACGATATTCGGTAGGAACAGTTCACACAAGTACACGGTACAGTACACGCGTACAATTAGAGAGATACACAGCAACTAGCTAACACATATCTATAGTGCAACTAGCATTATCTTGTATTATATAATTTTAATAAAACTCATTATTTATTATTTTGTTAATACTAAAATTGGAGTCAGATAATTTATTTATCGTAGTGATTAAGTTCCAAGAACCACATCCCAGTCACTACATTGGTGACTGCCCGACGTGATCTTCAAGAGGACGCCATTTCGTGCACACCTTCCACGTGGCAAATAACACGTTGAGTGTAAAATACCGCGTCTACGCTGATAGCTAATCGCGACATATTAATTCCGCGAGTTCTTTACAAAAGTGAAGTGCGTGAATTAAGTGATGTTTAAGCCTTTTATCACGGCTGGTGCATTGCGGGGCATTTTGGACATATGCCGCACTGGTTTATAATTTAAGGGACACCATCGGGGTGCAAATTAGATTGTGATAAAAGTGATTAGTGAATTCCTGTGCAAATACAGTAAATAAAGTTATCGTTCGCGTTAAATGTTCGCCCAGTGATAATTTTCGTGCGACTCGAAGCGTTTCGAACATTCCTAAACGGTGAGTCAGCTTCGACGGACACTAATCTGCTTACAGTGGTATTATAATTTTGTGTTAGTTTTATTGTGTTAGTGTTTCATATATTTTTACGATGGCAGATCCAAAGGCAAACGATGAGTTTGTTGACGCTAAACCAATGATCGTCAACTCGCTCAAGGCACCTCACTTCAACCCGAAGAGAGTGAGTTTATGGTTTGCGCAGCTTGAAGCTCAGTTTGCGACCCACGGCATAGCAACTGAGAAAGAAAAATTCAACCACGCGGTTTCTCTCATCGACACTGAGTATGCATGTGACGTTGAGACCCTCATCATCAACCCACCAACAACGACACCATATGCAGAGTTGGAAGCCACGCTCATTGCGTGCTATTCAAAGTCAGAAGAAGCTAAACTGCGTCAGCTTCTAGATGGCGAAGCGATCGGTGACCGATCACCTTCGCAGTTCCTACGCCATCTTAAATCGCTTGCCCCGACCATTTATGACGCTGTTCTGAAAGCAAGATGGCTGGCAAACTTGCCCAAGAAGACACAAGAGCTTCTAGCCATCTCTCTGACCACGGCTACCATCGATGAGCTAGCCAAGACAGCCGACAAGCTACACGAGATGTTTCCGGTGACTCACACCACTGCCGTAGCTTCATCATCATCTTCTCAGGAGACGATGGCGCTGCAAAGACAAGTCAGCAAATTATCCCGACAGGTAGCAGCACTGACGACAGCTTTTAACAAGAACCGTGGCAGATCTCCAGTCCGAAAATCAAACCAACGCTCTCGGAGCAATTCGAAGCCACGCAAGCTTGATAAAACAGGCACCTGTTATTACCATGCCAAGTTTGGTAAAACCGCGTACAAATGTACGCTGAGCTGCAAGTTCTCGGAAAACGTAAACGGGAGTCACTTGAGGCGGAAAGCGACTCTCTAGCATCTTCTAACCGCCTCTTTGTCGTCGATCTAACGACGAATACTCAATACCTCGTGGATTCTGGTTCAGATCTTTCTGTTTATCCATACGGGCGGATGAAATGCAAGCCTACGCTAGTAGGTTACCAACTTCACGCAGCAAACGGCTTGTTGATAAAAACATACGGTTGTATCACTCTGTCACTAAACCTCGGATTACGTCGAGAATTTACGTGGAGATTCATCATCGCTGACGTCACGAAACCAATAATTGGCGCTGATTTTCTAAGTCATTTTAACTTGTTAATCGACCTCAAACATAAACAATTACGTGACGGCTCCACTGGTCTCCAAACACGCGTAGATTCAATACGCTCGGATGCAAAATGCATCAAATTAATCGAAGGTGATACAATTTACCACAAACTGTTATCATACTACCCGGCTATAACTCGCCCTGAAGGAATAAATTCAGCCAAGAAGCATTCCACGGTACACCATATTAAGACGACATCAGGACCTCCAGTTTCGTGTAAAGCACGACGTCTTGCGCCCAATAAACTGAAAATTGCTCAAGAGGAATTTCGCAAGATGGTTCAACTGGGTATCGCACGTCCATCGACCATTCCTTGGGCATCTCCACTTCATCTTGTACCCAAGAAATCTGGAGACTGGCGACCATGTGGCGACTATCGACCACTCAATGCGCGTACGATACACAATAATTACCCGGTCCGACGACTCGACGATTTTACCGCAACGCTGCACAGTAAAAAGATATTTTCAGTGCTAGATTTGGTTAGAGCCTTTAACCAAATTCCCGTCGCCGAAGACGACATTGAAAAGACAGCCATCATCACTCCCTTTGGCTTGTTCGAATTCCCATACATGACGTTTGGACTTCGAAATGCCGCACAAACTTTTCAAAGTTTCATCGATGAGGCCACACGAGATCTACCGTTTGTTTTCCCATATATCGACGACGTGCTAGTAGCTTCAGAGACCCAGGAGCAACACCTCGAGCACTTAAAAATTTTATTTCAACGCTTACAAGACTACGGGCTTGTCATCAACGCAGCCAAATCGGTGTTGGGCCAGCATGAGGTAAAATTTTTAGGTCATCACATCAGCAGTAAAGGTATCAAGCCGTTGCCCGACAGGGTAGACGCAATTACTAACCTAAAATTTCCTAGTACAATATCTGTATTACGTGGTTTTCTAGGTACCATAAATTTCTACAGGAAATTTATCAGAAACACTGCAGAAACCCTTGCACCGCTGAATAAACTGCTCGAGGGACCCAAAGTGAAAGGATCAACGCTGATCGTCGAGACACCAGAACTTCGACAGGCTTATGACAATGCGAAGCAGGCGTTAGCCAACGCTGCAATGCTTGCGCATCCAAACGACGATGCAACTTGGGCTATTTTCTCAGACGCATCAAATACAGCCATTGGTGCAGTTCTGCAACAACTAGTTGACGGAGAATGGCAACCACTTGCTTTTTTCAGCAGAAAACTACAGCCATCTATTCAAAAATTATCGACGTACGATCGTTAACTTCACGCCATCTACGAAGCTGTCCGACACTTCCGTCATATTTTTGAAGGTAAACAAGTTGCAATTTATACCGATCATAAACCTTTGCTCTTTGCTTTTCAGCAACGTACTGAACGAGCATCACCGTGGCAATTTCGTCGCCTAAACTTCATTGGCCAATTCACGAGTGATTTCAGACACATCTCTGGACACGAGAACATCGTTGCAGACACACTGTCGCGCGTTGAAGCCATTTCGACGCCGATTACCACGCACGAGCTGGTAAACGCTCAGAAGAACGATCCTGAACTTCGAAATCTTCTTGGCAACGCTGCAACGTCACTACAGTGGCAACAAATAATCTTCAACGACCATCCGGCCGCAGTTTATTGTGATGTTTCATCAGGTAAACCACGCCCATACGTTCCTGTTCAACTACGAAAGAAAGTTTTCGATGCACTGCACTCTCTGGCACACCCTGGCACCAAAGCATCTCAGAAACTAGTGAGCAAACGCTACGTTTGGCCATCAATCCAGAAAGACTGTCGAGAATGGGCCAAAGCTTGCTTAAACTGCCAGCTCAACAAGATCCATCGTAATGTATCTTCACCTCTTGCTCGTTTTGAATTGCCGACGCAACGTTTCGAGCATATCCACATCGATTTGGTCTCTCTACCAGTATCTCGCGGCTACAACAAGTGCCTGACGATCGTCGACAGATTTACCCGGTTTCCAGAAGCCATTGCACTTAAAAATGGAGACGCAGATACTGTCGCACTCGCGTTATTTAGAGCCTGGATCTCAAAATACGGTGTACCAGCCAGAATAACGTCCGACCAAGGAGGACAATTCAGATCATCGTTGTTTCAATCGCTGAGTAAATTATTTGGCATAACACATCAGGTAACGACGCCGTATCATCCTCAATCTAATGGACTGGTAGAACGCTTACACCGACAACTCAAGGCCGCACTGTTGTGTCACGACGACACTTGGTATGACGAGCTACCCGTTGTCTTACTTGGTCTACGAGCAGCCTGGAAAGAGGACTTACAAGCTACCCCAGCTGAGCTTGTATACGGTGAACCGATTCGCATACCAGGTGAACTGCTTGTTCCGTCATATAAACACGCAAATGCTGAAAGCGTTTTACGTGATTTAAAAGCACATTTTAATAACTTGGCACCAGCCGAAACCTCGCGTCATGGACAGCGTTCTGTTTTCTGTTTCAGAGACCTCAACACATGTTCCCTCGTACTGGTGCGAGTTGGACAGATTGGACCATCATTCTCAGCTCCGTATGAGGGTCCGTACGAAGTCGTTGCGCGGCACGATAAATATTTCATCGTCAACTACAAACGCACAAATACTGCGATTTCCATCGACAGACTGAAACCCATCTATTTCGTGACCGACGACGCACAAAATTAATTTTTTTTTATAATTTAAACCCGTTTAAATTCAATTTTTTTTTTCGTTTATTATTAATTGTATTCTCTCGACTTAGTACTTTCTTCACAACGTAGCAAACATGCTCAAATCATTATTTTTTTTTTTTTTTTCATTGTAAGTATTTCTTATTATTTTTCATTTGTACATAAGCATTATTCCTTTTTTTTTAAGAGGGAAAGTACTGTAGCGACCACGTCACTACCTATATTTTTTAATATTCATATTTTCGGATAAGTTCGTCAATCATCGATCGTCATCGATCGCCGAATATTTCCCCCACGCGGATACGATATTCGGTAGGAACAGTTCACACAAGTACACGGTACAGTACACGCGTACAATTAGAGAGATACACAGCAACTAGCTAACACATATCTATAGTGCAACTAGCATTATCTTGTATTATATAATTTTAATAAAACTCATTATTTATTATTTTGTTAATACTAAAATTGGAGTCAGATAATTTATTTATCGTAGTGATTAAGTTCCAAGAACCACATCCCAGTCACTACATATATATATACTAGCTGACCCGGCAGACTTCGTACTGCCTCAATCGATTGTAGAGCAAAATATAAAAATCAACTCTGTTTAGGTTTCCACTATATACAATCCTACCAAAAAACAGATTCTCTGTATAAAATCGCGCCAAGTACACGTTAAAAATTTTTTACAAATAAAAACAATTCTTTCTCACAAAAAAAAAATAAACAAATCGAAAAAAAACCAAGTACCTGATATAATTCGAAATCATGGGAAACATTTTCATGAAATAAAAAAAAAAAAAAAATTGAAAAAAAAAAAAATTTCAATGTACTTGGTGTGCGTTACTAAACTCATTCAAGCCAAATAAAATTCTATAATTTCGCATACAAATTCATTTCTAATTAAATCAGAAGATATTGTTTTTCAGTTTATAGGCACACCAAGTACATTGAAATTTTTTTTTTTTCAATTTTTTTTTTTTTTTTTATTTCATGAAAATGTTTCCCATGATTTCGAATTATATCAGGTACTTGGTTTTTTTTCGATTTGTTTATTTTTTTTTTGTGAGAAAGAATTGTTTTTATTTGTAAAAAATTTTTAACGTGTACTTGACGCGATTTTATACAGAGAATCTGTTTTTTGGTAGGATTTGTTTGTTTTTTGTCGTGTTCATTGTTAATGGTTTCAATGTGCATTATTAGAAAGCATCTACTTCTAAATTAAGCTCAAAAACTCGTTCTAAAGTAAAGTGCGCTCGTGATACATGACACGTGAGCGCACATTGTTCATAGCATCATTTTGAAGGCACAATAAAATGGCTTGTTAATAATGGTATTATTAATTTTGTACTGCCAAACGTCATAACCTGATTGATCAATTTTTATGACAAATAGTCACATTCATTTAACGACAATTTAATTCGAAGTTAACGTCAAATATATATACGTCAACGTCAAACTTTTCTGTTATTAATGTAAAACATCAAATGGGTTAGTAGTTTTACCTCTTTTCTACCATCTTCCACCTATTACAACTAGCACATAGCTATGGTGCTAAGTACTTATCCCCCCTCTCCTTGGGCCCAGCTGAATGATTTTTTTCAGAATCTAAATAGTTATGTATATATATTATGTATATATATTTTAGAGTATATGTACGTAAACACGATATTTCGTGAAAGATTTAATCAATTAATCGAATCCTTTTTTTCCATTATTCTAAAAGTTTCTGCAATAGTGCTCTTCTGAATTTCATGACTGTAATAATTATTATTTTTTACAGCTAATTAAGTAACTTAACACTGGGAGACTTTGTTTTCATTAAAAACATCCATTTTGAGTTTTTTTCGTCCTTGATATAATGAGTTTGCGCACTTTTATCAACTGCACATGCTTACCTCACATCCCTTATTGAACAAAAGGATTCAAAAGTATTAAAAAGGATTTGATTTTTAATCATTTTGAATACTTTTTAATCCTTCAAATCCTTTTTAATAATATCTCTTATGGGCGTATAACATTTGAAATGATTTTTACTACTTTGATTTAATAAGGGATGATTCTTCAGGTACATGCACCAACAATAAAATATATAAGGACATTATACAAAATTCTGTCATCAGCAGGATTTTTAAAATCATGTAACGTTATAAAAATTACAATTTTTTTCCTTTATTATAAACATATATACATATGAGCGGACGAAGTGGGCATTTTTAGATTTTCTAAAATTTTTCTATTTACTTGTTTAAAATATTAAAATTTTAGTAGGAAATTTTGCAAAAACGTATTTTATATTAAAGTAAAATCGTCTCGCTTTTTGAGAGAAATGAGCAGTTTCTAGTCTATCATTATATTTTAATTAAATATTGATAAATAATGTTTTATATAAAAAAAAATTACATTCAAACTGATGAAATATGTTTTATATCAAGTAACATTCAGACTTGCACTTTTTAATTCTCTAAACTTTTCTGTAATTCATATTATTTATAAGTACGCTTTCATATTATGTGTCAATACTATGTATGATAATAGCATTAAGGTCAGAATTTCTCACGAAATTATTATCATAGTGAGTATTTTTTATTTTTTTACCAATCATCTATCTAGTGATCGAGTTTATTGATAAATTTCTTTTACTTTTTTTGTAAGAATAATACGTAAGCATTTTTAGCATTAGAGGGCCATCGAACTGATTGCACATTCTGATCATCTATTTTGACCCATTTTGAAGTATCCTTAATCATAGCAATATAATGAGTGCAATTATTATTTTCTTCAGAGTAAAATATTGCACTTACGACATTATATGTCTTACCACGCAAAGAAATTTTGGCCTGTGGTACAGATTTTATGCATCCTTTTTTCTGAATCATAATGGTATTTTTTTTAACTAATGATAAATCCAACTTCACGACTACTATCGATTGCAAGGTATGTAATAAAGTTTTTGTGTGTGTTTCTTCAAACCCTTTGCAGTTTATACAAAATTTCAAAGTATCGAACCAATGACCGAAGGATGAATCAAATAATTCTGGTAATGTGTATAGTGTTTTCTTATCGGTTATCGAAATACACATTATAGTTTCTAGTATTTTGTTTGAATTAGTGTAATTGCATTTCTTGCAACGATCAATACATACTTGCTCATATTGTACTAAATTTCTAATATCATGATTATCATTACATATCGTTGTGAATATTGCTACAGGATCAATCTCTGTATTAGGACACGCCTTTTTGTACACAGACTTTTTTACGTCACTAGATTTCAAAATATTTTCGTGACTTTTGTATGTATTGAATAAATTATTCAAGTTTTCGCTGTTGAACTGATCTTTTGAATCGTGATTCAATGCCGTTCTGAGTATTGTATTATTAAATATACATTGTATGATTGAATTTAAACCACCAGAAATACAATCAGAATTTTCAATACCTCGAAATACTAATAACTTGTCACATGATTTTTTTAAAGTTTTTGTTACAATTTCAACAGAATTTTCGTCAATTGCCCAAATTAAATCCCAAACTTTATGCCAACGTATACTAGAGACTGAAATGGAAGGGAGGTCAGATCTATAAGTTTTTCGTAAGCGATTGAATTCTTCGATTGCTAAAGGGTTAGCTTTAACTGAATGAGGATCGAAATTGATTAAATGTAATCCATCAAGTTCTGTAACCCGAGAAAGAGCTACATATATTTGACCAGCATTAAAAATACTATTGCCTGCTTCAATAATAGCATTCTTGAGGCTTAAACCTTGACTCTTATGGATAGTAACTGCATAACTTAAACACAGTGGAAACTGTTCTCTTATGACGAAAGCTCTTTCCAATAATTGAAATTTAACTTTTACCCTCTCAATAGTGTTTACTTTACCTGAACCGAAATCTACATCAACACCTTGTATCTTACTGCCATCTATGGATTTTGAGATTGATATAACTGTACCAATGGCGCCATTAACTAGACCAAGAGTGACATCAATATTTCGTCGAAGCATAACTTTTGCACCAATTTTAATTACAATTATTCCAGCAAGTCCAGCTGATCGACTGGCATCTTCTTCTATTTTATTCAAAGTATCGCATGCTTTCTTTTTTAATGATTTAGGACAATCGATGTAATCACTAGCTTTAAGAATAATTTCTTCAGAAGAAATTTTATTCGTCATTACCGAATTCATTAAATCACACTGTTTACAAGTAGGTACCAAGCAAACAGTATCTAAGGGTAATTTTTCAATATAATTACATACTTCTTGCAATCTATCATAGTATGACAATGAAGAATCAATTGTAATTTTTCTTTGTTCTAATAATTTGATATCGTCAACTGTCATTGAGCCAACTCGTACTCTAGAGAGTAATTCACTGTAAACTTTATCAGTTTTTTGTCTCATATTTATGGTTAGTTCTTCATAGCTGAATAAATCATTCCATAAATTCACAGATGTTAATGATCCAATATACTTTTGCGCATCTGCTGACGATAATGTCATATAACTTGGATCTTCATGTACAAGAGGAAGTTGAAGTAAGTCTCCAAAAACAACCACGTGTCTTCCTCCAAACCAGTCATCAACATTTAAAATTTCTATTAATCTCAAATTTATGTATATTAAAGTTATGTTAGAAATCATTGATATTTCATCAATGATAAATAATGTAACGTCTTTTAATTGATCACGTAGTACTTTTAGTGCATTGTCTGATAGTTGCTTATAAGATGGTGTAAAACCGTGTTCAACTGGCAATGGAAATACTCGATGTACTGTAAGGCCATTTATATTGAAAGCTGCAATACCGGTTGGAGCAGTTACAATAGTATCTTGATTCATTTCCTCTTTCATCCAACGTTTAATGACATTTATCAGAAAACTTTTTCCAGTACCTCCTTCTCCACTAACATACAATCTAATTTTTGAATCATTAGACAATACTTGATTTTTAATTTTTTGAAAAACTTTAATTTGATCAACGTTCATATTATTGATCATATCGGTTAAAGTACAATTATTATCTTGTTTTTTTGCTGCATCATCTAATTCTTTAGCTATTAAATTCATTTCAGTAGAATTACAATCTGCTGATTTACTTTTTGAAACTTCATCATCATCATCGTTGTCATTCTTACATTTATTTTCAATTATGTTTTTTATATAATCGAAACCTTTCTGAAAATCTTCAGTGTATTCATGATATTCTTTAGCTTGTTCGAGCATATGTTGCTGATACCTAAATGATTCAGCATAAGTTTCAAATCCATTTTTTAAATCTTCTGTATCACGCCATGGTTGAAATAATAACAACAATGAATAAAAATAATTTATGGTTGGTTAGCAATGGTTAGCAATATTATATCTGTAATGATTGATTAAATAACCTCGCGACCTTCGTTTTAAAAATAATGATGAGGACATTTTGTAATATTCGGTAATATTATTTTTTGGCTCAGTTTTAGTCGTGTCATACCATCTAGCAAAATCATATAAACATACAAGTTCTAACTCTTTAGGGCGATTCGGATAATAATCATCTATCAATGAAGGACAAAATATATCAGTAGATTCAGGATTAATTTTTTCCAATTGTTCAATTTCATCTTTTGTTTTTAATTTTCTGTTTCTTATCATTCGAACATCCAACCATCTGATAACTGTGTCTGAATCTGTTCCACACAAAGAAATACCCAGCAAGGTGTCAGCAGCTTCTAAAGCTCCAATTTCTCGGTGATTTAAACTATGAAATCCTATACTCCATAAAAGCTGAGGTAGAGTTTTAGTTGACTTATTTTCATCTATCGTTTTTGATTTAGTTGAAACAATTTCGTCGATTGTTTCTGATGTTTTAGCAGTTTCGGTTTTTGTAGCATATTTTGTCACGTAATGTGTCAGTAACGTAGATTTTTCTCCAATAAATTGTATATCCATATTTCCTTCCCATGCACATAAAATTGTAGGATTATAATCGTTAATGTTAGCTTCACGGTCAGTACGAGGAAGATCATAAAGCCGACTTTTGTTTCTTAAATTTCTACGCCCAGCTACTGAAGTAGCAACGTCACGAAGTACAAAATGTTCGGTAGTAGGTCGTGGGAATCCAAATCGACAAGATTTAATAACTTTACCTGATTTTGGTATTTTTGTTCGTAAGCAATAGCTATTATGATGATGTTGTTGATGTGTAGTCACACGTCTGTGCAGTGTTGGTGAAGTTCTTTTGTTAGGTAACTTACAAGTTACATATTTCATTATGAATTTAGCAACTTCTTCATTTGTGTTTAAACCAATGATCGGGGCGCCTTCCACCCAAAGTATAAGATGAAAATGCTGAATACCTCTACCTTGATATTCCCGTCGCCAAAAGTAATGACTTATTTTACCAAGAGGTTGACTGTCTGACAGAATGAAGTCAAGAACAGCTTGAAATTTATTGTCTATGAACCTAGATACTGATACTGGATCTGCTGCGATCACTGCGCTAGCAGATAACTTATCGAAACGTGGTGCATTAACTTCTTTTACATATTCTATTAAATCATCCCAAAGCCATTCAGCAGGACTTACTGTCAAAAACCATGTTGCAGGGCCATAGTAACGTGACATACAATGTAAATTATTTTTAGGTTTACTCCAAAACTGTTCTGAATTGCGAAGTCGAGCAAAAAGAGTAGTTAAATTTGCTTCAAGTTGACCACTTTTTAAATGCTTTAAATAACTTTCAACTGTATATTTTTCTCGAGGATTTGTAACATTCAATGTATGAAAAATACCTTGACCAAGTTGTCGAATATTAGAATCATTCAATAAATAAAAAAGATATTGTTGATTTAAACGAAAACGTGGATCGGCTGACATTAATCTTGCTTTAATGTATTCAAAAGCAGTTATAGGGACTTTTCTGTCTTCATATTGACCATTTTTGCCGTTGGGATATAAATCTGGATAACATTGTAAATCGAGTGTCTTCATTCGGTTATCCAATGTTTTATCATTGACTTTCAACATTTGATACATATTCGTTGAGGAGTCGTTAATTCTTTTATCATGAAGAGGATATATAGTGTATTGGGCATATTGCGATCCATCTGGATCTGATACTGGAGTTAACATAGCTCGCTGTCGAGTATCTTTACATTTTTTAATTTCATCAACTTCAATTTTTTCATCCGTATTTTTATCGTAATTTACTGATGAAGATAACTTATTATAGCAGTAATCTCCAACAATATTCTTGTGTATAGATGAAGATGGCTTGGTGTAGCTATGATCTTGATCAACATCTTCTCGCATTGATCGCAATAAATTACTATAAGAATGTTCTTTAACAATAATTTCTTGCGTTGTTGATATAGATCTCATTCTTTTTTCATCAATATAATTTTTTTCTCTTTGCTCTTCTACCTCAATATTGTTTTTTTTTGTATTTTTAGTGTCATCACTTTCTATTTCTTCTGCACCAGCATCTTCAACAGTTACTTTAATGTCAGAAATTTGACTGTTTTCAATATTTACTTCATTCTCGAAATTTTTATTTTCACTTGTGTCGATATGAAATTCAATATTTTTCTTATCTAGCCAATCACGTAAATTATTGGGGCATTCTGGTAATTTGATTTCGGCATAAAGAGGATTATTCTTCTTTAACCATATCAGTGTTTTAAAAACTTTTTCTAAGTTAACCAAATTTTCCCATATGGTTTTAGATTTTGTAGGTATACTACGAACTACGATGTATAATTCGTGATTAATGTTTATTGGATCTGTCGTTGAACAAATTCTTTTTAACGTTTCTTCTATGGGTAAAGGAAGATGAAATATTTGACCTTTCAGTTTCTGTATTCGCATAGTATGCGGTAAATTTTTTTTAGCAACTGTTCCTAACCTTTGAACTACTTGAAACGATTTCGCTCGTTGAATAAGAATTTTTTCGAAATCATTTAATGTAACTAGTTCATTTGGTATTGTTCCAACATACATATTGTTCAATATACAAGTCGGAGGTAAAATTTTTGAACGAATTTTCTTTGAGCAATAAACACAAATAAAATTACTTTTTAGATTCGGGTCATGTTCATTAATGAAATTAGTTAAATTATCCCATATTTCACCTGACATGGGATTATGCATTTTACTCAGATCAATGACATTTTTTATAAAACATAATTTTTGACAAGATATGCATTTGTAGCGAGGTAATTCCAAGGACCGTTTTGTAAAAGCTATAAATGCTGATTTAAATTCATTCTGTATTTCATCTTCGTTCAAACATGATTCATCTTGTTCTTTATCTAATAAATTACCTTCTTCTTTCATTTTATTCATTATACATATTAAAAATTTTAAGTCTCCAGTTTCTAATGCTTTATCTAATGTACTTAATTTATTTAGAACCTCTCTCATTGTATATATAAGTCGTTTAATATACCTTACGGAAGGAAAATGAGATGATAATAATTCGATATTAGTGAATTGTGATTTACAAAAACTAAAATCTTGATAACAAAAGTGGTAATAACCTAATTTATCAACTGAGTGATTCAAAAATAATTGATTTAAAAATTGCATAAAATTATTCAAATTTTTCGTTTTCAAGCTTTCCAGAAAGTTTTCATATTGTTGATATACTTCTACTTCCAAATTTGTTCGACAATAGTTGTTGCAATGCCATTTTTTTTCAATTTTTTTATCTTTTATTAACGGTAAAACATTCACAGATTGACCTAATAAATTAATGGCAATACTTTGGTTCTGTAAGGTATCAAATGAATATGATGTATCATAATAGTATGACTCAGTGGATTTGTAATGAAGTGATTTACCACAAATATTTCGGTAGTTGTCAACATCTTTTATTGAATTAGGATCCAATTTTGAAAGATGATATTCGGCTTCGTTTCTTAATTTTTGTATCGTATTTCCTAATGTATTCATGTAATTTTTCCTCTGACACATACACCATTTAATAATTAATTGAGCTTCCAAATGCTGCTCAGCTGAATTTTCTATGTCAATAGCTGAAACAAATCGTTTAATACACTCATCAGTGGATAATTTCATTTTTATGTAACTTTTCTTCATATCACTCCGACAATATTTTGCCACAATTTTTTTGGCAGCAGTAACTTTTTGTTTTAGTGAAATTTTATTAATTGTATTATAACAATGATCAATTTTTTGTCTCATGAATTTCTTTTTGTTGATAGGAACGTCAGTTGTTGCTACAAAATTTTTCGTACAATAATTTTGACTAATATTAACAATCGTCGGCTCAGTGGTAGTTACTTTATTGAGAAAATCTGTAGTTTTCGGCTCTACAGAAATTAAATTATCTCCATTTTGATTAGAAATAGGTTCTGTTAAAATTGTTTTTTCATTCAAATCTAATGAGTCATTTTGTTTATTATCTGATAATGATTGAGACAGATCATTTTTTGTCATTTTTAAATTTTCTCTACGAATACGGGAACGGAGAGCTCTACTTTCTAATATTTTGATTTGGTTTAAGGTTTTAAATGTTGATGAATCAGTATTATTAATAGTTGGAAAAGATTTCAACACATTTGTTTGAAATATTGTAAATAAATGTGAACGCATAAGACGATCATCATAGACAATATTCTCTGGCTTTTGTTTATATAATAACGATACAGCAAATGCAATAGCAAACACACCACAGTCACTACCATTTGGTTGGTGTTGTACTTTAAGATACACAACTGATGATGCTAAATTGATATCTATGTATGGATACAATTTTTGTAAAAAAATTTTTTGATCATTATTTAATGAAAACTTATTCAAAGAATCATAAATATAAATTTTTTTTGAGTCATAAAATGTACATATCCAATGTTTATCGTTACTATATAATATTTGAATGTGTTTTTCGAGTCGTGGAACAGGTAAAATTTTTTCAGGTCTTGCTAAATACAGTGTATCACGATGATCATAATTTGAACAACTACCTAAGATTAATTTAAACTGATAGATGTGTTCATCTTGTAATTGATCCCCATTTAACACCGTATGTAAATAGGTTTCATTTATCAGCGGTAAAGTATTCTTGTTCTTAGTTTTTCTACGTTTTGATGGTGCTAATTGTTTTAATGTAGTAGTTTCTATTTTTCTTTTGAGTGACTTCGTTAATGACTGCTTATTAATACTTAATTGTTGCTGACTGTATTTTAGTTTAAAATTATTTTCTCTTTTAATCGATTTACCTTCAACATTCAAATTTTGATATGATAGCTTATCATTACTAAGAATTGGCTTTATCGATTGATCACCTTCACGAATTTGTAATTTTTGTCGTTTCGAATCATTATCATTTTTGACAAATTTATCTTTAATATTTAAATTTCGTTTATATTGTTTATCATTATTAATAATTGGCTTTATTGATTGATCATATCCATGAAACTGTAAATTTTTTTGTCTAAAATTATTTCTTTTTTTGACCGATTTGAATGTACAATCATCACCAATCTGTGAATTACATTCGTTCGTGATTGTTGAACTACTTTAAGCAAAACTGGTTTACTACTTGTTTTTGGAAAACTAGAGATAATCTTCTTCTGAAATATTCCAATCAAATGCGGACGCATTTTATCATGATCATAAGAAACATAGCTTGTTATTGGCCACTCTCCCAATGCTAACGACGTAGCGAATGCTATCGAATAAACACCACAATCATAAGTATTTGGCTGAGCTTGTGCATCCGGGAATTCAACTGTACTATCACTAAATACGAATTTGGGGTAAAATCTTTCTAAAACAGTTTTATGATTATTGTGAAAAAGATTTTTTTTCAATGAATCAAAAATATAAATTTTTTTTGTATCGTAATAGCAGCAAACCCAATGATCAGTACCATACTTATCATTCTCATTATAATCATACGCCGTATCCCGACTATGCAGTATATGAATATGAGCTTTATTGGGATCTAATTCATTAATTAATTCTGGATGTTGAACATACCAACTTTCTAAAAATAGATACCCAAATTGTTGATGAAGAAGAAATGCAAAATAATCAATATGATTATCTTCTAGTAAACCATTCGTAACTATGGTAGAAAAATCTTCTTGATTTAGTGCTTCCATATTTTGTGAAAGGTAGTTAGAAAAAAAATGAGGTTCAAAATAAAAATAATGAATAAATTTTTTTTTGTTAATTATAAATATGGATTTATTATAATTGAAATTTACAAAAATTGCTTAGAAAAAATTAATTAAATTCGATTCAAAAATTGGTACTGAAAATAAAAAACAATATTTTATTAAATTAATTAGATTACTTCAGATTTACAAGATGTGGAAATGAAATTGTATATCTTTTTTAAAAATTTAATTATTATAAAAATATAATTTCAAATGAATACGCTATTTTCAGTCGCACAGCTGACTATTTCTCAATGTCGCACAGCAGACAATTTATTTTCAGTCGCACAGCAGACTATTTTTCAGTGTCGCACGGCAGACAATTTATTTTTAGTCGCACAGCAGACTATTTTTCAGTGTCGCACAGCAGACAATACCTTTTCAGTCGCACAGCAGACTTTTTCAATGTCGTACACAACTGACTTTTTTGTTGTCGCACAGCGGACAATTTTTTTTAATAACACAATGAGTTTGAAAATTTCTTTTTAAATTATCAAACTCTTTATAATAGAAATAAATTGTAATATTTAAATCAAAAATTGCAACTTAGTTGCAAATTTTTTCGAAGGATTGTAATTATTATTCCAAATTAATAACTATCAAAAAGTATCAATTGGGAATATATATTATTCACATGAATAATAATTTTAATTATTATTCCAAATTAATAACCATCAAAAATTATTAATAAAGAATATATATTATTCACATGAATAATAATTACAATGATAATGTTAAATATTTACCATTTAATATTTATAAATACAATAAAAATATTATTCAATGTAAAATCACAGGTTACAATGAATATTTGTTGTTATCGAAGTTATAACTAACTATAAAGGTCATTTTCATGAACATGTTTGTCGCAATCTTGGCAGCTGCAATTGTTTGTCAAATTTTTGCAGTAAACGTTTAAAAGGTCAATTTGACGTCATGTTTTAGACAAGTTTCTGACTGGGAAATTTTTGCGCGGTTCTGCAGTGTAACATTTTAGGCTAACTCAACGACAAGTTTCTGGCAAGTTTTAGCTGGACGATACTTGCATGCAAGTTAATGTGAAAAATCTGCGACCGTAAATTAAAAAATGTAATTTGACAGAAAAACTTGTCGTCAATTTGAAGTGATACTTCCAATCAAATTGATGTCATTATCTGACAGTAACATTTGCCCTGATAACCAAACTGTAAACATAATTGCTCAAAGAGTTCTGCAGTGAAACATTTACAGCTAACTTAACGACCAGTTTCGGGTAAATCTTGGCTGGTTACTACTTGCGTGAAGGTTGATGCAAATCTACTGCCGTCATCTTAATGTAATTTGACAGAAGAACTTGCCATCAATTTGAAGTGAAACTTTCAATCAACTTAACGTCATTGGCTGACAGTAACACTTGTAGTCAAATTAAATTAAAATTAACAGAAAATTGAATGTCAACTTGAAGGTAACTGCTTGTTATCGAACACTTTCCTTCTAATTGGCTTTAGAATACGGCAGTAATTTGAAGTTAACTTACGGTTAGGGTGGCTATTAGGGTAAAGTCATTGAATTGAAATTCATCGCAACTTTTTGCTTTCCAACTTTTTCTGTTGACTTCAGATTCCTATCGTTGCTTGAAGTTAGCTTGTGGTTATGGTGGTTATCAAAATTTATTTTTGTGAATGGGTCCTTAAAATTTTTGACCATTTTTAGTAACCCAATATTGAACCAAATAGTTATCTGTATGTATTATGTACCGGCTCTTTTCAATTAGAGAGGGTGAATCAATTTGTTTTTAACCTTTTTTTTGCTAATTCGTTTGATAGTCGTTTGTTTTTGATTGTTTGATAACAATCAACTTTTGTTCGATAAAAAAAATTGTTTATTTCATAAATTTTGTTTTCAATACAATTCCCGGATAGCCACCTTAACCACAAGTTAACTTGAATCTACGGCCGTATTCTGAAGCCAACTTAAAGGAAAGTGTTGGAGAGCAAACCGTTACGGTTAAGTTGACAGTAAATTTTCTGTAACTTGAAAATTCAATTTGGCTACAAGTGTTTCTGTCAGATAATGATGTTAAGTTTATTGAAAGTTCCACTTCCAATTGACGACAAGTTTTTCTGTGAAGTTACATTCAAGCTACTGCCGTATTCTGAAGCCAAATTAAAGGAAAGTATTATCCAGCCAACTTTCTCGTTAGTTTAGCCGAAAGTGTTGCTCTGCAGAACTTGCTGAGCAAAGTGTAGCTGTCAGGGTTACATCGGGAAGACGTCCATTGGACAGGTTCCAATTGGAAAAGTAACCGATAGGACATATTCCAATAACCCAGATCCCTATTACCAGAAACATATGTGACAAGACATTCCGATTGGACAGGTTTCGTAAGCTCAAAGTTGATTTCTTTGTTACATAACAAAGAAATCCATTTTGAGCTTTGATATATAGCAAAGAAATTGACTTTGAGCTTACGAAACCTGTCCAATCGAAATGTCTTGTCACAAATGTTTCTGGTTAACGAAAAATTAAGCTATTGAACTTTTGGATTATTGGAAATTTGGGTAATTGGTAGCATTGGTAATTGAAATTACTAGTGATCGGGACTTTAGGCGATTGGAAATTTGCGTCATCGGGATTATTAGTAATTGGTAATTCAGGTAATAGGGATCTGGGTTATTGGGATATGTCCTATCGGCAATAGGATCTGGGTTATTGGGATATGTCCTATCGGTTACTTTTCCAGTTGGAACCTGTCCAATGGACGTCTTACCGCTACATCACGCAACTGCACATATTGAAATAAATTCTTCTGCGCATGCGCGAATTTTCAATCAAACGCGCGGTATATTTAAAAATAATAATAATAATAATAATAATCATTATACGTCAAAACATTGTAGCAAATTATGTTTACGTTACTAAAATTTTTAGCGCTTTTGGTTGTCGGCAAAATCAAATATCGCAATCAAAAAACAACAATTTTTGATATGTTTGAATACTTCGTTCTGGCGCGCTACGGCGCTTTTCATATACCCGGGAAAATTTTAATTTATTATAAAAGTAGCAAATCAAAAATGAATAACCAATAAAAAAAAATGTGTCAATTATCAAGTGTACAGATAATAGTCAAATTTGAGCAAATAGGTTGTAGTATTTCGATTATTAATAATCTTTATCGATAGTTACAATATAAATAAAAAAAAATAATGGTCATTAATTAATACAAATATGGATGAAAATCGAATATATTATGTTTTCAATCTGCAGTAAATGTGGGTGTGTAAATTTTATGTGCGTGCGGATAATGAAATTGCTTTCTATTAATGGTTCTCATTAATTAATAATGATTAATTTTTATCATGTTACTTTTATTGATACTATTTATAAAGATTATCTATTATCTTTATATTAAAATTTGTTCACTTAAATATCATTTCAATTAGTACACTTGATAAGTCATACTTTTTTTAATGGTTAACTTTTTTTCCGACAAATTTATTATAAATTCAAATTTTCCCGGGTATCTGGTGGGCAATGAGGATGAGCAATATCTATCGATATTTCAACTATCAATGTTTTTTTTCTAAAGTATCGATGTTTTCTATCGATATTTTTTGGACACGATATATCGATACTCGATAATAAAAAACTAAAACTATAGATGTTTCGATTTCGATATCACCCATCCCTGGTGGGCAACAGTACCTCGGGCTGGCAGAATAGCAGGTCCGAACATACCATTGAAGCGCTATCGGTGGCGGTAAAATCAAACATCGCAATAAAATTTTTAATTTAAATAATAATTTTTAATTTATTTATTTTTTTTCTTCATTAACAACCATAATACTGTGCAAAAATTATTTTTAATATGCATTAAGAAAAATTCGTTGAACAATAAAAATGATAAAATGGAAAAAATAAAGAAAAATGATTTTCTTCAACCAGCTGCCGTCGCTAACTTGAACTAAATTGACAGCAAGTGATGACTCCTGATAGCCAGAGTTTCTAATCAGAAAGTCGATGTACATGAGTTGTCACCAACTTGACGACAAGTTGTCAACAAGTTTCTCGGAAAGTTGCCGTCAACTTTTAGAAATGCAAACTTTTGCGGCCAACTCGGCGACAGGTTGCGGCAGTATAGGTTGTCAACAAATTGTGGCCAACTTGGCTATCAGGGACAATGTAATGCTGTCGCTCGTTACTTAATTAACAGCAACTGTATAAATTGCGGGTTAAGTTTTCCACGACTTACTTCGTCAACTTTTTGGATCTATACGAAAACTCAGGAAACCAGAGATTCAGTTCAAAAATTCAAATGAAACTTTTGACATCTCGATGATGAATAGTATATATAGAAAAATTTCAGTTAAAATTTTAGCTCTCATGTACGCAAAATAACTTATAAACTTGACGTAATATTATAGCTGCTTTTTTACATCGAGTTTACATACCAAATTTCACGTGTGGGCGAGAGCAAAAAATTGTAACGAAATTATTTATTTGTGTTTGACGTCATCAAGATGTCAAATGTTTCACATCAATTTTTGAGTTTAAAATGTGATAATCTAGAAAGTTTTCATCGAAGTCAATTTTCGCGACCTTAATTTTTGATTTCTCATAAATATGAAACATCTGCTTTAATTTGGGTGTTGTTTGAGCCAGCTGGCTATGTGGAAATATGTATTCAATAGATAACTTAGTTTTAGACGTCATGTAACCAACAATTACGTAGAGTGAACTTGTTTTGAGTTGATGTCAAATTTATCGTCATTCGGTGATGCCAACATTTTAAATAAACAACTCTTACGATAACGGCTATAGATTACCATACGAGTCGATAGTTCAATTGATCTATTTATTGATGTTAATTTTCTGAATTGCGCGCTAAAAAAAAAAAAACATAAAACAAAGGACCAACAATATAACATTGAAGAGCTGGTCATCATTCGTTTGCTGACAACAGAAGGGTAAGTACGGTGTCCATCGTTAATTTTTCGTATATAAATCATTTCCTGGGCTATTCATGATTCGGAAAGTATTAGATAGACAATTAAAAAATACAAAATTGTTTAATATCTGCTACTTTAATAATTATGAATAGTTAAATTGGAAATATAGTGTAAATGATTTAACTTCGCTGATTAAGAAAAATTATTTAATTCATACTGTGTGGATCTATATATTGGTCAATTAAAACTGTTTTTAATCATTTCAAATAATTTTTCTTAATCAGGGTTTTGTAATACAATTAATAATTATATTTATAATTTTTTTTTTTTTACAGAACGACATGGATAACAACGAAAATTTTAATGGTTAGTATATTAAATTTATTAACGCAGATAATTAGATACATATATATACATATATACATGCGGAATAGAAGGCTGCTTAAGCTTAAATATTTCTTGTCAGAGAAATAACTTTCAAGCCGAAGCAGCATTTTATTCTGCATGAATATATATATATATATATATATATATATATATATATATATATATATATATATATATATATATATATATACATATATATAAACAAACTTACACAGAAAAAAATGACTTTTAATAATTAGTGTCTGAACTTATAACTCGACACCCAAGTGTCAATATGGAAAATTCTAACATTGAAAATAAAAGATTTTATAATACGTATCATCAATTTTCAAAGCATCGGTTACGATTTTTAAAGTTTAAACGGTAATTTTTCTTACATAGACAATAAATTTTCATACTTATCCGGTAATTATTCACGTTTGAATCACAAATAAAAAAAATACGATTCAGGATGATAGTATTTACTGATTTTTTTGATCATTCTATTACTTGTTCTCAATTTATATAGTTTATTTTTTTCTATCTATAAATTTCAATTTTTTTAACGAAATAATAATTGTGCCATCTTGTTTTCAGAACAAAGAGAGCTGATCGATGCTCGAGCAGCCGTTGACTTGGCCATTGAAAGATTCAACAGGGTTGCCCGTGGCCGAGGCCAGTATGCATACCAGCCGCCATTCCCACGGAACAACCCTGTTGTCTGGCAGCCACCGCCGCCACCACCACCACCACCAGCTCCAGCAGCAGCAATCGCTGCGCCCGCAGCCGCAGCTCCAGCAATCGCTGTTCCCGCAGCCGAAGCTCCAGCAATTGCTGTTCCCACAGCCGCAGCTCCAGCAATCGCTGCGCCCGTAGCCGCAGCTCCAGCAATCGCTGTTCCCGCAGCCGCAGCTCCAGCAATCGCTGTTCCCGCAGCCACAGCTCCAGCAATCGCTGCACCCGCAGCCACAGCTCCAGCAATCGCTGCGCCCGTAGCCGCAGCTCCAGCAATCGCTGCTCCAGCAGCCGCAGCTCCAGCAATCGCTGTTCCCGCAGCCGAAGCTCCAGCAATCGCTGTTCCCGCAGCCGCAGCTCCAGCAATCGCTGCGCCCGCAGCCGCAGCTCCAGCAATCGCTGCGCCCGTAGCCGCAGCTCCAGCAATCGCTGCGCCCGCAGCCGCAGCTCCAGCAATCGCTGCGCCCGTAGCCGCAGCTCCAGCAATCGCTGCTCCAGCAGCCGCAGCAGGTATGTTGGGTACACGGTCGTGAAGTTTTGAAATAATAAATCACTTTAATTTTCGAATTGAAAATATTTAAATGAATAAATAATCGACTTAAAAGTAATTTGTTTATTTAAATACTTTTAATTCGAAAATTAAAGCGTGTTCAATCAAGACCCAATTCGCTTCCACCTGCGAACGCCGAGTCTCACCAATAGGTCGGCAGCACTATCGCTATTTGAACTTACGCGCGAGATCTTGGCCAATGAGAAAATTCCACCATTTAAATATTAGTTCCAACTTTGAATAAAAGAGTTGCGACGTGAAACACTCTCATTGGTTCAAGATCTCAACTCGCTACGTGGATTTTTGCTATTGGCTGAAAATTAGTTAGCGTCTGTTATTAATTTTCTAATTGGTCTATCGCTCTGACGTCACAAGAAAACCGTTGAGGACTGCTTTTTCCGCCATTAATTATTCATTCTACAACGTGCTTTTACTTCGGTAACCTCGTGCTTGAAACCGCTTAATTACTCTTCTTGTGTTAATTCTAAATCGCTCTGCTAATTTCTCTCGCTATTTAGTCAGTAAATTAAGGCTGCTATTTACTGAGAGTAAATTAATTAATAATTAATTATAATTATATTATAATTAATTACCGCTATTAAAATCGCTTTGACCACGTGTCAATTTTGTACGTGATATTTTACTTGAGTTGCATTCGCTATCGCGTGTTATATTGAGTTGAATTCGCTTCGTATAATTATTTCTCATAATTTTGTACAAATTGTAAATAAATTGTTAATTTATTTAATTCATAAAAAGTGTGTAATTTTTAATTGTTTAACAACCTCGCCACCACCAGATCCACATTTGTATATTCGCTCATTTTTCATTGGTCCTTCGAGCCGGATCTGGCGAGTTTAAACAATTAAAAATTATTTAAAAATCAAACATCTAAAAATTGTGAGAAAAAGTTCAGTGTGAGTGCTTGTGTCGTGAAAATCGCTAAGTGCCGTGGGCATTGCTGAGCACTGCTAGAGTGCTGCCCGGGGTGCTCTAATTTACACACCGGTGTAAAAAGACATTTTAGAAAAAAAAAGAGATCGAAAACTTAGCGTCGGTTTACGTCACCGCGTCCATTTTGTGCCACGCATTCATTCAAGATGGCCACCGAAGCCCAAGTCGCTCTTCAAATGCAACGCATTGACACGATGCGTAATATGTCTAACCGCTTGACTGATGATGTCCTCGCTACTCAAGGTGCCGCTGCTATTGACGCTGAACTCGCTATCCTGACGGAATTGTGGAACCGCTTTAACACCACTCACGAGAGGCTGTATGATGACGTACCTGAGATCATCGCTAATGAATATCATACAGGTAATGCTTATGAAACCGCTAACATTGCTTACACCTCTCTTAGAGTGAGACTCAGCGCTGCGAGGCCTGCACCTGAACCTGTTCAGGAAGCTCCTGCCGTCAATCATGACCAAACGGCTTACTTTGGTGGTGCGCACAAGGCTAATTTGCCTCAAATAAAGCTGCCAACGTTCCAGGGTTCTTGTGACGAGTGGGACTCGTTTAAGGACTTGTTCACGTCACTCGTCATTAATGAAGATTCGCTAACTGGGTCTCAGAAAATGCACTATCTGAAGACTCAGGTCAAAGGTGAAGCCGCTGCTCTACTCGCTAACCTCCAGATCACGGACGACGCATTCCAACCGGCTTGGAATCTACTGAATACTCGCTACACAAATCCACGCAGATTACTCGATATGCATATCGATGATTTGCTGGATCGTCAACCGCTCACGTCGCACTCCGCTGCTGATTTGGACGCGCTGTTACTCGCTAACAAGAAGTCCCTGGACGCCATCGCTGCTTTGGGAATACCAATTGGTGAATTGGACCCTTTTTTGATTCGCTTGACTGTTCGCTGCTTGCCATCAGACCTCCGTGTTGAATGGATGGCTCCGCTTGGGCTATCAAACGAGTTTCCCACTTACCAACAGCTGCACGACATGCTTAAAGCAAAGGTTCGTGCGTGGGAAAACTCGGAGATTGGCGCGAAGATAACCTTTACCCAAGCTAAGAGTGCTGCTGAAAGACCTGCATCACCCAAGTCTTACGCTAAGTCCGCCGCTACCAAGCAAGTAAAGTTTGGTAACAGTCGATCCGCTACCTCCTCTGCGCCATCTACAACCACTGGCTCCACTAGTTACGTCGCGTTCACTCCCAAGGAGAAAACTAGTGAACCGGGCTTGTGCCCACTTTGCAAAGAGAAACACTTTGTTCTCTTTTGCCCAAGCTATCAAAAGGCGTCGCCACAAAACCGCAGAATGATTGTCCATCATTATCGGTTGTGCTTTAACTGTTTGGGACGCCACCGCTACGCTGACTGCAGAACTAAACAGAAGTGCCGCCATTGTGACCAGCCACATCACACCTCAACACACATTGACAAGGGTGCTGCCACTAAACCAGTACAGGACGCTCCTGTAACTGAACCAGGTAACAAATAGTTCCAATTTTGGTAACTTTTGTTGTTGAATTCGCTAACTTAGTCTGCTTTCAGCTCATTCGCTCAATGTATTACTCGCTACAGCACTTGTTAAGTTGCATTCGCTAACAGGAAGTACATGAACTGCTCGTGTACTTATTGATCAAGGATCGGAGTTATCCTTTGTGACGCATTCGCTAATCAAGAAGCTTGATATACCGCTACATAAGGCAGCTGTACCATTACGTGGGATTGGTAATGTGTCAGCTGGGCATTCGCTTGGATCATGTCAGATGTCGCTGCATTCGCTACATAGTTCCGCTTCTATTACTATCCAAGCCCATGTGCTTGCTCTATTGACGGTGAACTTGCCGTCATTCACGCTAACCAACAAGAAATGGCCGCATATAACTGGGCTACAACTCGCTGATCCAGACTTCTTGACATCACGACCAATTGACATCATTCTGGGTGCAGCACCAGCTGCACATATAATCAACGCTAAAATAAGGAAGGGTAATGCCAATGACCCAATCGCTCAGTCAACGACGCTTGGCTGGATCATTTACGGATCTGTGGACACCGCTACATCGAAATTGACAGCTTATGGTCATCATGTCACTGTTGATGATCAACTGCAAGACTTGCTAAGCAAGTTTTGGTATCAAGAAGAGCCACAGACAGAATTCGCTACATGCTATACCGAAGAAGAGGAAGAGTGTGAACAACACTTTGTCAACACACACTACAGACAGTCTGATGGTCGATATGTCGTTCGCTTGCCGCTTAAATCTTCTCCAAGTCAACTGGGTGATTCGCTTCGAGCTGCTCAATACGCTTTACTACGTCTGCGCAAAAGACTGGAGGCTGATCCAGTCTACAAGAAGTTGTACTTCGACTTCTTGAAGGAGTATGAAGACTTGGGACACATGAGACGTGTAAAATTAAAGGATTTACCACCTAACAGCTACCTGTTGCCTCATCATGGGTTTTTGAAAGAGCAGAGCACTACCACCAAGCTCAGGGTGGTATTCAATGGGTCCTGGAAAACAACATCTGGCGTATCGGTCAACGAGATACTTCATGTGGGCCCAAAGATTCAAGTTGACATCAGTGACGTACTTATTCGCATCCGCTGCCATCGCTATCTATTCGCTACTGACGTAACTAAAATGTTTCGTCAGATCGCAGTTGACAAGGAAGATCATCATCTACAGTGCATACTCTGGCTTGACGAAGATGACATCCCAACAGTATTTGCACTCACTACGGTTACATATGGAACAACATCAGCTCCATATCTCGCTGGGAGAGCACTTTTACAACTCGCTGAAGATGAAGGAAATAAATTTCCCAAAGCTGTCGAACCGCTGACAAATACACGCTACGTTACTGACATCTATGGAGGTGCAGATGAACTCGCTGAGGCAATCCAAGTTGCTCTCGACACAAAAAATATGTGTGCCACAGGATGTTTTCCGCTTGCCAAGTGGGCAAGTAATTCAACGGAATTACTTTCGCAAGTCGCTCCAGTGGAAACCCAAGTAGATACACCAAGAGAGCTTGGGGATACTACCGTAAAAGTGCTCGGATTAACCTGGAATTCTACACAGGATAAATTCCAGTTCGGCTATTCGCTTCCAGAAGCATCGCCTACTACTAAACGCACAATTTTATCTGAAATTGCTCGCTTGTTTGACCCACTGGGCTTCTTGGCTCCGATCATCGTAAGAGCCAAGATGTTCATGCAGAAGCTCTGGCTGCAGAACTTCGACTGGGATGCTACGCTATCACCGTTGCTTCTTCAAGAATGGAATTTGTTTCGAGATGAACTACATCAGATCTCGAAGATTCAGATACCTCGCTGGAATCATGTAAAAAAAGGTGTATCAATTGAATTACATGGATTCTCTGACGCTTCACAACTCGCTATGGCTACTGTCGTTTATTTAAAAGTTACTGACGCTACTGGAAGCTCCAATATTTCGCTAGTGTGTGCCAAAACACAAGTTGCACCACTGAAACCAATTTCTATACCAAGGATGGAGCTCAATGCCGCTGTTTTACTCGCTCAACTGGTGCTCTACGTGAAGAAAGTCTTGAAACTTGAAAACGTTCCAGTTTTCATGTGGACGGATTCCGCTGTATCCTTAACGTGGATACGAAACAACCCAGCAAGATGGAAGGTCTACATTCGCAACAGAGTGACCAAGATTCAAGAATCGCTACCAAGTGTCAACTGGGATTTTGTCCCTGGGAAACTTAACCCAGCTGACTGCGCTTCAAGAGGCTTATCAGCAGCCAAACTAGAACAGCATTCGCTATGGTGGTCGGGACCAAAGTGGCTCAGTCAATCAAAAGAAAACTGGCCATCTTTTGACATCCCTACGCAGACGGTATCACATCTTGAAGAACGTCCAGGTCTGGTTTTTACCATCTTCAAGGCAGATTCACACCCGCTATACACGCTACTGGAAAAATTCTCTAAGTTGTCACCGTTACTTCGCACTCTTGGAATCTGTCTTCGTGCCATCGTTAAATTTAAAAAAGTGCCACAGTCCTCATTGGCCACACCACTCTCTACAGTTGACCTGGAACTCGCTAAGACTTTGTTGATCAAGTATACTCAAGGTCAGTACTATTCACAAGAGCTAAAGCTACTGAAAGATGGTGATTCTCTACATCGAAATCATCATCTCGCTAAATTGATTCCCTACGTCGACTACAATGGAGTACTTAGAGTTGGCGGTCGCTTGAAGAATTCGCTGCTGGACGATGAACAAAAAAATCCAGCCATTTTACCAAGGTCATCACGCTTAAGTACACTACTAATAGATCATTCTCATCAGAGAACATTACACGGGGGAACTCAATTGACACTCGCTGATCTACGGAGATCTGTCTGGATAGAAGGTGGTCGAGTTCCAGTCAGATCACACATTCTTCGCTGCGTCGTGTGCACGAGACATAGAGGGATTCGTGCACAACAATTAATGGGACAATTGCCATCCGCTCGTGTAAGACCATCTAAAGCATTCTTACACACTGGTATAGACTACGCTGGGCCAGTAACACTGAAGACTTTCCAAGGTCGAGGTGCGAAAACCTATAAAAGTTGGATCGCTGTCTTCGTGTGTCTCGCTACATCCGCTATACACATTGAAATTGTCACCGATTATTCTACTGACGCTTTCGTCGCAGCATTTAGAAGATTTACTAGTAGAAGAGGCGCCTGCAGTACCCTATATTCGGACTGTGGTACAAATTTTGTAGGAGCAGACGCCACGCTAAAGAAAGAATTCGCAGCAGGATCGAGACAGCTAAAAGAACTTCAGTATTTACTCGCTACAGATGGCACAGACTGGAAGTTCAATCCGCCAAGCGCTCCTCACTTTGGTGGCAAGTGGGAAGCAGCCGTAAAGTCAATCAAGTTCCATCTTATACGAACTATTGGTGAATCGCTATTGACTTACGACCAACTCGCGACAGTTTTAACACAAATTGAGGCTGTGTTAAATTCAAGACCGATCGCTCCGCTAACTGAAGATCCTGCAGACCTAACCGCTTTGACTCCAGGACATTTTCTCATCGGTGAACCGCTAATCGCTGTACCTGGACCTTCGCTACTGGAGAACAATACTGCTACGTTGTCACGCTGGCAACAACTACAACAAATGTTCCAGAGATTTTGGAGTAGATGGTCATCGGAGTACCTACAACGACATCAATCTATTTCTAAGTGGCGTAATCCACAAAACAACATCAAGGTGGGTTCATTAGTCTTGCTGACTGATGAGAGGTTCCCACCATCAAAATGGCCGCTTGCTCGAGTACTCGCATTACATCCAGGCAGAGATGGCCTGACTCGAGTAGTTACATTGAAGACCGCTACCACGGAGCTTGTTCGACCAATCGCTAAACTATGTGCGCTGCCAGTTCACTCGCCAAATGACAATCCTGTCGACACCGTCGTCAGCGCTGGGGAGAATGTTCAATCAAGACCCAATTCGCTTCCACCTGCGAACGCCGAGTCTCACCAATAGGTCGGCAGCACTATCGCTATTTGAACTTACGCGCGAGATCTTGGCCAATGAGAAAATTCCACCATTTAAATATTAGTTCCAACTTTGAATAAAAGAGTTGCGACGTGAAACACTCTCATTGGTTCAAGATCTCAACTCGCTACGTGGATTTTTGCTATTGGCTGAAAATTAGTTAGCGTCTGTTATTAATTTTCTAATTGGTCTATCGCTCTGACGTCACAAGAAAACCGTTGAGGACTGCTTTTTCCGCCATTAATTATTCATTCTACAACGTGCTTTTACTTCGGTAACCTCGTGCTTGAAACCGCTTAATTACTCTTCTTGTGTTAATTCTAAATCGCTCTGCTAATTTCTCTCGCTATTTAGTCAATAAATTAAGGCTGCTATTTACTGAGAGTAAATTAATTAATGATTAATTATAATTATATTATAATTAATTACCGCTATTAAAATCGCTTTGACCACGTGTCAATTTTGTACGTGATATTTTACTTGAGTTGCATTCGCTATCGCGTGTTATATTGAGTTGAATTCGCTACGTATATTTATTTCTCATAATTTTGTACAAAGTGTAAATAAATTGTTAATTTATTTAATTCATAAAAAGTGTGTAATTTTTAATTGTTTAACAACCTCGCCACCACCAGATCCACATTTGTATATTTGCTCATTTTTCAAAGCGAATTTATTGATGCAAAATTAAAATTAATTATTGACTTGTTATGAGTAATTAATGACTGCATTATTTTATTGCATTGATAATTTGAGATTAAGAAAGTAATCGTAGTATTTTCATCAATATTTGAATTTTTAATAACTAAGTGAATTTTAAACTAATAATTAAACATATTTTAATTAAGAAATGAAAAAATTTTATTAAGTAACTTTAGATTTATTATTATTAATGGAAACATTTAAATTACCAGCCAAAGTTTAAATTTCCTATCGGCAATATTAAAATTGATAATTTGAATCGAAATCATTATTTAAAACAATTTTTAGTATCAGTTGAGTTTTAAATTGAAAATTACAACTATTTTAATTGATAGTTTAAACTTTGATTAATAGCGAAGATATTTTTACTTATCAATCTAATTTTTAATTAATAATCGAGAATGTTCTAAACGATAATTGAATTTTAAATTACTAATCAAAACTCTTTCAACTATTATCTATTGAAAATTTAATCAGTTGATAATGGTGTTTTAATTAATAATTTAAATTTGAAATATATTTTAAAAAATTTTCAATTATTAATTAAAAATTTGATTAATAGTTAAAAACGTCTTGATTATTAATTTAAGCTTAAGTTATTGATTGAAATGGTTTTAATCAACAATTTAAAACTCAATTGATACTCAAAAACGTTTCAAATAATTATTTGATTATAATTATCGACTTCGATATTTCCAATTGGCAATTTAAATTTAAGCCGGTAATTAAAAGCTTTAATTAATAATTTAAATCGAATTTGTTGAATAAATTTTTTTCAATTCTCAAATGAAATATGTTTAATTATCAGTTTAAAATTCGGTTAGTAATTTGGAATTTGGTTATTGATAAAAATGCTAGACTAGTTATTTAATTCCTCATTATCAATGAATTATATTACTATAGTCAATAAATATTTATGATTAATCTATCAATAATCTATTTCCATTAATAAGTTATTATTATGTAAACAAGTAATTTGATTTGAAAAGATCAATTTTATTCGTATGCTTTCAGATAATTATCCAAATAGATGGGCGGCCAGAGGTGTTCGACGGGGGCGGTACCGTCGTAATTGGAGAGGGGGGAATAGGGGCGGCCGTGGAAGTGGGGAATACACAAAAATATATTATTTATCATAAGTATCATAATAATAATTTATCATATTTATCATAAGTTAAAAAATAACAATAATAATAATAAGAATATATGATGATTGTTTTTTTTAAATAAAAAAAACCCCCACCAAATGATTTCTTTTAATTTTTTTTTTAACTTCCCACTAACAAAGAATTGAACATTTTCGAAAAAAGGGCAATTTTTGGTTTCAGTTCGATTCTCGGAAACAAAGTTTCCAAAGGATCTTGACGTTTTGAAATTCTAGAAAGCTATTCTGTCTGATTGTGAGAGTATGTCCAAGTAGTATGTATGTGTGTAAGTACGTATGTATGTATATAAATATTCTGTAATTTTAATGGTGGCCACATTTCTGGAAAACCTGGAAATGGCAGGGAATTATAAATATACTGGAAAAGTAACTAACTTGTTATTTACTCGATGGATTGATCCCTAAATTTAATCGGCTTTGAAAAATTATAAGCCGCGTTGAATTCTACCTCGACTATCAAAATCCATTCATAAGTTCAAAAAAAAAATTATTGTCGAAAGAATTTCGAAAAAGTGATTTTTGCTAATAAAATCTAAATCATTGAACTAATTGATGACAGTTTTTTTAACGTTAGTAGTTAAAAAAAGTATGTTGAATTTCTTTTTATACGTCAAAGTTGTTAATTAATTCTGAAAAAATTGCCGATATAAATGTTACGTCCAGCTTAGACGCTGAACTTTTTATATTAAATTTTATTTTTTTTTTTTTATTATTAAAATTACGTGGCGACCAAATTTTATTTTTCTTTAATAGCTCTGGAGCGATAAGACATTTTAGTTGTAAAAATATTTTAAGATTAGTGAACTTGTTTGCTCTGACGCATGTAAAAAAGTACTAGAGCAAACAATCAAATGCGTTTTTAATGACCCCTCAGGTCACCATAGCGAAAAGGCCCAAGTTTATTCTTTTTAGAAAGCAATAAAAAATTATCAACGGAGACGTATTTGAAATATTGAAAAAGGAAAAAAATGAAATTTTAACAGTGACTCATTTTTGAATAAATAAAATAAACGAAAATACCTAATCTTATAAGCCCTTACATTTTTGAGTGCACTTTCAACGAGACATCTCGGGATCATAGAACAAATAGACAAAATTGTTTTAAAATGACGAAATAGTCATTAAGGGAATTTAATACAAAAAATTACTATTCAAAATAAATTTTAACTAACAAAATATCTGATAAAAGTTCGTATAAATAATTTAAATTATTAATTAAACTCAAATAAATAAAAATTGTAAGAATAAATATAAAATTTAATATAAACAATTAAAATAATCAATAAAACTCAAATGAATAAAATTGTAGAAATAAATACAAAATTTAATATAAATGATCAAACAAACTACAAAATTTAAAGAAGTAAAAACTATAAGATAAAAATGAAATTTTATATGAATAAATAAATTAATTAGTAGAATTTACATAAAAAGATTCATGCGAATAAATATAGAATTTTATATAAATAAAGAAGTAAATTTATCAAATTTAAATAAGTAAAATTCACATAAATAAATAAAAGTAAATTTATCAAAAGGAAAATTTATAAAATAAAATATAAATTTCTATAAATAAATTAAAATATGCGTAAAATATTGTGCATGTAGGTGTATGTGTGTATACGCACACACATAGGCCCGCATCGGGGTGTGCCTTTACCACTTCCCTAGCGGAAAATCCTAGGGAAAGGGAAAGGACCCAAAGAACTATGCTCCGATTGGACACAGTTTTCCCCCAAACAATACACCAATTAGGACCTGACGAAAATTATAAAAAGTGTTGACACACATCAATCACTCTCAATCTCGCAGTTTTTACGGCAGTGTCTCAATTTCTCAGTTAAGTCACAGTTCTCAGTCCTGGATCAGTAAGGATGAGAAAATTCAAGTACAAGTGTTCTCACACTTCATATTTTGATTTAATGGTACAAGTGTTCTCACACTTTATTCTATTATTTATATTGTTAGTGTTTAATAGTAACGAAACAAATTGTAACCGCGAATAATTTAGTAAACTCAGTGTAAACCAAAAGTATACTCCAGTCTTCACAACTTCAGGTATTGTAATCTTTAAGTTTATGTATGCCAAAACATATAGAAACATTTCCAATACACGGAAATATTATAAAAGAAATTATTGTATTCAAAATTCTATAGTCCTCTCTAGTATTCAAACGAATTTTATCACAACCATTTTATTGTAAATTAGAGTCGGCTGACTAGCCACCTAATGTTTTAAATATTAAATTCATTGTATTCACATCATCAAAATTGTAAATTGTATAATATATAGTAGTTTAATTCGTATATTCAACATCTTCATTTCAAACAAACCTTCCAGATAATAACTCAGTGTGATCCCGGTCTATTGGTCGAAAGACTAGGGCCGAAAATAAAAATAATAATAATTTGTCCAAATATCACAGTACAAGCTACTTTTTGGACATAACATAAAATAAAAAAACAACGATTCACTTCATTAGTTTCTTTTTTTGTTATTATTTATTATTCGAATTTTCGCAATGGAAGGTGTGACATTACTATTTTACATGACATAATTATAATAATAAATTATATTAATTCATTTTAATGTATTAAAATGATATAATAATGAACGGCTTGTTACATGTCTCGTGTATTTACAAGTCACAAAAGTCAAAAGAGGAATAATAAGAAAATTTAAAAGTTCCAGGAATTGCCTACTAGAATATTTTTTTGGTAAGATGGCAGTAGTTTATAAGGATCTCAACAAAATTTCATCGGTCACAAAACAGTAGTGTGACGGTCAAATTTGAGTCACATACTCGTCACGTAAAGTGTGTACAAATGTGGTCATTAATCCCTAATATACTAAAAACTTCCTAAATAGCCACACCTTACTCGGTACGTTCTGCAGTGAAACATTTTCGGCTAACTTAACAAGAAAGTTTCTGGCGAACTTAGCTTGTAGTTAACTTACGGTTAGGGTGGCTATCAGGAAAGCAAACTGTGCTATTGCCATAATAGCACGAGTTCATCGTGAAAAAGTTGGTATTCATTAGTTTCCGACCAACTTGACGACAAGTTGTCGACAACTTTAACTCTTGCAATTTTCGGCTACAAGTTACCGCCAACTTTCTCAGAAAGCCGGTGACAGTATGGAGCCGCAACTGAAATGCAAGTTTCTGAGAAAATTGAAGGCAACTTTCCGGCAACTTATGGTTGCCAACTTTTGCCACCAACTTTCTCAGAAAGTGACCGTCAACTTATTGGATTTCCATCTTTTGCCACCAACTTTCTCAGAAAATGTCTATCAACTTTGGATGTACCAACTGTTAGCGGCCAACTTAGTGTCCAGTTGCGGCTGTAAGTTTCTCGTCAATTTATCGCTAACTTAGCTATCAGGGTGGGGATAAGTGGTTATTAGGTACGGAAGCCTGGTTAGCTCACCATCAACATATAAAAAAGTGGTGTTTCTCTTGCCCACAGGTTTTTTTTAACTATACCCTAATAGTACAGTTTGCTAGAGCAAAAGTTTACTGTACAAATGTTTCGTTGAATTTTTCGTCAAATTTCCGTCAACTTCGGACTTTTCCATTTTTTACGACAATATGTATGCATCTTGCTATTGAATTTGACATAAATTTACTGCTCCAATTAGAATGCAAATTGACTTCAAAAGTTGACTAGAAAAAAGTTGTCTTAAATTTTTAGGCAAATTTTATGTCCATTTATCGTTAATTTTACTTGAAAAATTGTTAAGTATATTTTTACCCTCAAATTGTAGACAATTTTGTGTACAAATTTGCTTACCTTCTTAAATGGTAAGGATGAAAGAATGAATATTACCGACTGTTTTTTCTCGTACAAGTTTACCTTTAAATTGAAGAGAAATTAACCTTAAATTTTTATTTTTAACTTTTGCTGTCAAATTGTCAGCAAATTCGGGCAGCAAATTTCACGTAATTTCGACATCAAATCACTCGCAATTACAAGCTAAAGTGGCTATTAGGGCTGATATCCAGAATTAAAGTACCGATTGTTTTAAATTTTTTTTAACCTTGACAGCCACACTATGCTCAGCAAGTTCTGCCGTGAAACATTTTTGGCAAACTTAACGACAAGTTTCTGGCAAGCCTTGACTAGATAATACTTGCATGCAAGCTGATGCGTATTGACTGCCGTCATCTGAATGAAATTTGACAGAAAAACTTGTCGTTAATTTCCAGTGAAACTTTTAATTAAAAATTTAACATCATTATCTGACAGAAACACTTGCAATCAAATTGAATTTTTAAATTACAGAAAAATTACTGTCAACTTTACCGTAACGGTTTGCTTTCCAACACTTTCCTTTAAGTTGACTTCAAAATACGGCCGTAGATTTAAGTTAACTTGCGGTTAAGGTGGCTACTATCAGGGTAAATTTCACATGAAACTATAGTAAAAAATACAGACTGAAGCTCCGCTGGTGGCGAAAAAATTAATCATTGCTATAGAAAAATTATATTATTTACTGAATTATTTACTGAATCATGGCATTTCTTACAACTTTTTATTCTCTGGCAGTGCCCTTTACGCATGAAAAAATTTGTAAAATTATTAAAAATGGGGGTGCTATAGTATATGCTGGCCTAATTTAATTATTTAAATTAGTTCTCATAACAAAAATGGGTAAAGTTTCATAATTTTATGACGAACAATCAATCATCTTTCGACTGAAAAAGGAATTTCTTAGAAATTTTTTTTTTTTAAAAAGTTTTTAAAAATTGGAGCTAAATACCGTTCTGTCTACGGTATAGAGACACGGTAGGCTCGCGCCATGACACTTCACACATATACATGTGTTTTGAACGTGTACTTGGCGCGAGACACTACCGTGTCTCCTGATTGGTGTATTACCGTGCGATGGACGGTGTGGCTCAATAAGTTATAGATCAAATTAAATGGAATTAGTATTGTGCCAGATAGCTCAACTGATAGAGCACTCAGGGTGATACCGACATTGTCTAGGTTCGATTCCCAGTGGGGCTATCTATGAGGCGTTTCACGCCAAATCAGTCACCTTTTAACTTTTGAACCTCGGATTTTTTTGGAACTTTTTAATCCATTACCATAGGTTGAAGGAGGCCTTCATGATTTTTTAAAAAATTTTTTTTTCTCCAATTGTTTTCGAAGTATCGAATTTTGAAAAAGAAAGGGACTTTTCTTTTAAATGCCTGTAACTTTGCGAAAATTGTTTTAAACGAAATTTTCAAAAAGTAAAAAAATGCTTGTTTTTTAATATCTTTTCGATAAAAGAAATCGAAAAAAACTTTAGAACTACGCTTCTATTGAAATTTCAACAATTAAGAATAAATGGTCGATTTACAAAGAACACGTACTTATCGATTATCCTTATCATTTTTCACAGCAAACTGTCACCTATTCTACAACTTTTCCAGCTATGCTAATAATGGGACAAATTTCATATTCCAGTTTTTTTTTAAGAAAATTCTCTTTAAATAATAGCATGCTCAGGATTAACTGTTAATAAAATCTGACACACAACTTTCATCAAAATTTTCAAATTTTCTTTCAGAGAAAAATTATTACTAATTAATTGATAAATAATAATTTTAATTAATAACAATAATGATTAATTAATCAATAATAATTTTTCTGAGGAAATAAAATTAATGAATTTTGATGATAATTGTGTGTCAGATAGTTATTAACAGTAAATTTTGAGCATGCTATTATTTTATGTCATTATTCTTAAAAAAAAATTGGAGTATGAAACTTAAAAAATAAAAAACTAAATTGATTCCATCGTTGTTCCATTATGAGCATAGCTGGAAAAGTTAAAGAATGAGTGAGAGTTTGCTGTTGTTGTGTCCAAATAAATTTTTTTTTATTCTGATAATTATTTAAAATAATTATTACAGAGCTCTTCTTCTCAAAAGTGCGCGAAAACGCAGCGTCAGCTTTTTCCACCTTTTTATGCGTCAAAGAATCGTGGGAGGATGACTGCAATAAGTTTAACGAACAATTAATATACTGTCGTCACCTTCCACCAATGACAGTAATTGAAAATTCCTCATCAATCGCCAAATCAAAGTTTATAGAAAGCCTAAGCACCCATAGCTCATAGCTAGTCGGTTCATAAAACTTACGGTCCGCGAAGATTCAAACGTCGTATTTTTGTGCACTCTCATTGCATGATTCCGCCCTAGGTGTTGAAAGGTCAATAAGAGGATCTTTAATATTTTCTATTCAAACCTTATTACAGGAATCCGTTTCGGCGTTGAATAATCAAAAAGGCATCCTAAACTTGACATCTTTTTGCAGTCAATTATTGCAGGAATCCGCTTAAGCGTAGAAAAAGCAATAATCGACTTTTCTATCTATTAGAAATCCTATAAGATTGATAGAAACATCCGGTCCGATCGAAATAGTGACGCAAATCACGTGAATTTGCGATTCCATCTCGGGCTGAGTAATTTTGCGCATAAAACCACTATCGGATGTGTAAAAAGGACGCATTTCAATATCAAATAAAATTCTTATATAAATATCCGTTAAAAGAAAATATTCTAAAAATATCAATTGCTTTCGAATTGTGAAAAGATTCAGTGTACAAGTGAATTGTAACTCAATCAGTAATGAAAGTTCAAAAATCATAAGTTTAGTCGTCCTAGCTTTACTCGAGAGTAGCACATAAGCTTACATCCTACTACCCCAGCCGCGCCCATCCAACCAACCCCTACAGGAAGAAGCTGAGTGAGCTGCAACGTTCTGGAGGGATCTAACTTACCGTGACTAAAAAGAAAGAAACATCGAAAAGTAGGTGAAAGATTTACATTCAATGCTTTCATAAGATAACTGGTTCAACACAAAAGCACCAGTCTCTGCGAAGACGTTTATGGTTCTTATTTTTCGAAAGATCCACCATAAATAATAAATTATAGGAAGATAACTCTTCCTCGTATTCTTTAATGTTTTCCGCAACCTCCAAATCGCTCGTCTAAATTTTCCTATCCTACCAAAGGGAAAAATCCCAGATAATTAATATTAATTTTAGCGGCGCACATAACACTGTAAAAAATTATGAAGAAAATCGATCGGTACGTGTTTTTTGTGAATCGACAATTTATGCGAAAAAGTTTAATTTCAATAGAAGCCTGGTTCTAAAAATTTTTTCGATATTTTTTACAGGAAAGCTGTCTAAAACTGAACATTTTTTGTCTCTTTGAAAATTTTATTTAAACTACTTTTTGCAAAATTACAGGTGTTTGATAAAAAATCTCTACATTTTTCAAAATTCAATATTTCGAAAATGGTTGGGGAAAAGAATTTGAAATAAATCATGAAGACCTCTTTCAACCTATACTAAACGTTGAAAAAAATCCGCGGTGCAAAAGCTAAATGGTGTACGATTTGGCGTGGAACGCCCCCTATATTTTTCTCAATTTATCTATAAATTAAATTATTGAGAAGGTTTGCATGTTTAGATTTCCTATATTAAATTGGTTTCCACTAGATAAAATACCAATTTAACATAGTGGAAACCTAAACATGCAAACCTTCTCAATAAGACAATTTATAAATAAATCGAGAAAAATGTAGATAACCCGAACTGGGAATCGAGCCCAGACCATGTCAGTTTCGCGCCGAGCGCTCTACCAGCTGAGTTATCTGGCACTATACTATTTTCCATTCAATTTGTTCTATAACTTATTGAGCCACACCGTCCATCGTACGGTATTACGCCAATTTAATATAGTGGAAACTTAAAACATGCAAACCTTCTCAATAAGACAGTTTATAGATAAATTGAGAAAAATATAGATAGCCCGAACTGGGAATCGAGCCCAGACCATGTCGGTATCGCGCCGAGTGCTCTACCAGTTGATCTATCCGGCACTATAATAAACTCATATTTATTCACTTTTCAAACCTTTTTTGGAGTTCCACAAACAATTCAAGACCAAAATTAGCCAAATCAGTTTAGCCGTTCTTGAGTTTTAGCAAGACTAACGAACAGCAATTGATTTTTTTAATATGAATATTAGTTTGTCCGTTATTTACCAAATTGTTTTTTTTTTTCAGTGACGCCCCCTAAATTTTTTCTTTATCGCCTAAAAAAATTATCAGACCCATATAAGCTCTTAATATTCATATTAAACCGTGCCCCAAAGACAATACATTTCCTCCTTAAATAACATGGGGTTTCGGTGCGTTTTACATTTAATTTTTTTTCTCCTGAGCTAGTGAATCTACAGATATCAGAGATACACATTTTTGTAGGAAATTGAACACTCTACAAAAAAGGTCTCTTATGATTTTTCGATATATTTACTGCTTCAAAAGTTATTCAAAATTAAAGATAAACTTGTAGTTAATTTTTGAATTTTTTTACTTTGACCACATAATTATCATTATTTCTGTGAGAGTGAATGGTTTATTGCGAAAAATCTTTAAATATAACTGTTATAGAAAACGTTACTGTACGATTTGAACATCTGGGTTAAAAATAAAACTTGATTTAAGCTCACTTCGCCTTATTTTCTTTCGAAGTTATCGGTCTGCCGACGATTTTTCGATACGATCTCGATTTTTCAACTTAAATTAAATTTTTTTCAACTTGGGAACTTTTTTGATCTTATATTCGAATTAGTAGTATTTTCTGGTCTTAGTTTGAAATTATTCGTCGTAACTTCAAACACGATAATCATTCGCCTTACTTTTGAGTTGCTAAACGAAGTTAAAAAAAGGTTATTTATTTGCCTTCCTTTCGCCTTAGTATATAACAACTCTTCAACCTTAGTTTTGATTTTTTCGCCTTCCAATTAAGTCGAATTGGTCTACATCAAGTGAGATCCGACTTGATTTCAACTTTTCGTCTTAAATCGTGTCTAAGGAAACTAGCCAAGTCTAAAACAAGGTGAAAACTCAATGTATTAATAATAATTGTAAAAAAAGTCGAGTTTATCTTGTGAAAATGGCTCCAAATTTCGATTTAGTAAACCAAGTCTAAATCAAGTTTTATTGTTGATCCGGGTAGTATGTGGTTTTCGATCTTTGTTCTTAGCTAAAGTGTTAATATAGTTTCCATTCAATTTAACAGCTCTTTCTGCGGTATCAGTGACTATTTGTAGGTGTTTAACAATTTTCGAATAAAAATTTCCAAATTCCACCACAGAATATTTAATCAAATAGAGTGTTGATCAAAGTGTAAAAAAATTTATTAAATCTGTCATATTTTTTCCGTTAAATTGAAAAATATTGTATTTAACTCAACACGTCACTCACATTATTCTTCAGTTATCTGAATTTTAGACAGTAATTTTTTCAATTACACAGTCAAAATTGAAGATTTTTCGCAATAAACCATTTACTTTTACAGGAATAATGATAATTATGCGGTCAAAGTAAAAAATTCAAAACTTAACTATAAGTTTATCTTTAACTTTGAGTAACTTTTAAAGCAGTAAATATATCGAAAAACCATAAGAGACCTTTTTTGTAGGGTATTCAATTTCCTACAATAATATGTATCTCTGATATCTGTAGATTAACTAGCTCAGAAGAAAAAAAATTAAATGTACAACGCGTCGAAACCCCATGTCATTTAAATGGGAAATGTATTGTCTTTGGGGCACGGTTTAATATGAATATTAAAAGCTTATATGGGTCTGACAATTTTTTTTAGGCGATAAAGAAAAAATTTAGGGGGCGTCACTGAAAAAAATATCAGTTTGGTAAATAACGGACACCCTAATGGATATATATGTAAAGAAAAATATGATTTTCTTTAATTTAAATACTCCCGCGCATCTTTTGATATAGTAATTTATGGTCGATATCTTACCTATAAAGCATCTAGCTAACGTGAGAAAACAATTCAGAAAAATTATTATAAAATAAATTTATTACATAAAAAGCGAATTATCGTGATTGTGGATTTGGAATCGACATTGCAATTAATAACATTAAGTGTCGTTTCTTTTCTTACAGGTAAAGTTTATTGCTCGATTCATTCATTTAAGTAAATTACACGTGTAAATATTGTAAATAAATATCTTTTCTTACAGAGAAACTCAATTGCGTTTAAATTGGTTGTGTCGCCCAATTCACTAAAAAAATAATACCTCATAAATTAATATCTTATAAAATGACATTTATTGTCAGAAAATGGAGAAATTGATATTCCCGTTTCAAGCAAAACCAACGGGGGACGGAAAGTCTAGCTATATTGCCATAATATCAAGTGCCACACAAGATGACAGAACTTTCCTGATCCCTGAGGAACATCAAGTAGCATCACTTCACAATCTACGCTTCTAAAGCTTCCGTTACAGTAAAAAATACAGTTGTTCAAATCTCCCGCGCTCTCATGATAATTCTCACGGCGGATAAGTGATCGATACTATAGTCGATACTACAGTCGATCGCCCATCCATTATAGGCGGCTCCGCTAGTCGCATTCTCATCGCAACGACCGCTCGAGTGGGGATGAAGAAGAAGGAAGCTCTATCTCTCTCACACGTTTGCGCTCTCTCTCTTATATATTGCTTAAAGTGTTTTCATGGCTGACGCCTCGTGCATTCATTAATCTCAGTGCTTTTTTGTAATCTTTTGCGTTCTCATTATTTTTACTTGTGAATTTTGAGATAAATAATTTATAGTAATTATTTCTTGCATTATTTTTGCTCTCATTTGCTTAATCTCAGTGATATCTCAGTTAATTCTCATCACCACGTGTACCGGCATTATTCGCGCTTAGTCGCCATCATGACCGCGTGTTCACGTTATTAAATTATCATTAAATAAATCAAAATAAACGCTTTTTAGTGCTAATCTCATTAAATATAATTTCTCATCAGTGTGTATAGTGTAAATAAAATATTCATAGTTAATATTTGTAAAAATTAAGAGTTAAATTAAAATTATTGCTTACAACCCATTCACACGCACCAGATCCTCTCATCCTTATAAGTAATTATAATTAATTATTTGAACATTAAATTGGTCCTTCGAGCCGGATCTGTGTGAATTGGGTTATTAATTTTATTTATCGAACTTTCTCAGTGACGCAAGAGTGCAGTTTATATCAGTGCATAATTTCACTTCACCACAGGTACATTGCGGAGTACCCTGGACGTGGTACTGCACTTGTGGAAAATAATTAAGGGACACCACTGTGCAAATTAATTATTTCGGAGTGATAAGTGTACTTGTTTACTCTCAGCTATCTCACCTAGCAACATCTCAGAGTATCTCATCTGCATCCGGTCTCAGCGTCTCAGCATTTAGCAGCAACTACTGTCAGTTTGTTCTGTTTCTCATTAACATTCTTAGGCTTTATTGAGCATTGCATTTAGTTAGTTTGTGTCTCATTCAGCTTTTTTTCAGATAAAAAAAAACAATTTAATGTTCAAATAATTAATTATAATTACTTATAAGGATGAGAGGATCTGGTGCGTGTGAATGGGTTGTAAGCAATAATTTTAATTTAACTCTTAATTTTTACAAATATTAACTATGAATATTTTATTTACACTATACACACTGATGAGAAATTATATTCAATGAGATTAGCACTAAAAAGCGTTTATTTTGATTCATTTAATGATAATTTAACCCTTTAGAGTCAGAGGATCTTGAAACGTCTACGTGTGAGACTAGTGGGGAGAGCGCGAATCGTCGAGTCCCGTGAGCTTGTATGAGTGACATGTGAGAGTAGTAGTGTGCCTGTGAGTACCCTTCCACTCGTTTGAATCTCGCGCTGCGTTCATCGACAGTACCGTAGTTAGTATTGTTGACGTGAGTCAATAGTCTCCGAAAGTAAGGTTAGAAAAATTAAAAAAATTTTTATACATTGCTATGTAATTGCAATGTTACTTAACTATATTTGTAATGTAACCAACTGTTGTTCTTACTTTGAATTTAAGTCCTTTGATATTTATTATTTAATAAATTAGAAATAAAAAATAAAATTATTTTTTACTTCCCGCCCAGGTAAAATTTTTTCTCTTATAATACGACCCTGTCACATTTGCTTCGCGCTCTTTCTAATTCTATCGGGATCTGCCAGACTTAAGAGTGGGGTTTCAAGGTCAGACTCTAAAGGGTTAATAACGTGAACACGCGGTCAAGATGGCGACTAAGCGCGAATAATGCCGGTACACGTGGTGATGAGAATTAACTGAGATATCACTGAGATTAAGCAAATGAGAGCAAAAATAATGCAAGAAATAATTACTATAAATTATTTAACTCAAAATTCACAAGTAAAAATAATGAGAACGCAAAAGATTACAAAAAAGCACTGAGATTAAAGAATGCACGAGGCGTCAGCCATGAGAACACTTTAAGCAATATATAAGAGAGAGAGCGCAAACGTGTGAGAGAGATAGAGCTTCCTTCTTCTTCATCCCCACTCGAGCGGTCGTTGCGATGAGAATGCGACTAGCGGAGCCGCCTATAATGGATGGACGATCGACTGTAGTATCGACTATAGTATCGATCACTTATCCGCCGTGAGAATTATCATGAGAGCGCGGGAGATTTGAACATTCTCCCCGCCTTCTCCTACTGGTTGGAGAAGTGAGACAATTTATGAGAATCTTCTGTGGTCGATGAGACTGGCAATAGCACTAGCTTGCTGATTGGCTTTTTGAGAGTTGATGATGAAGTTTTGAGAGTGACCACTCTGATGAGACCATCTGCACCGGGATGTAGTTGGATGACACGAGCGAGAGGCCATTTTGTTGGTGGATACCGCTCGTCTAAGAGCAAGACAAGTGATCCAATTCGTATGTCGTGATGAGATGTATTCCATTTTGAGATCGATTGATGAGATTGTAAGCATTCTGTGGACCATCGATCCCAGAAATGCTGCAAGCGTTCTTGGATATGCTGCAGATATGAGAGCCTTGAGGATGAGATTGAAGTGAGATTAGGTTCCGGAATGGTGTTGATGGCTGCACCACGGATGAAATGTCCGGGTGTGAGAGCAGTGAGATCTTCCGGATCCTCTGAGAGTACGCTGAGAGGACGAGAATTGAGAACAGCTTCAACTTGTATGAGAAAGGTTGAGAAGTCTTCATAGGTGAGAAGTGTATCAGCAATGGTTCGCTGAAGATGATACTTTATTGATTTTACTGCAGCTTCCCATTTTCCTCCCATATGAGGAGCACCAGGTGGATTGAATGACCACTGGGTTCCGTCATTGGTGAGAAGCTGCTGTAGATGAGATGATTCCTTGAGAGCACCGGTGAGAAGTTGCTTGAGAATGAGATCAGCACCTTTGAAGTGACTGTGGGACAACAGTAAAAAAAAGACACCAATCTAGAAATGTACGGATAAAAGTAACATATGGTATATTAGGAACTTATCTCGATGAATATGGCAACATGATATTTCAGGACGTATTTCTTAAAGAAATTACCAAAGAACAATTGGCTAATGCCAATAAAAAGAAGTCAGAAGAGCCCATAGTGAAAATTTTGGAAAAATTAATTGAAGGTCAACAAAACAAAGAAAAGCAAAGCATCAAAAAGTTGGCTGACAGGTTTGTGATTGAAAAATTTGATGAAAAAAATATGAATGCATACCACTGGATGGAAGTATTTGAAAAAGAATGTGCAAGATTTGATATACTAAAAGAGGAGGAAAAAATTGAAATTTTCAGATTATTTCTAGAAAAATCATGCACCGATAGGTATTCTTCCATGATGATCAAACTTAGTTTACAGTCAGAGTGGACAGATTGGAAATCCAACTTTTTGCGAACCTATGCTTATAATGGTTGGGCCACTAGCAAGTATGCTTTATCTTTCAAATATCAAATGGGATCTTCATTGGAATATGCAATAAAAAAAGAAAAACTTTCACTTGAAGTACGAAAGACAATCGATCAAAGGACCCTAATTGATATAATTGCTGCTGGTTCACCAGATTTTATAACGGATAGGATTAAAAAAGAGGAAGTTCTAGAAACAAAAGACTTATTCAACGAACTTGGTAAGTTAGAACATTTGGTTACAAAGAAGAAATTCATCAAGAAAAAAGATGATACCAAGCTGATGAAAGAAAAATGTAACATTCGTGAAAAATTTATTGAGAAGGTTTGCATGTATTTTAGGTTTCCACTATATTTAAATGGTGTAATACCGTACGATTGACGGTGTGGCTCAATAAGTTATAGATTAAATTGAACGGAATATAGTATAGTGCCGGATAGCTCAACTGGTAGAGCACTCGGCGCGATACTGACATGGTCTGGGTTCGATTCCCAGTTCGGGCTATCTATATTTTTCTCAATTTATCTATAAATTGTCTTATTGAGAAGGTTTGCATGTATTTTAGGTTTCCACTATATTTAAATGGTTCAAAATGGTTCAAAACAATACTAAACAATGATAAAGAAAGAGATAAGAAACAAATAAAACTCGTCACCAATTCAGAATTGGAATGTGAACTGCAATGTGAGGACCAAAAAAACTAATAGTGCCACTATTAATTAAAGTTAAATTAGTATTGAATAAAAAAGTTGAAATATTTGGAATCTATGACTCGGGCTCCAATGTGTCACTGATAAATTCAAGAATTTTGAAGATAAACAATCAGAAATTGAGTTATTCCAACAGTACTAATTTAAAAATGATTAATGGCATTAGAAAGGCAAATGGCATAATAAAACTCGATATAACTATCTTTAATATTGTGAAGAAAATTGATGTTTTCGTAATAGACAAGGATGATTTCGATTACGATTTTCTCATTGGGCTAGATTGTATAAAAAAGTTTTACTTAATTCAAAATGAAAAATTAGAAATCAGTCAGAAAGTTCCTATACAAAGAAGTGAAATAGTTTCTAAGGAAACAAATAAATCAGATATCAAAATTTCTAAGGAAAAAAAATCTGATAACCTAATAAGCTTTATCACGTAGCGATTCAAATTATTTAGTATTAATTAGTTGTAAGTTAAGTATTTTAATTTTATATTTGAATTTGAATCGTTGCGCGGGCATTCCGCCATTTCGCCGATGAAATGGCAGTCCGTGCACGCTGCTCGCGCATGCGCGAAGGGTATGAGAGAGCACGTGTGTGATTTTATTTTATTTTTTATAATGTATGATTTAATTTATAAACGACTGACTTTTGTTTATTTAATGTATTTATTTATAATTTTGAGTTAGTTGGGACGCATAATTTGGCGTAATATTATGCCCCAACAATTTTCAACATATAATTTTGTTTAACTTGTTGTCCGACGGATGACGTCAAGTGATGTTTATTGTTTAGAAACAATTAATATTTATTTTATTAGATAATATAAAAATACAAAGAGGATATAAACAAATAGTTCATATATTGAAATAATTCACCATGTATCATCCGGGTGTTAGAGGATTATGTTTATAATTTATATTTTTAAATTTAATTGGATGTCAAGTGTAATTACAATAATAATTAAGGGCGATGGTGCTGCCCTTTACGCGACGACCAACAGGTGGAGGTTGACCGAAGGAATCAGAGAGATACGGATACGCATTGTGTACGGACGTTTTTGGATTTTGCTAATACATTGAGTTTTTATTTAACAACAAAAAATTATTTAAAAGATTAAAACTATTAATTAATATTCACCGGGTGAATAAAATAAACACACTAAATTTTGAATTTGTGACTTTTGGTATTATTTTTGCTGAGTTTGCTGATTTTGAGTAAGTACTTGGTATTTCTTTTGCTGGGTAAAATATTTTCACGTGTTAACCTCCCCCGGTAGTTGTTGATCGCCGCGAGGGAAAAATTAATTGAGTTATAATTATTATTTTTGGAATGATACATGGGTTAATGGTTAACATTAATTATTATTAAATATTAATTTGTGATATTGGTGAAAATATCCATGTTTGTATATTTAAATAATTTGATAAAACGTACGCAACGTAGTAAAACGTTGCCGGTACGCATATAGATATATACGGGTAGTATATATATCTATACTACACACGCCGGACTTGAAAATTCCTCAAGTCTGATCTCATGGCGTAATTATTTACTCAAAGTATTTGAGATATTCTTTCTTTTGGTTCTCACTGGAATTAGTATCATTATAAATTATTATTATTATTATTATTATTTATATTATTATTTCTATTTTATATTATTTAAAGAAAATAAATTATTATTATTATTGATATATATATATATATATATATATATATATATATATATATATATATATATATATATCCCAGTGGTTAGAAAAATATTGAATTATTATTTTTATATAAAAATTACTATTTAGTTCTACGGTTGTAAATTATTGTGTGGATAAAGAAATTATTATTATTTTGCGTATGAGTGAGAATTAAAGCCGTATCTTTCTCTCTCTCACGAGTGGTGGGAGAAAAACTAAAAGAAATATTGGTATTATTATAATTTATGGCACAAGGCAATTAATTGAAATTATTATTTATTTATATGAAATTTTTATAATCAATTACATGAAATCAAATTATCACCTTTTTATGTTGAGTTTTAAGTTTGAGTAATAAGTTTGGTGCCGAGGTAATTGCCGGCAAAAATTGTATCCCCAGTGGTAAAAATATTTAACCAATTTTTATTGTATTTTCTTTTATAACCACCGAGTGTTTGTTGTGGTTAATTTAACAACATTTGATTGTAAAATAGTATCATTTATATTTATTATTGTTTAATAATTAAAAGACGGAAACCAACAGCTGTCGAGGGGAAAATTTGGTGCTTATTTTTCCTGGATCTTTTCCCACTGTTATTTTCCATTTATTTTTCTTTATATTATTTATTATTTACATATAATTGTTTATTATTTATTCAACACTTTTCTATTGTTTATTTAATTTTCTGCTATATTTTCTCGGAAGTTTTTCCGCTTCGCCACAAGTCACTTGCTCGGACTTTCCTCGTAATTTTCCCCCTGAATAAAATTTTGTCCGCTTTGGAAAAACGGTCTGGCGCCTGCGTGCACTAACCCAGCCTGAGGAGCTGGTTCAGGCACAATCAACAAATAATTATTATTTATAATTTAATTATTATTTAAAATTTATTATCTATTTTGATCTGACAAAATCAATTATTATCATTTAATATTATTTAAGATCAATTATTATTACTTGTTTATACGCGTGGGCGACCTCATACGCTATATCCAACGGATTCGCGTCTCCGTCGCGAATTTTTAGGGTAGATATACGTTATAACTTCAACAAAAACTTCAGTGAAAAAAACTTTAAAATTTGGATAAATCATCTAGACTATCAAGAACAGACAGTAATTGATGATTTAATATTGGAAAATAAATCTGTATTAGCAAATGACAAATATGACATTGGAATGGTAACGGATTATGAAGCACACATAGATCTGTTAGTAGAAAAATACTGCAGTAAAAGGCCATATCGTTGCACAATTGAAGATAAAAAAGAGATCGAAAATCAGATTGCAAAATTATTGGAAAAAAACATAATAGAAGAATCGTATAGCCCATTCGCAGCTCCAGTTACATTAGCTTATAAAAGAGATGAAAATAAAAAATCGAGATTATGCATAGATTTTCGAGACTTAAATAAAATTGTTGTCCCTCAATCTCAGCTGTTCCCACTTATTGAGGACCTAATAGTAAAAACAAGAGATTGCAAGTTCTTCTCAACACTAGACCTGAATTCAGCATTTTGGTCAATACCTCTACGTGTCACAGACAGATACAAAACTGCATTTGTCACACAAGAGGGTCACTATCAATGGACGTGTTTGCCATTTGGCTGAAAAACCTCACCAGCGATATTACAGAGAATAATGTGCAACATTATACGAAAACACAAGCTTGGAGAGTTCACAGTATGTTACGTCGATGACATTTTATTGTTCTCAAGTTCATTTGTAGACCATGTCAGACATCTAAGACAGCTATTTCAAGCAATTGAAAGTGAAGGTTCAAGACTAAAATTTTCTAAATGCACGTTTGCAGCCGACTCAGTTAAATACCTGGGTCACATAATGCAGAATAATTCTGTTGGACCACTGAAAGACAACTTGATATCAATAAAAAATTTTCCTACCCCAAAAACATAAAAAAATGTAAGACATTTTTTGGGGAAAATAAACTTTTATCATAAGCATATGCAAAAAATCGCAATAAAATTGGAACCATTGCATAACCTTTTTGAGAAAAGGACAAACCTTTAACTGGACTAAGGCATGTCAAGAGTCATTTGATGAAATGAAACAAATATTGTTCTCAATCAGTATTGACTATTTTTGATCCAAATTTACCTATTTACATATATACAGATGCCAGTATACTAGGAGTAGGAGCAGTCCTAAAGCAGCCACAAAAAAATCATGAAGAGAAACCAGTTGCATATTTCTCAAAAAAATTGAATGAAGTTCAAAAAAGGAAGAAAGCTATATACCTGGAATGCCTAACAATCAAAGAATGTGTAAAATACTGGCAACATCTGTTGATAGGTAGGAAATTCACTGCCTTCTCAGACCACAAGCCACTGGAGAACATGAATATAAAATCCAGAACGGATGAAGAATTAGGAGATCTAACATACTACCAGTCACAATATGATTTCCAAATTAAATATTTTCCAGGAAGATACAACATTGAAGCTGATTGCTTAAGCAGGAACCCAGTCTTAGAACCATATGAAAACCTGGATGATGGATTAAAAGTAGTCAACATGATAAAACTAAAAGATATCTTAAGGGATCAAGTTAAAAATGAAAAGATATAGTGCAGAAAAAAGAAGCTAATAACAAAAAACAACGTTTATTACAAAAGAGTAAAGAAAAAAGAAGAAATTATTCTATCAGAGAAATTTGGTATAGAATTCATCAAAAATATACACACAGACCTAGGTCATATAGGAATTAAACAAATGCAAAGAATGATCAGCACGTGGTATACAGCAGAAAACATGATAAAAAACATAAAAAGAATCTGTAAAAGTTGTATAGTATGTATAAAGAACAAATCAAGAGGACAAAATAAATATGGATTAATGTCCCAATTAGGTCCCGCCACAAAACCTTTTGAGATATGTTTCATTGATACCATTGGAGGATTTGGAGGTTCAAGGTCAACAAAAAGGTACCTGCACCTGCTATCAGATCATTTTACTAGATACGCATATATTTTGACATCAAGTACTCAAAATGCAAAGATTTCATCAGTAGGGAAATACTGTACAGAAACTAACGATATTGGCATGATTCTCGCCGACCAATACCCAGGTATCAATTCTAGAGAATTTAAAAGATTTTTAGATGAAAAGAATATTCCAATAATTTTCACGGCAGTGAACTCCCCTTTCTCAAATGGCTTAAATAAAAGATTAAATCAAAAATTGGTCAATAAAATTAGATGTAAGATAAACGAAAAGGACACAAAAATAGCATAGACAACTATAGCACGAAATTGTGTAAAGTACTATAACGAAACGGAGCACAGTGTCACTGGATTTGCTCCAAAATATCTGCTAAACGGTACAGATTCTGCGATTTTGCCTAACGAGCTAAAACTTAAGAAGACCGAGTGTGACCTGATTCAGGGTAGAGAAAAAGGTCTGGAAAACACCATCGGATCGCACAATTACAATAAGACAATTTACGATAAAAATCGAAGACATGTGGATTTCAACATTGGTGATGCTGTTTTTGTGGATAATGGAAACAAACTAAATAGGAGAAAGCTCGAAGAACTGAGAATCGGACCCTATAAAATCGTAGAAAAAATATCAAACTCAATTTACAAAATAAACACTGATCATAGAAAATCAGAGTCAAATTTTATCCACATCTCAAAACTAACTCCAGCCCCTGTGCTTGAAAATCATGAGGAGGACGAGTGAATTGTCATATGGTCTTATCTTCTTTGGGAGTGGGTGATGTCAAGAAAAATATAGTTTTCTTTAATTTAAATACTCCCGCGCTTCTTTTGATATAGTAATCTATGGTCGATATATTACCTATGAAGCATCTAGCTAACGTGAGAAAACAATTCAGAAAAATTATTATAAAATAAATTAATTACATAAAAAGCGAATTATCGTGATTGTCAATTTGGAATCGATATTGAAATTAATAACATTAAATGTCGTTTCTTTTCTTACAGGTAAAGTTTGTTGATAGATTCATTCATTTAAGTAAATTACACGTGTAAATATTGTAAATAAATATCTTTTCTTACAGAGAAACTCAATTGTGTTTAAATTGGTTGTGTCACCCAATTCATTAAAAAAATAATACTTTATAAATTAATATCTTATATATATATATATATATATATATATATATATATATATATATATATATATATATATATATATATATACATATATATTAGGCTGTTTCAAAAAAACATATGAAACATATGAAACAAAGAAACATATGAAAGAATATCAATTGTCATTTTTTTTTCAATGTTATATTTTTCAAATTATTAAAATTATTATAACTCGGAAACTATGGACTTTAGCGAGTTGACTCATAGGATTCTTTTTCAAGGGAATAAAATTTTCAACAAAATTTTTATGAACGTTTTCAGTATACTTTCATTGGTTTACGTTCTGCAAGCCTATAAAGGTAAATTTCACACGAAAAATGACTTGCTCAGCGGACACAAGGGAAAGCTGGAATTACAGCTAAGTTACTGTGGGCACTTTCGAAGAACACCAAATGCTCTACGATTTGCGACTAAAACCGCGTCAATATCATTAAACACATCTGAGTATTAGAAAGTTAATAAAAAAGTAATTTAATTTACGTACATTTTAAATGGGAAATTTTGGAAATCAAATGGAAAGTACTTAGGATTGGAATTAAAAGCTCAAACTTGGCAGGAATTTTTGTTTTAGCATATGAAATAATATTTTGCTTGATGAGCAACAAAAAAATACTTTCGCCGGAAACGAAGCACCCTAATATATATATATATGTATATATATATATATATATATATATATATATATATATAAATATATGTATATATTAGAGTGTTTCATATTTAGGGATCAAATAAGAAAATAATATAAAAAACCAAAGCTTATAGAAAACTCCTGATAAGAGTCAAAAAATGTTTATAATTGGTTTGAAAAACTTTTTTGCTGAACATTCTCTAAACAAGTACACGGAGAGAAGTGAATGGTATATTCTCCAATATAACATAGTAATTATTACTATGTAGCATGGTAACCAGTCCTATTTTTCAAAGCATAGGAGTCATTACTATGTAGCATGGAAATGATTACCATTATTCTGGTAATATTTACCATTCTACATAGTAATCATGCTACTGGTAAATATGACTTTGTAGCATAGTAATCAAAGCCATGCTAGAATGGTACTGAGTCCCATGCTGAACAGCGTGAAAGCAGTTTCAATATTAAGCGCTACTATATAGTATATACGTCTAATATAACCTGTACATATATTAAACTTAGTTACTACTTATATCAATGAATATTATTTTAATGAAAATTATCAATCATACTAAACTCAAGTATTATTTGACAAAGTATCATTGTCTACTGTATTCTGATTTAAAATGTTGTTAATCTTAATTCTTAATTAATAATTTTACTTACAATAAAATATTAATTAAATGTCTTCGAATAAATAATTAAATTAGTATAATATTTTTTTAATAAAAATAACCCATGTTAAAATTTGTTAATGTTAATATTTATTATTTTATTTCAAAATTTTAGTTCAAAATTTATTTATTATTAATTAAATAATTTTATCTTTTAATTATAAAACCTTATTTTAGTATTAAACTTTTACTACCTTGAAGTGGCAGCAGCTTCATCGAAATTGTAATAATTCCAATGTAGCATAGGAATGACTCCAATGTAGCATGGTAATCATTCCCATGCTAGCATAGCTAGCGTTACCATTTAACATCGAACAAATTACTATGTCAAATAAATAGTACGGCTAAAAAACTTGCGTTACCATGCTACATAGTAATAATTACTATGTTACATTGGAGAATATACCATTTACTTCTCTCCGTGTAACAAGATAATACAAAACCCCAAATTTGCCAAAAAGTTCGAATAAGAGTAAAAAAATATTCATGATTAGTTCCAATCACTAATTTTTTTTACTATTTTCCAACAAGAAAGAATATCTCGAACAGATTTAATTCTGATAAGATTCCGGTAAAAGCCAGAAAACGTTCATAGTAACTCTCAAATTTTTAATTTTAAAACCACAAAAAAAAATACAAAAACAAAAATTTTTCAAACTCAGACCTCCATAATTCTAGTATGAGTTAATATATTGACATTTTAATCTTTATAATCCTCAAGTAAGTATATTTTTTTTATGATTTTTTAAAAGCATAAAATTGTCAATTTAAATTACTGTCGCTTAAAAAATATGAAAATCTTGCAAGAAAAAACCGCCGTTGTTTAAAATTTGTCACAGTTCTAATTTTTTCAATTTTCCAAAAATGTTCATTTTGAAGTTCCCAATTGTCTCAATTTCTGAGCGTTCACTTTCATTAACGTTTGTGGAACGTTTCCAGAACAAGTTTTTTTCACGCGGGGCATTGTCTCGTTTGCGCAATAGCTGTACCTTTAAAAAATTTTTGATCAAAACGCAATAAAACTAGAGATCTCATTCTATAAAATGCTTTTTTTTTTAATCTCAATACGATTATTTTTCGTGAAGTTACAGCCTTACAAAAATCAGTAAAAAATTTCTAAAATTTTGCTGTTTTTTTAATTGTTGAAATGAGTGCATTATAAAAAAATCGTATCCGAGCGCAATTGATGTTTTATATTGCACAAAAAGTTAATTTTTTTCTTGTGTCGTTTAGGCACTTGGTACTCATTTTGATTGAAGAAATTTTTATTACGATAGTCGCGTACTTGGCGCACTTTTCTAGAGATAAAATCTGTTTTTTGGTTGAGACGAGTTTGTTTCTCGCTATGGAAACATAATTAGTCATTTAATTCAGACAGAAAGTTCTTATTTCGTTAACGAAAAAATTTTGATCTAAACTTGAGTTTTTTTAAAAATATTGCTAGTATTTGTCACGATATATTTCATTATCTGTGGACAGTATGATCGCACAAGCATAGATAAAGTGAAATCGATGTAAGTGAAAAGTAGTAGGGATAAACCAGACGTATTGGAAATCATGTGCCAACGGTCAGGGTCATCTTGATTCTTCCATTTTTTTATGATTCTCGTAGTACCAGTTAGTTGAACTTCACAAGTCATTCGTCAAACAAACAACTTAATTGCTTGAATAGGATAATTCATATTACAGAATTTTATTCCATCATATACTGTTTTCAAACGTAAGTAAATCAACGATAATTTATTAAACATATTTTATCGATTTTAGATAGATAGCTCAAGAAAACCTATCACAATCACCATCATGAAAGACCCACCTTAAAATTTTTCCAAAATATATCTGAAATATATTATATACACGTATCCAAAAAATTAAAGGAACAAGGAAATTTTATAAATTTATTAGCGACTTTTTGGAAGGCTGTATTTCCGTGAAAAATGATTGTATCGAAAAAATGAAAAAAAAACACATTAAAGCTTGAAATCTTTAGTTTGAAGATCTTCTAGCAAAATAATTTTTCGAGCCACGGTTTTTGCGGAATTATAAGAAATAGCTCAAGACTTTCTAAATTTTTTGGTTTTGTTTTTTGGGTCTACAGGACCGGGAAAGTTTTTTCAGAAAAATAAAGTCATGGCTCGTTTAGGAAAGTTATTTAGCTACAATTTACTTTTTTTTTGTTTATTTGTACGGTAATTTGCTGCTGAGATCTTAACCTTCAAATATAAAAGGATCTTTTTGTCTTTGATTATCAAAATCTCAGCAACTAATGGTCACACATTCATTTTCAGAGCAGCTTTAGAAACTTAAGGGGACCCGGTGGTCTAGAGACTGAAAATTTCATGATTTTAAAAAAATTTTTTTTTATATGTTAATAAAAATCAAACCTTTTGAAATTTTGAGGGATTATTTTATTGTTATCAATATATACAAAAATTCTTACAACTAAACAAAATTATTTTGAATATTTAAAAGATGGCGTTGAAGCCACCCGACTAGAAAGTATCGTGGGATCGCCCAGAGTATACATGTGGACCTCATTGGGTTCCAATAGGGCATGCCCAATAGGGAAATCCATATGAGGACCCAATAATAACCCAATTGGGAAATCCTAATCGAAAATAAATTAAATTATTGTAAGTTTTATCTTATTGGGGCTTGTGGGGGATCTTAGTGGGAGAACCCACCGTGAAAATAAAAAAATTATAGCCATTTTTTCCCATTGGGTTCTGTGTGGGAAATAAGTGGGAAAGCCCAACGTGAAAATAAAAAATAACATTCTTTTTTTCCCATTGGGTTCTGTGTGGGACCTAAGTGGAAAACCCGAACGAGAAAATCAGGGTGGCCACAAACCTGGAAAACCGGGAATATCGGGAATTATCAGGGAATTTAATGCAAACGGGAAATATCAGGGAATTTCGAAAAGTATTCGGGAATTAAATTGTGACAGTTCAAAATTTAAAAAATTTTCAATAATACACTAGTTATAAAAATTAAGGAATATTAAGAAAACTTCAAATTTTAAAGTGATTTCCAACAATTTGTAACTCGAAGGAAAATGATCGTACGACAAAAACAAAAAAGGCAAATTGTACTTCAAGTGTCTAGTTTTCTGATCTGGTTTTAAAATTTTTTGTGCTATGAAAACTAGACACTTGGAGCTACACTTTGACTTTTTGTTTTTGTTCTACGACCATTTTCCTTTGGATTACAAACTGTTAAAAATTACTAAAAAATTTGAAATTTTTTTAGTATCTCTTAATTTTTGTAACCAGTGTATTTTGAATTTATTTGAATCATAAAATTTTTCATTAAATATTGTAACTTATACATTTTTAACTTCGAATAATCAAAAGTAGGCAATTTTAATTTATTTTATTGCCATTTTTTACGGTTTCTTACATGATTTAATTATCAAATGTAATTATTGAAAATGCAAATATAATAAAGACTTCAAATATCTAATAATATGAATAAAATTTCTAAATCAGGGAAGAATGTGAAAAACTTTACTGGAAAACCGGGAAATATCAGGGAATTTTAAAGTCATTTCTTTGTGGCCACCCTGAAAATATAAAAAAAAAACTATTGTCATTTTTCCCCATTGGGTTTTATATAGAACTTAGGTGGGAAAATCCGAATTAAAAAAAAAATTTTATAGTCATTTTTTCCCCGTTGGGTTTCATGTGGGACTATACAGTAGGGTGGCCCAAAAAAACCGACTATTTTTTTTTTTTCGATCTCGCATGAAAATTTGTTGGTTTAAGATGTTTTAAGAAGCCTCTCCAAAAACCAGCTCGATAAAAAATTTTTAAAAGGTCGCTCACGAATTTTGAAAATATCAAAAATGATTAAAATTCGGATTTTTTACTTCTAAATTTTTTCTTTCTCGTGGCAGCATAAGTTTACATTTGTAAAATTATGACAATCCTGAAAATTTCAGCCCAAAATTTAAATATTTAAACGGTGCTCAAGAATTTTGAATATTAACTGATAATATGTGATTAATACTTTTAATTAGTTTTTGTATTTTTTTATAACTCAATTATCGTCATTCCACTAAAATATAACTTTTGCATAACCAAAAATATACAGGACAGTCTTAAACAATAAAATTTGGTAAGTTTTAAATAAGCGAAAAAACCTGAAAATTGAATTAAAAAATAAAAAAGAGTATAAATAACTTATTATTTTCATTTCTCGGGTTATATTTTCATTCATTGTGATGCAAATTAATGGTGAAAAAATCGAGAAGCTTTATTATCAATATTCAAGGGTCGCTCGAAAACGTTCAAACGACAGCACTCGGAAACATTCAAAATTCTTGAGCGAGGTTTAAATATTTAAATTTTTGGGTAAAATTTTCAGCGTAGTCATGATTTTACGAATATAAACTAATCCTGCCACGAGAAAAAAAAAATTTTGAAAAAAAAATCCGAATTTCAATCATTTTTGAAATTTTCAAAATTCGTGAGCGACCTCTTAAAAATTTTTTATTGAGCTGATTTTTGGAGAGGCTTCTTAAAACATCGTAAACCAACAAATTTTTATACGAGATCGAAAAAAAAAAAATAGTCCGTTTTTTTGGGCCACCCTACTATACAGGGAAAACCCAATTTCAACAAAAAAAAATTATTGGGTACACCCTATTTACGATTTTACATGACAATTTATTGCACAAAATATCTGGATGAAAAGATGCATTATTTCAGTGAAATCAGAAGTCGTATAATCCATTTCGTATGTAAGTATACGTTTGCTTAATTTCAAGTGTAGCTGTTTTAATTTTTAACTTCCCGCTAAGAAAATTGCAAATTTTCAAAAATTCGGGAAGTTAGTGGTTTCAGTCCGATTTGTGAAAATTGAAATTCCAACTGATGTCGACGTTTTGAGGTCCTAGGAAGCTATTCTGACTAATTTCACAATGATGTCCGAGTGTATGTATGAACGTATGTACGTACGTACGTACCCGTGAAAACATTTTCTGATATGGCCTGATATGGCCTGATTTGGGCGGTTCATATCAGGCCTGATATGGAATTTGGCCATATCAGACAATATATGTACAGATAAGATTTGATATGTTCTGATATAGACATATCAGACTATATATAGTGAGATTAACATTGTTATCTCAGGAACTAAATTTATAGATAATTTTATGAAATTGTGTATAACTTTGTAAAGTTGTATATGCAATAATTATCATGAAAAAAAAAAAAAAAAAAGACAAAAAATTCCAGTCAGGTCATGGGTTCGAACCCGAGTACTTCTGATTCAAAGTCTGATCTATTAACCACTCTGCCAAATCACAAACTTGTAATGTAAGGTTGATTATATCTATTTGGATAAAAATGAAACTAAGAAAATTAAAGACATCAGATAAATGATTGATTTGGTTACTCGTATTTTATTCAATTGTAATTGTTTATAGAGTAACGGGCCCATTAACAGTATACCCACCGGTAACGGGGCAAAAACTACTTCTTTTGGTAAAAGAAAAAAAAAGAAGTTAAAGATTGTTAATCTTACATGGAGAAAAATGTTGGCTCAAAACCTACCAATTTCTATTATGCTGTCGACCAAACTTGAAACAGGAAGGGAAGCATGCGAAAAATTATTATGCTCATACGAAAGATTATTATGCTCGTACGAAAAATTATTATGCTCATACGAAAAATTACTATTCCGCATCATAATTATTATAATGTATGAAAGTAATTGCAATTACATCTCATTGATAAGTTTCTTGCGCGTAGTAAGCATTGCGATACAGCATAATAATTTTTCGTATGAGCATAATAATTTTTTGGATGCTTCCCTTCCTGTTTCAAGTTCAGTCGACAGCATAATAAAAATTGGTAAGTTTCGAGCCAACATATTTCTCCGCGTAATTAAACATTTTTTAATTTAAAATCTCAATTTTTAAAATTTAAATTCATTACGAAAATTTGAAATTCTCTCAGATATTTAAAAATTGATCTCGATAGCTTATTGGAAAAATTTTTCAACAAAGTTTGTATACTTTATACGGTTTATAAATGTGATAAATTAAAATATTTAACCGACTTCATAAGACTTTATGAATCATTATGGAATTGGTTTTTCCGAACGATGTTACATTATTTGGTCATTTCTAAATTATTTTACCAAACGTATGTGTACAGGAAACTCGATAAAACTAATTTATGTGCCCATACCAGAGCATGTCAAGCCATATCAAACTTGATCAAGATTTTTGTTCACAAGCATATTAAAATATATATACCCTTATCAAGTTATATCAGGTCATATCAAGACATATAAAAAAACTTATATACAAGCATATCAAGTCAGATCAAGACATATCAAATCTGATATCGACATATCAAGTTGATATGGACATATCAAGTTGATATGGCTTGATATGGCCAATTTTTATATCAGACTATATCAGAATATATTAAAATTTATATATGGGCATATCTGATCATATCAGGTCAGATCTGAATATATCAAATTTTTTAATATGGCCATATCAGGTCATATAAGGCTTGATTAGAAAATTTTTTCACGGGTATGTAAATATTCTGTAACTTTTGAACGGATGAACCGATTTCGAACTTTAAGGTGTCATTTGACGCGGCTATTTAATTACTATAAACACCGAAAATTTAAGCTTAATCGGTCGGGTACGTTCGGAGATATTTCAAAAATAAAATTTTTTCAAAAATGTTTTTTTTGAATAACTTTTCATTCGCTGAATGGATTAATTTCAAAATCTAATCAGCTCTTAAACTTTATAAGCCGCGTCGAATGCCGCCTCAAAAATCAAAATCGGTTGATTTGTTCGAGAGAAACCGTTAACGAAAGAATTAAAAAAACAATTTTTTTTTAGTATTTTGAAAATTTCTCAAAAACAACTCGATAAATCAATTTTTAAATTTCATCAGTTGTAGAATTCAATAAAACGCGTCGATTGCCACCTTAAACGTCTCAATCGGTTTATTCGTTCGAGAGATAGATAGATCGTTGTAGAAAAAATGATAAAAAACGTTATTTTTCGAAAATAAACGCATACAACAGTATTTTCGAGCTCGAAGAGCTCGAAAATGTATCCACAAAAATTTTTCGAGCTCATAGAGCTCGAAATGGGCGGGAAGTTTTGGGGCTGGCCCACAGGGTCAACCGACAAACTGATTTTTTTCTTTACTCTTCGAATATCGTAAAAAGAAAAAGATTCAACGTATTTGTGTCCCCAAAAATTTAATATCCCTTCAGTACCCCGTTTTGCCTCCCTATATTTATACAAAGAGTATGGCGATCATTGCATCACGGATTTTTTATATGTTCATCAGTTATTCTATGGTGTCATAATAAATATACTATTTACACCATCGCGATCATATACGTGGATCAGCTCAGTGGATAGCGTCAAAGACTTTGGATCGGAAGGATGCAGGTTCGAGCCCAGCCGTCACCGGGATTTTTTCATTAATCAAATTCATGCAAACTCACTCTAATAATGTTCTTCATTCATTAAATCACATTTCGGATCAAATTGAAATTTTCTTTCTCAATTTAATTTTGTTTTTAATAAGGATACACTAGTGGGATCTCTTGGGGATTTCCCTATTGAGGCATAACTGGGACTGCCCAATAAGGGCCCAATAGGTTTTTGCGTTACATCCCTGTGTGCGGTCCCTATAGGGCAACCCCATAAGGACCCAATAGGTCTCACACAAAAATTTCTAGTCAGGCAGCTTCATTAAGAAAAGGGACCTGGGTGGCGTAGAACAATTCAGCTCTTCTATGGATCTGAAAACAAAATTGAATGGATTTTTAATCAGTATATATATGCCTTAAGCTGGTACTAGAATAAAAAAAAAAATTTTTTTTTGGAGAAGTGGCACTTTGTTTTAATTTTTAGTCCAAAAATTGCCCTTTTTTTCGTAACATTTTGCAAGTCAAAAAATAGAAATATTCAACTCAAAAATTTTATTCTAGTACCGGCTGTAACTGTTGGTGTATTACATAACATATATATAAATTTGAAAGCAATCGACCGGATAGTTTTTTTTTTTAACTACGCCAGGCAGAAAAAAGTAGTTTCGAGATAAACGCGTACAAAGTTTTAGTTAAAGAAATTCTGAAGAAAACTAGATTTGAAAATATACTTACGATTAATCAGTTATTCCAGCACTATATTTTTTTCTTGTGCACTTCTTCGGTTTTTTTTGTTTTTCATTATATGTTGACTTGTTTATCATTATTATAACTTAGGTGTAGAAACTATAGCAGATGTTTTCCGCCGCACAATAGAATAAAAATCACTCACTCGGCCAGCCTGCTAAATAACTTTTAGAACATGAAATACTGGGAATATCGTCACCATATTTTCACAGTATATTTTTGAAATACTATACTTTCAAAATATGCAAAAAAAAAATTGATTTTTCAAAATTTCTAGACCACCGGGTCCCTTTAAAAAAATCCTTCACAAACTTCATTCGCGATTTAAAGAAAAAAAAAAAAAATTCTTTATCCTTAATATCAATTTGAAAAACCTCCAAAAATGGACAGTCTATGGTTTTTTAGTTAGTCAAGTGCTGCTTAAAGAATGTTGATGGAAACGGAAATGTTGCCAAATAATTTTACAGTTTAGTGTACCCCCAAAAGCCCGGGAAATTTTCGAATCGATCCATTAAATCGTTTATCCGGGACGATTGCTTAAAGTTTTACAAAACAATTAGAGGAACAAGTTTTGTTCCTTGATTTGTGTAATCATTACCAAAATGAAAAAATTAATTTTCTCGGATTTCCTTTCATTTTTGAATTAGTTTTTAAGTAAACGTAAGGTAAAGAGAAAAAAAATTCTGAAAAACGAAAAAAAAAAAAATCCCAAGTGAAACGTAATAAAAGAAAAGTAAAAAAATTCTCATCTCGTTTTTCGGTTTTTTTTTTTTTTTTCTCTTTACCTTACATTTACTGAATAACTAATGCAAAAACGAAAGACAATCCGAAAAAAATTCATTTTTTCATTTTGGTGATGATTACACAAATTAAGGAACAAAACTTGTTCCTTTAATTGTATTGTAAAACTTTACTTTGAGCAATCGCCCCAGACAAACAGTTTAATGGATCGATTTGAAAATTTCGAGGGCTTTTGGGGATACATTATGCTGTCAAATCACCTGGGAACATTACCTTTCCCATCAATATCCTTGAAGCAGTGGTTGATTAACAAAAAAACTATAAAAAGACTATTTTTTTTACGGTTTTCAAAATAATGTTAAGGATGAAAAAAGTTTTTTTTTTTTTTCAAAATCGAAAATGAAGCTTGTGGGGGGGATTAACTCAAGTTTCTGAAGCTGCCCTCAGAATGACTGTGTGACGATTAGTTGCTGATATTTCGATAACCATAGACAAAAAGATCCTTCTTCATTTGAAGGCTAAGATTTCAGCAGCAAATTGCCGTACAAAGAAACAAAAAAAAGCAAATTGTAGCTGAATAACTTTCTTAAACGAGCCATGACTTTTTTTTTCTGAAACAACTTTCCCGGCCCCGTAGACCTAAAAAACAAAACCAAAAAATGTAGGAAACTTTTGTCTCGAGATATTTCTTATGATTCCGCAAAAATCGTGACTCAAAAAATTATTTTGCTGGTAGATCTTTAAACTAGAAATTTCAAGCTTCAATTTACTTTTTTTATTTTTTCGATACCATCATTTCTTACGAAAATGCAGCCTTCCAAAAATCGCTAACAAATTTATAAAATTTTCTTGTTCCTTTAATTTTTTGGATAAGTGTATATTAGACTAGGCTAAACAAATCGACTAGGTTTTTTTTCTTTCGGTACTGTGAAAATATTATTCCTGACAACCAAAAAAAATTATTGTGCGAGTTTGAACCCTTAATATTGATATCAAGAGGTGTATCGTTACAAATATTCGTTTTTTGACAGAAATTTCATTTTTTATCTAGAACTCGTCAATCATCTTCCTGAAAAAAACAAAAATTACCATATGCTAGGACAGTAACATATGATAAATCATTCTTGGTCACGGCAGTTAGAGTTTGGAATAAGTTACCGGAGGAGATTGTGCAAATCACTGATTACAGTGAATTCAGATCAAAATCTTATGCATTCTTCTTATCTAGAGACGATATATAAACAATATTTTTATTTAATTAATTGATAATTAATGTCACATAACTTTTCTTTAATTTTTAGCTTTGGGTCAACATCATATAATTCTATCTTATTTCACAATATAGTTATAATTGTTATAATCATTTTGAAATGACCTTTATTAATATTAAATATCTTCACACCTTGTGGATTATATAAATGTTGAAAATATTTGTATAATTAGTGTAAGGCCCTTAGGGAGCTTCGGCTTCAGGGTCTAAATTTTTGAATACAAAAAAAAAAAAAAAAAATCTGAGAAATGTATATTCTTAAAGGAAATTGAATTCCCTACAAAAAATCTCTCTTAGTAAATTGACGTTAAACGAGCTGTTTCCTTGTCACCGTGCCTTAAATATTGATTTGCTTTTTAAATTCTTTGTTTCGATTTTGAAGTTCTGTAACTACTAGAAATATTAGAATTTTTTCTAGTCATGATACATAGTTTTGAAGAAAATTTAATGCTCTACAAAAAAGGTTCCTTAACATTTTTCGCTAAATGCACTCCTTCAAAAGTTATTCAAGGTTGAAGTTGAGTAAAAACGACTTAAATAACCTGAATAACTTTCGAAAGAGTGAATTTAGCAAAAAAGTTAAAAGACCTTTTAGTAGAGCATTAAATTTCTTTCAAAACTATGTATTTTGACTAGAAAAAATTTTAATACTTCCAGTAGTTACAAAAGTCCAAAACAAAAACAAAGAATTCAACAACAAATCAATATTTAAGGCACGGTTACAAGGAAATGGCTCGTTTTTCGTCAATTTACTAAGAGAGATTTTTTGTAGGGAATACAATTTCTTTCAAGAATCTACATTGCTCAAATTTTTCGAATAGATGATTTACGAGTTTTGGATAAAAAACGAAATTTCTATCAAAAAACGAATATTTGTAACGATACACCTCTTAATATCAATATTAAGGGCTCAAACTTGCACAATAATTTTTTTTTTTGGTCGTCAGGAATAATATTTTCACAGTATTGAAAGAAAAAAAAAAGTAGTTGATTTTTTTGGCCCAGTCTAGTGTATATATATTATATTAATATTAGGGTGCTTCTTTTGAAACGAACATTATTTTTTTTTAGTGGACACAAAAAAATTTTGTTGTTTATGTTGAAAACAAAATTTCAGCTCTTCATTTTAACTTTAAGTACTTCCTCTCGAGCATCAGTTTTCCTATTTAAAAAGTATGTAAATCGAATAACTTTTTTTTTTAATAACTAAAACTGAGCCCGATTTTAAGCTATTGTTTTTAATTGTTGAGTATTTGTTGCTTTTTAAAAGTGTATCGAACGGTTGTACTCAAACTCTATCCATGTTGATTAATCTTTTTGATAAAAGTGAAGAAACGGGTTATTTTACGAAAAATATGCATAAAACCAATCTTTCAGGAAACTTTATCCTCTACGAGATAACTTATTACACATATATTGCTAAAGTGTTCATGAAATACATGCATTTCAATATTTTACAGTGAAGAAGATTAGTACTGTAGTTAGCTTACAATTTTTTTACTGTAAAATGTTAAAATACATGTATTTCATGAACAGTTCATTTTAGCAATATACATATAATGAGCAACCTTGTAGAGGATAAAATTTTTAAAAAGATTGGTTGCACGCATATTTATTGTAAGATGAGCCGTTTCTTCACTATTATCAAAAAGGAATGAAGAAAGTGAAAAATTTACTTTCGGAGCTGATACAATCAACATGGATAGAGTTTGAGTACAACCGTTCGATACACTTTTAAAAAACAAGAAATACTCTACAAATAATAGCTGGTTTTAAAAAGATAGCTTAAAATCGGGCTTAGTTATAGTAATTTAAAAAAAAAAAAGTTATCCGATTTACATGCTTTTTTAATAGGAAAACTTTGATGCTCGAGAGGAAGTACTTAAAATTAAAATTAGGAGCTGAAATTTTCCGGAAATTTTCTTTTCAACATAAACAACAAAATTTTCTTGTGTCTGCTACAAAAAAATAATGTTCGTTTCGAAAGAAGCACTCTAACAAAAATATATATATATATATATATATATATTTTTTTTTTGCAGCTCATGGTAAGAAAGCACGTCTCTGATTGGTTAAAAATGACACTATAAAGAAAGAATATCGCGAAGAATGTCCACATTGTTCGTGAAAAATATGACAAACGTACACTTTTAACATATACCCAGTGAACACATGACCTTATTCTGACGTCATACGTAGGTCATAGAAATGTCACGGCATCTTATGTAAATTTGATGTCAATCTGACGTTTTACATGACTTTAAAATGATGTAAAAACTTGACATCATATTGATGTAAGCATGACTCTTGTATGACGTCACAGTTATGATTTATGTGTTACGTACGCTTGACGTCATATTGATATAAGCATGACTATTGAATGAGGTCACAGTTATGACTTATGTGTTACATACGCTTGACATAAAATCTACATCACATCGTTACGTAGCAATAAAGTCATAATTGAATATCATAATGACGTAATTTAAAAATCATACATTTATGTCAGTAGCAAAGTCACGGTTTTACGTAATATGGATGTCACTTTTAAATCATATCTTTACATCAGTGACAAGTCAGTATTTTACGCAATGCTGATGTTATTTCTGAGTCATAGTGTTTATTGCATCTATTTATTAAAATAAAACAATCATAGAATGAATTTTCAAAAATGTGTAAATGTGTAAAAATAACAACTAAATTTCGAATATTCTTGGGGCCAAAGTAATCGATAAACTCGATAATATATTTCAGACGGTTTAGATTATAGCATTAGAGTGAGCATAAAGAAATTAACTTTATTTTTTTAAATAATATATCGAAAATGCTATCCCAGCAATTGGAATCGCATTGGAAGGCAATGCGATTCAATGCGATTCAATACTATTTTTGAAACTCAGTGTATCGCGTTGGAAAGTATTAAATCGTATAGGATTTTTAAAGCCCTGTAGATCATGCAGCTTAGAGGTCAACTTAATAACCAACTAAGATTCCTGTGTACCATGAGCCGTTAAAGTAGTAATAATTGAAATGAAATATCAAATCGAACTACTATTTAATTATCGCGGTCATTTATATAAAGGAAAAGCTTCTCATAAAATGAAAAATAATAACTGTTATCATTTAAGTTTTATAAAAAAATTAAATTATATCGTCAATCCAACGATTATTTTGCGGTAATTAAAAAAAAAATATTAGATTACAAGTAAAAAATAAATTTTTTACAATAACTTGATTAAAATAAATATTCATTTATCGCTTGGTAATTTTTTAATTACACTTAACCGCGTAATTTTAGAGAAGACAATTTTAAAAATATTAAAATTTGTTAAAAGCATTAGACATATTATTGTAAATTTGTTACATTTGTAATTATGATTTTTTATAATTGTAAAAAAAAATATAACACACTGATCCGAAAAATTAAAGGATAGAAAACAAATTGGTAATTTTTGGGTGATTTTCAACATGCTGTAAGTCGGTAAAAAATGGTCGTAGAAAAAAAAAGCAAATTGTAGCCTCATGTTTCTAGTTTTCAGATCTGGACCTCAAATTTTTTTTATCATGCACGGTACTGGAGTAATCTCAAGAAATCCGACGAAAAAAAAATTTTTTTAATTTTTGCTCGTCTTTCAACAAGTCTATGGGCTTCAATAAATTTTTTTGAATAATCTGACCTTACGACTCTTAGGAAATTTCATGCCCTTTAATTTGGCGGCCTCAAAAAGTCTCTACGACGATTTCGCGCCAAGTTATCATTGATCAAAGCAAAAAAGTCCATTTGGGCTTCGATAATCAATAACTCCGGACGTATTGGTCGTACAGAGAATGAAAGTAGGGTTTAGAGAATTGGAAAACATTCTCTATGAGACGATATTAGTGGCTTTTGATTAGGGGTATGCGAATATCGTTCGAATCGAATCGAATAGTACTATTCGATTCGAAAGTCGAATAGAATAATTCAAATTTACAAATTATTCGAAAAGTTCGAAAATCGCTGCGCCTCGAAATTTTTACGGTTTTTTCAGGATACTTGGAGGTTGAAAAAAAACGACAATATCCTTTGTTCATCCGTTATGTCCAAAGTTATAGCAAGATTTCCGAATATCTTTAAATATTGGAATTTTGACTTGTTTTTTAGAAAACATTATCGCTTAAAAAAAAATTTTTTCTGTCAAAAGCCACTAATTTCGTCTCATAGAGAATGTTTTCCAATTTTCAAAACCCTACTTTCATTTTCTGTACGACCAATACGTCCGGAGTTATTGATTATCGAAGCCCAAATGGACTTGTTCGCTTTGATCAATGATAACTCGGTACTAAATCGTCGTACCCGGGTAAAAAAAATTATATATAATTCAATATAACCATATATAATTCTATATAATTATATATGATTTATATAGAATTATATATGATTCATATAGAATAATATATAATTATACAGAATTGTATATAATTATATATAATTATATATAACGATGAGAAAAAATCTCAACTGATTATATATAATTATATACACTTATATATAAATTTACAAGATTATATACAATTATATAGAACGCCAAGAAAAATCTCAGATGATTATACATAATTATATATAGTTACATACAATTATATATAATTGCATACAATTATATATAATTGCATATAATTATATATGATCATCTGTCATTTTTTTAGCGTTATATATAATTATATATTAAAATATATAATTCTATATGAATCATATATAATTCTATACAAAAATAGAAAATAGAGAAAAATAACTTGGGAGTGAAGATATATATGTAAATATGGTTGTTTAAAAAAAAAAAAAATTTTTTTTTTTTTCAATTTTCTAGCTCACAAACCAATCAACGGATTTTTATGCACCATAAATGATTTCGTAGGAAATTGAACGCTCTACAGAAAAAGTCTCTTATCATTTTTTGATAAATACCACTGTTCAAAAGTTATTTAAGCTTCAAGTCAAATTTATAGCAAATTTTGAGATTTTTTCACTTTTCCGGTGGATATAACGGTCTTATCAAAAAATATCGTAGGATTCGTTTTGTAGATAATTTTATTCCTTACAAATTATTACGAACAAAGTTTTTCGAAATTCACCGGAAAAGTAAAAAAATCTCTAAATTTCCTATAAATTTGACTTGAAGCTTAAATAACTTTTGAACAGTGGGATTCATCAAAAAATTATGTATGACTTTTTTTGTAGAGCCTTCAATTTCCTACGAAAACATTTATTGCGCATAAAAATCCGTTGATTGCTTTGTGAGCAAAAAAATTTAAAAAAAAAATTTTTTTTTTCCAGGTTATTTAAACGGAAAATAGAAAAATTGATTAAGACAAACCTTAATACCATTAGGAGCCTGGAGTGGTACCAAAATTTTCATTTTTATTTATACTTTTAATTTTTGGATACCACAAAAAAAAAAATTGTTTTTTTTTTAACCTCTTATGAGCTCAAAAGTTACTTTATATTACTAAAAAAATTCTCACTAAATTTCAGCCAAAGATCTTTTAAATTGAGTTATCACAAATGGGGGCCCCCTTTTCCATTTAAAGTACACGCGAAAACTTTTCATTTTAATTTTTCGTTATTAAGACTGTGAAAAATTTTTTTTTAAATTAAACCTGGTATCATTTTGTAGGAAATCAATTCTCTACACAAAAGTGATTATGCATTATGTACGTCAAACAAACTGGAAAAAAATTACGGGGCTTCAAAGATCGACAGAAATTTAGTCTCCTCGAATTATTTTTTGTTATTTTTAATTTTTATTCGATCACAAAAAATTTTTTCGAATAATGACACGCAGTCTTGTAGGAAATTTAATTTCCTACAAAAAGTATTTGATATCATACATACGTTACATGAATAAAAAAAAGTTACAGAGATTTAAATGTCAACGAAAAATCAAGTTTAAAAAATATCAATTTTCTGAACTTAAATATCAACGAAAAGTGAACTTGATTTTTCATTGATATTTAAAACCCTTTAACGTTTTTCGCATTCATTTGACGTATATATAATACCGGATACTTTTTGTAGGAAATTAAATTCGCTACAAGACCGTGCTTGTCATTATTTGAAAAAAAAATTTCAATAGAATTAAAATAAAAAACAACAAAAAATAATTTAATACTGAGGAAACTAAATTTTTGTCGATGTTTGACGCCCCGTTACTTTTTCCCAGTTTGTTTGATGTACAAATTGCATCAGCACTTTTTGTAGAGAATTTTATTTCCTACGAAATTAAACCAGGTGAAATTAAAAAAAATTTTTTATAGTCTTAATAACTAAAAACTAAACTGAAAAATTTTCGTGTGTATTTTAAATGGGAAAGGGGACCCCCTTTGTGGTAGTTCAAGTCTAAAGATATCTGGCTAAAATTAGGTGAAGTTTTTTTTTATAATATAAAGTAACTTTTGGGCTTATAAGAGTTTAAAAAAAAAGTATTTGTTTTTTTTTTGGGACACCCCAATATATATATGTATGTAGGAGAGGGAAGTCACCGGTGCTATAAGCAGCAGTGGAAGTAGTTCGGAGCTCGCCACGAGATCGTGCCCACCACTTGTAGTGTGTCTCTAGTAAGAAACTTATTTCAGAACTGTTGCATTCGAAACTTGAGACTATTTTGGCCCGGGTACGCCTCCGTTATTTGGCAGAGTGGCAAGTACCTTTTTTGATGGTAATATAGTACATTCTATATTACATAATGACAAAAATATTTATTATCAATGTTTCCATAAATAATTTTTCTTAGAAATTAAACTTGGACTTTAAAAAAAAAATGATTTAAATAAAAAGCGTAGAGCCTCTACTATACAAAAATTCACAATTTATTTAACAAATTGCATAGGAATTCAATTATATATAGTTCCACATAATTATATATAGTTATATATAATTATATATAGTTATATATAATTATATATAGTTATATGTAATTATATATAATTATATAGGGCCATTTTTCATATATAATTATGCATAATTATACATAATTATATATAATTTTTTTTACCCGGGTAGAGACTTTTTGAGGCCGCTAAATTAAAGGGCATAACATTTCCTAAAAGGATCATGAAGTGAGATTATCTAAAAAAATTTATTGAAGCCCATGGACTTGTTGAAAGACGAGCAAAAATTTTGAAAATATTTTTGTCGTCGGTTTTCTTAATATTACTTCAGAACCGTGCATGATAAAAAAATTTAAGGTCCAGATCTGAAATCTAGAAACTTGAGGTTACAGTGTGCTTTTTTTTCTACGACCATTTTTCACCGAGCTACAGCATGTTGAAAATCACCCAAAAATTTCCAACTTTTTTTCTATCACTTAATTTTTGGGACCAGTGTATTATACGTTTGCTAGTATTTACTCCAAAAAATAATAATTTTACTTGAAGTACTTTTTTTTTATATAATTTCATGCTAACGAAATTCGTTTCAAATTATTTTGCTTTGTCTATCTGACATTTATAATGTTAATATTTTAACAAAGTTTAATAGTTTGTATTTCTTGGATAAATAAATGCATGTCTTTAAAATTAATTACTTTCACAGTGATTCAATTTTTGTTTTTAGTGGATTATTTTACTAAAAAAATTCGATATCATTAAAATGATTGCAAAAGCTATAATTTTACTAGATGTTTTCTATTTACACAGTGTATTAAATAATTTTTTTTCTCTTAATTATTTTCAAGTCATAGATAGTCGTATTGAAATTTTTAATTTTCGGCTATCGGTAATCAAGAATTTCGGGTTAATTGGTAAAAAAATTTTCCTATGTACCCTATATGAACGTGTCGCATTGAATCGCATTGATACGGATTGACAAGACAGCCATTCCAAAAATAGGATTGAATCCTATTGAATCGGATAGAAAACTGAATGCGATTCAATGCGATCCCGATTGCTGGGATATCGAGAATGACAAAGAAAATGGAACGACAGTTTGAACTCTTTTGATATTAAGACTGTCAAGTTTAGTACTGCAATATTTTAATCGATTAAATATCATACAATTATTAAATGTTTTGCAAAATTTTATATAAATTTTTTAAATTTCACATCACAACAAAAAACTAAAAAAATTCGATGAAACTTAATTAAATTTTATGTAATTTTTTATAATTATCACTTATGTTCATGGAGTTTTTTTAAATTTTGTAAAAATCCATCACGAAAACTTATGTACTCTGTCTTTACCAGCATTTCACTCTAAATACATCAATTAAGCACAAGACTTGAACTTTCGTGATGTGATTTGTGAGCAACGTTCAGGACTGCCAGCCAAGAGGAGCCGTGTTTGAATCCAGCAAAAACGCCCAGGATTTTTTCATAATTTTCTGTTATCGAATCTTGTTCCTGAATTTATAATGCGTTTGCGCGATAGTAATCAAATCAAAAATTCGGTTTTAATTTTTTTCTTTTTTTTTTTTTTTTTTTTCAAAAATATTTTATCCTAATTGATGATTTTGACATCACTCATATGTCATACTGACGTCATGGAATGTCACACAGACATCACATTTACGTCATGTATACGTCATTAGTTTGACGTCATAATCTTACTTAAAAAAGTGGGAAATAATGAGTCACACCCGACTCATTCATGACTATATCTTACGTAAATTATTATAATGTACAATTCACTATCTGAACTTTGACTTGAAACTCTAGTTATTTTTTGTTGAATATCAATATTTTGAAAACAATAATAATAATCTTAAATTATTATAAAAATTAATTAAATCATGTTGAATTGTTACAATTATTATTTAACAATCTTTTGAATCAGAAATTAGACAGGAATTAATTTTATATTAATACGATTGAATATTATTTTAGGTTAATTAAAAGATTAAATTTAATGTAGTGTCCTTTTTTACCAATCAGAGACATCCTATTTTACCATTCGATGCAAAAACTATTGTAACGGATTGAGTGGGAAAGGCTTTCGACACTTGTGTGTTGGCAACACTCGCCTAACGGCTCTGAACCAATCACACTCGTTGTCGAAAGCACCTTCCACTCAATGCGTTAATATACTAATATATATATGGGATGTTCCACGCCAAATCGACCAATTTTGATCCCGACCCCTTTCCATTTGGTTGAAAATTTGTTTTCCTTTTCTACCCCATTAAAATCATTTTTCAGGAAATTTTCAAATTTTTTTACCCAACCAAAAAAAAGTTATGAGTTTTTCAAAAATAAGGCTTTTATTTTTTTAAATAGCGATTACTTCTTCCAAAATTGACTAATAGGGACGTATTTTTCTTAAAGATTCTTGTTTAAGAATGTACTTTTCAGAAGAAAATACAAGAAAATTTTAAGATAATAAACTCTATGAAATTTTCAGCTTTTTTGAGAAAAACCGCCATTTTGTTAAAGTTCGTCATTTCTTATTTTTTCTTATTAATTTTTCAAAAAAAATTTCAATTAATTCTACAATTTTTCCCGCCAATCCGAGAGTGGGCCGACTTTTCCTTCTATTTTTATTTATCAATTGAAAAAAAAATTTTTGCCCAGTTGGGCTTATTTTACAAAACATCACTCTGGAAATTTTTGAGAGTTTATCAACGGCTTCAGAGTTTGAAAAATTGAGACGAAAAAATTAATTGAAACTGGTAATCTTCGAGAGAATTCGGATTTTTTTAAAAAAAGTGAGAAAGAAATAGCAGATACCTATAAATAATTGTATTGTAATTTTTTTTTAAACTACACCTGAAAACAAAGAAAATGAAAAAAAAAAAAAAAAATTTGCCCTCTAGTTTATTTTTGACCAAGTCACAGGCTTTTGAAATAACGATGTGCGTTAGATTTATTTTTCGAAATCCGTGACAGCTGTCTTTTAAACGTTTTTGAGCGACCCTTAAATATTAATAATAAAGCTTCTCGATTTTTTCACCTTCAATTGGCATCACAGTGAACAAAAATATAGCCCGAAAAATAGAAATAATAAGTTATTTACATACCTTTTTATTTTTTAATTCAATTTGTAGGTTTTTTCGCTTACCCGTGAAAAATGAATCATACATGGCCATGCATGGCCATATATGGTTCATGCATGGAGCATACATGGCCATGCATGGAGCATACATGAACCATATATGGCCATGCATGGCCATGTATGCTCCATGCATAGACATGTATGATTATATATGGCAGTGATTAATTGAACATACATGGCCATGCATGGCCGTATATGGTTCATGCATGGAGCATACATGGTCATACATGAATCATACAAGGCCATGTATGGACATGTATGACTATATATGTCAGTGATTAATTGAACATACATGGCCATGCATGGCCGTATATGGTTCATGCATGGAGCATACATGGCCATGCATGGCCATACATGGGCATACGAACTTTTTGAATACAGTCATGCATGGCCATATATGAATCATACAAGGCCATGTATGGCCATGCATGGTCATACATAGTCATGGATGACTATATATTAGACTGCTTTTTTTAGCGACTATTTTTTTTTCGCTCCCATCCCGAAATTTTGTTGGAAATACCCTCTAAAAAATTCCCTGAGAGTTTAAGCCCTTGATATTAATATAAAGTACTTTCCCAGAGCAGGCGAAGATTTCCCATTCAAAATACACGTAAACTTGGGTTTTTATGTTTTAAACTTCTGTAACTCCGTGGCATTTTATGACATCATCTCGCCCAAAGTCGGGATTTTCTCAGAATTGAATGCTCTTCAAAAGTACCCATTATCGCGAAGTCGTAACTCATACAAGTGGGGTAGTACGGACCGCTAAACTAAATATTTTCATAGAATTCTTGTTTCTTCTCTCATTATCTCATAAACAACAAGACCTACAGAAAAAATATAAATAACAATTCTATAGAAAATTCAATTTTCTACAAAAAAGGTCCTTAGCACTAAATCACTACGATCGATATTTTCTGAGATATTAATTATTGAAGTTTACGTAGCATTGAATTCCCATAAAATGTCGAATCAAATCTTAGAAAATACTGATTTTTTATTTGACTAATATCTCAGAAAATATCGATCTGAGTGATTCGGTGCTAGGAACCTTTTTTGTAGGAAATTAAATTTCCTATAAAATTGTCATTTACATTTTTTTTGTAGGTCTTGTTGTTTATGAGATAATGAAAGAAAAAAAATTAAAAAAGTTCGTATGCCTATGTATGGCCATATATGCTCCATGTATGGCCATATATGCTCCATGTATGACCATGTATGAACCATATACGGCCATGCATGGCCATATATGTCCAACTAATCACTGACATATATAGCCATACATGACCATGCATGACCATACATGGCCTTGTATGATTCATATATGGCCATGCATGGCCATATATGATTCATTTTTCACGGATATAAAAAATTTAAGCTGACTATTACAATTACTTATAAACAGGATGTTGTAGTGAAAAAAAATAGAAAATTTTTTTGATATCACTAACAGCATATTGATGATTATATTTTGCTTTTTCGAATTTGATTATATCCTTTCAATCTTACGTAGCACAAGTAAACTTCGTTGTAACTGTCGGTCGCATAGCTTAGTCGACAAAGCGTCGGTCTCTCGTACGGAAGGTCCCGGGTTCGAATCCTACTAAAGCGGGTGGTGTTATTAATAAGTCTAGCGTTTTTTCTCTGAATTAAAAATTTCCAATTCGATTAGAAATTCAATTATCCGCATATCTGATAATCTCTGCGTCGCCAAAATAATAAAAAAAAAAAAAATAAAAAATTTTTTTTTTATTTAGTTAAAATTTCTATACCTAGTCATATCAAGTCATGTATGGCCGTATCAAGCTATGTATAGTCATACACGGCCATGCATGGTCATACATGGTCATATATGGCCATACATGGCCATACATGGCCATGTCTGGCCAATTTACATACATGGCCATGTATGATTCATTTTTCACGGGTATATTCAAAACTTAGCAAATTTTATTGTTCAAGACTGTCCTGTATATTTTTGGTTATGCAAAAGTAATATTTTACTGAAATGAAAATAATTGAGTCATAAAAAAAATACAACAACTGATTCAAAGTAGTAGTCACATATTATCAATTAATAGTCAAAATTCTTGAGCGCCGTTTAAATACTAAAATTTTCGGCTTAAATTTTCAGCGTAGTCATGATTTCACAAATATAAACTATTGCTGCCACGAGAAAGAAAAAATTTAGAAATCAAAAATCCAAATTTCAATCATTTTTAATATTTTCAAAATTCGTGAGCGACCACTTAAAAACTTTTTATCGAGCTAATTTTTGGAGTAGCTTCTTAAAACATCGTAAACCAACAAATTTTCATGCGAGATCGAAAAAAAAAAAATAGTCGGTTTTTTTGCGCCACCCTAATATATATAAATATATATGTATTAGGGTGATCCATTTTAGACCAACATTTTTTTAACTTCCCGCTAAGAAAATCGACGATTTTCGAAAAATTCGGGAAGTTATTGGTTTCACCCCGATTTTCAAAAATCGGGTTTTCATCATATGTTGACGTTTGAAGGTGCGAGGATGCTACTCAGACATTTTCAGAACGATGTCTGTATGGTTGTATGTGTGTGTGTGTGTGTGTGTGTGTGTGTGTGTGTGTGTGTGTGTGTGTGTGTGGATGTAAACCTCTCATATCTTTTTGATGAATGAACCGATTTACATTTTTTTGGCAGCATTCGAAAGATTTCTTCTCAACTTAGGATTTCAGAAAATTTTAGATCATTTAGTCGAATAGTCTCCGAGATATTTAAGAAATACGAAAAAAAAAAAAATTTTTTTTTTTCGTTTTTTTTGGATATTTTGAAAAATGTCCGATCGATCAATTCCAAAATCTAATCAGCTCTAGAACTCAATAAAAGCTTTCGATTGACGCCAAGAACGTCTCAATCGAATAATCTGTTCGAAAGATATCGTTGACGAAAGAAATAGTAAAAAACTGTTATTTGCGAATATCATCGTGATGACTCAACCAATCATTCACAAAATATTATCAGCTCTAGGCCTCAATGAAACGCGCCGATTGCCACCCTAAACGTCTCAATCGGATAATTCCTTCGAGAGATATCGTCGACGAAATAATGAAAAAAAATCGTTTTTTTTCGTTTTTTGTGAATATTTCGGAAACTATTGAGTCGATCAATTCCAAAATCTAATCAGGTCTAGAACTCGATAAAAGCATTCGTTTGCTGCCAAGAACATCTCAATCAGATAATTCGTTCGAGAGATATCGTTGACGGAATAATCAATGTAAAATCTGTATCAGCTTTTTTCATTGAATTACATCATAATTACTGAACAACATAACTCAAAACTAATATGTTCTTGTTTATGTAAGTCATTGAAAGTGGCTTCTTAAAAATCATTATGTTCGCTCGTTTCACGATACACTTACACTATATAGATACAACGCATCACGTAAACTTATTTTTGAGCGAACTATTGAACATAAATCTAAATAAATATGTAAAAAAACGCTTATTTATTAATTATTTTGGAGTCTAAATTTTTCGATTTTAATATAATACGTAATCCTTTTGAGCTTGAAAAGCTCGTAAAAAAGTGAAACAAAGGAATCTTCGAGCGCGATTTATACTAATGTTTTCGAGATCTTAAAGCTCAAGAACAGCGGGAAGTTACGGGGCTGGCCCACACACTGAGAGAAAAAATAGGTTTTCGGAACTAGGAAAACGTAGTAAAAAAACATCTCAGCTATTGGCTGTAGTGCCCGTAATCAAAGTGTTATACTAAACAGTACTACGAAAAAGTAGTTGATTACACTATTATACAGTTGAGTACACTACGATACTAGTGAATATGACTGTTCTGAGTTGGGTAATTCAAATTAACAATATAACGGTGGGCCCTGGCTATCTCGTGTCCAATAGCCACGAACCACAGTTACTTAATTTTCCCGAATAATAAATTTATCAATGATAAATTATTAAATATAAATGTAATTTATAATTATTATGTAGCTGGTTCAAGGCGGGAAAATATCTCAGGAATGGGTCGACTCGTTCTGACCGGACACGCGGCTGAAATATACTTATTCTAAAACGACGCTGGTGATAAGAAATTTGTTCAAAGAGACTCAATTAAATTATATATAACAAATTTTATTTAACCAAGCCCAGTATGTACAAAATACCCCTTTGTTATAAATTTAATTTTTAATTAAAATAATTGAGTGTCCAGCGACAATGAAATAAATTTATTTAACGCGCAAATATTTAATGGACACAGGCAATAAATTAAATAATTATTTCAAATAATTGTAACGTTGAAGAGAGAGAGAAGGTTTGTGACAAATTTGTCGAAACTTATCTGGTTGTACGAGGGCTTACTGGTGATATCGGTCTCCGGTCGGTTGTGGGCCTCTTGGACTCGATGTCGATCCTCTTCAGTGAATCCTCGCGGGCTCCTTGGATTCGATGTCGATCTTCGTGAAATCCTCGCGGGCACCTTGGATTCGATGTCGATCCTCTTCGGGAAGACGTTGCACACCAAACCACCACACTCACAAATTAAATTTGGTTTTCTTCAACCAGACGAAGGAGTCGCAACATCTCCTTATTTAATTTATTCAAATAAAACAAACATCACTTATGATAAAATCAATAATTTAATTTAATATAAAAGAAAAGTCTCGACAAATAAAATTATTTAGGTAACAGACCAACCGAGATAGAGCTGAGTGTTAGAATAAATGACTAGATATAATAAACTGATGGACTAGATATCGTTAGGCCGACTCAAATAAATTGTTGAGTCCTGGTGCTAGAGTAGGACCTCGCTAAGCGTCCTCAGTCTACTCTAGGCGATGGCCAGGGCCTAAGTCTCCGAGCAAGTGTTTTCTGGCCCTTTTATATGTTAAATTTTGGAGGGGTGGAACTACCCCACTATCTGCTAAGTTCTAATTCAATCGAGGTGGCCTCTGACATGGCCCCAAGGGACTGGGAAGTGTTAATTAATATACAAATTTTTCTAACAGATGGCCGTAGAATCAACTAGATTTTTGCGCTCGATTTTCAAGTCGTAAAAAATCACAACGCACGTTCACAACAATTACTCGTCAGCAGAAGTATATAATTCATGTAAACTTAACAATTTATTTTCAGTTAAGTTAACTACTTTAGGCTGAGTGTATTTAATTAAAAATTTCCAGTCAGCGCAACTATACGATATGGTAATGATTTAATATTTATATCAAGTAATACCCGCATGAAAAAACTATAGATGACTCACGATATAAATAAAAATATATTGTTCATATATAAAAATATATGATTAATTATATGAACTAATATATGGCTCCGTATACAAAATTTGGCCGATAATAACATATATTGTATTGTTTATGTTAATATATATTAATATAATGTAATTGGTTTTATAAGTGAAAAAGTATAAGTAAACATATAAGTTAATTAATATACGTATAATATATTTTTCATTGTATGTTTAAATATATCATCTAGTATATTTTAAAAATGTATTTTATAATAAATTTCCAATTATATTTTTACATATATTTCTAATTATATTATATAATATATTTTTTTGTATAATGGGAAATATAATATATATATATATATTTTTATTTGATATTTATTTATTAGGTCTAAAATTTGTAGTTAAAATACTTAAAGTAGAGATCATTATTTTAAAGATACACTGAGAGAAAAAAGTGTATATTTCCAAATAAAGTTTCTTTATTTAAGTATTAGTTTGCTTGAATAGTACCAAGAAAATATTTTCTTAATTTTAGTAAAAATGCATTGTATGTAGAAATTTATGAGTAGATCTAAACAATTTTTATAAAGAAAAGAAATATTATACTTCGATGTAGTAAATTTTTTCTGGTTTTTAGTATAATGAGTCAAGTAAAGATGTTTACTTGAATTTAATTTTTTTTTCTCTCAGTGTAGAAAAACTGTTGCTATTCGAAAAATAAATTAACATATTATTTTTTTTTATTAAATAAACAAATACATTTTATTGGATATTCATAAATTGAATTCAAAGATTTTATGATTAGTTTTTTAAATTTTCAAAATAACGATAAATTTTAGTTTTAATCATTATTTTCGTTGGTAATATTTTCAATTATTATTTCTTTATTATTTTTTCTTCTCATATCGTTTAGCATATTATTTATTGCACTCCCAAAAATTGATTTCTTAAAATCCGGAAACTTATTTTTTACAGTTTCTGTTTTAAATATAAATAATGATTAGGTTTTTGTAAAAAAATTCAACCATGCATGATATATACATGTATATATTCAATTATGTCAAAATAAAATAATTATTTTTTTCTTATTTTTGTATTTCGAAAATTTGATAATTAAAAAATTGAGCTTTATAACTTTTTATAGATTAACTCTATACAAATTATATTTTAAACTATTTTTGTAGATATTATTATTTTTTAAAGAGCTGTTATCAAAAAAAGAAAGTACAATATTAAAATTTTTTTAAGATTTTTAACAAAAAAACGAAAAAGAAAAAAAATTGAGTTGATTTTAATAAAAATGTAAAAATGGATTGTTCATATACTAGCTCAACTTTTAAGATCTCGAAATAAAATATTCATAGGATTGTTTTTCTAATAAAAGTAATTTTTTAACGTTAATAATTATAAAAAATATTTTTTTTTTTGACATAACATAGGGTACATTATACCTTCAATTGCTTGAATTTTTATTCGGTCTAATCCATCACGAACTGGAGCGTTTTTATTTATCTTGCTCGAACTGCCCCTCAAATTAGATTTTAAAAGAATTTCTTTGTCAAAAACTGATTTCACAAGAGATGTTGCCATAGATTGATAAGTAAATTGAGCATCAGCAGCTTTCCAACCCTGCAGTGAAATGAAAACACCACTACCTGGATGTCCCAATTCTTTCTACATAAATAATTTGTAATTAATGCATCATAACTACAAATAAATACCAGTGACAAACCTAATTGTAATTGAAAATAATAATTGCTACTTAAATATACGCGACAGTTGAGAAATATGGTCAAGTTTTACTCTTTTTTATAAGCATGTTACTAACACAGAAATATTTTCAAAATATTTAGAAATAATTGTATTAAAAATAAATATATAAAAAAAATATAAATAAATATAAAAATAAATGTATATATATAATAAATATATAAATAAATATATATAATAAATATATAAATAAATAAATAAAATATATAAATAAATATATAAAAAATATTCATTCGAAATGTGTTGGTAGAAAAGTGTTTCAATTAAAAAAAAAAAAACTATTGATTCAGTTGAGGTATTTGAAAAATTTTGTAAAATAAATTATAAAACTCCAAAAATATTTATTTCAAATAAAATCTAGAAAATATTACAAAAAAATATTTTAGAAAATGTTTTGTTAATTTTTTTTTCTGCTTAGCGGAGAAAATATTTTGTAAATATTTTCATAATGATTTTTTAAAATATTATGAGAAAGTTATTTTTAAATTATAAAAAAATAAAATTGAAAACAAAAATATCAAATATTATTATTACTATTATTATTAGTAGTAGTAGCAGTCGTAGTAGTAATAATAATAGTAGTAGTGGTAGGAGTAGTATTAGAAAAAATTGATCCTGTGACTGATTCCTAATAACTGGTTATGAACAAGATAAATTCACCTGTTGATTTTCATTTCCATTGTTATCAGGATTTACTTCATTATTTCGCAATTTTTTTATATCATTTAATTCGTGATATATTTTTAATAGCAACTTCTTTACATCTTGGTCATCTAATAATGTTATATTTTTTTTATAATTAATTTCTCAATTACACCATAAGTTAATTAACAACTATTAGGGGAGGGGGAGGGGGGGGCAAAACGGGGTCTCTAAGGAAATACTAAGTTTTTGAGGACTAAAATACGCTAAATCTTTTTTTTTTTTTAATGATATTCAAGATAAAGAGACAAAATTTTTAACTGCCGTTAAGAAATAAAATTTTTACTTTTGGCGGGCAAAATGGGGTACCCTGAACAAAAGCTGAAAAAAAAATTTCTGAAAATTGATCAAATTTCATTAAAATTCTAATTTGAATACCATTTGAATTAGCTCCGATGTTATTATCACTTTTTTCAATTTCCTCACTACTTTCAACAGAAGAGCTATCACTGATGAAACTATGATGAGATGTGCTTGGCTGAGAATGCTTTGTATGATCGATCTAAAAATAGTTTATAGTAATTAACAGTATTTTAATTAATTATGCAACAAAGTATTTTTTTTTTAATTGTATGATTATTACTAATGTTCTCATGTTATGGATATTTTTTGGAGTAGAATATTCGTCTAATTTTCTTGATTTTAATTTTATGATTTTATCCTTTTTATTTTTTTTTTTTTTTCAATGTTATCTCGGGACGGATTGGCGATACAACACCTTCAAGTTCTTCAATCCTTTTTTCTAATAATTCAATATTTGCTAAATAAATAAAAAAATTTTTGAAATTGAAATCATAAAAAATGTTAATTTTCTATAAATGTATTACTTTTTAACCTCACAAAGTCTGTATAAAAATTAAAACAAAAATTCAAAAAATTTTTTTATACCTCAAAATCTATTTTTTCAATTTGTATTATGTAGGCTACCTTAAATACAAAAATTTTTACTATAAACATTAATAATATCTAATTTACTTACTCGATACAGCAACAACTTTTGCATTATAACATTTCCACAGAGTTTTATTTGGATTATTTTTTTTTCTTTCTCGCCATTCCACAATATATGATTTATCAGGATCTTCATCATCAGGATCAAAATTGTCAGGGTTAAAATCGCGAATCCATTCTACTGGAATTCCTGGTGTATAAGTACCATCAAACTTTCCCCCATCCCATTCTAATAGCGCGAATAATTGTTTTTGCTTGCTCATTTTTAATTATTATTTTGTAGCTTGATTGAGAAACTATATCTTGTATGAACGCAAAAAAAAAATATTGACAGAATACGATGTTTATTTTTTTTATATAAATATTAAAAAAAAAAAACAGTCTACTATCAAATGATATAGTAATTATAATTTATTTAAAAATGATAAAAAATTATTGATACATATCAAATAAAGAAATTATTATTTGTAGCATAATTAAATGATTATAAGTTACTGAATAAAAAAAAAAATAATAAATAAAATAATCAAGTAGTCATTACAGAATAAATTAAAAAATGTTGAGAAATAAAATATCAAAATTCAAAAAAATAAAAAGAGGTCCTTATAAGAAATATATATATTATGGAAGTGAAAGTGATATTCCCGCTAAAACGAAATATAATTGGAAAAGGAAAGCAAACATCAATAATAATCGCGTAGACAAGACACAAGAAAATATATTATCTGAATTGGAATGTTTAATAAATAATTTTAATGTTACTTTCAACAATGATCCTGCCAATGTTGATGAAATTTTGAATAATAATAGTATTAATATTGGTAATAACAGCAATAACCATATTGATCATACTGAGTTAAATACTTCTGAAAATCACGATATCATAAATAGAAATGAAAAGTTTTGTCAGGAGTATAAAATTCTTGAAACTAATCATGAAAGATTAAGCCATAGATTAAGTACGGAAAATTTAATTAATTATTTACTGGCAATGGTTACTAAATGGCGGAGAAACACAACGACTACAGTTGCTTTAGATATTGTTAATCTTTTAGATAATAATTCATCTCAACGCTCAAAGCACTATTTTAAGAAAATTATTAATGATTATTCTCAAACTGTTCTCACACATTTCATTTGTACTTCATGTGGACATTATTTAGGCTCAGAAGTTAATGTAATAAATCACTGTACAAATTGTTTAATAGAAGTTAGTGATGGAATTCTTAGTGAAGGTTCTTTTTTATATTTATCTTTAGAAGATCGGTTAAAAGAAATTTTTGAGACAACTGATTCTCGTAATTTATTTTCAAAAAATTATGGCACGCCGTTTTACTATTTAATGGTAACAAATTTTTGAACTAAATAAAAAATAATTTTTTTTTTTAAATTTGAAAAAATTTAAAAGATTACTTTTTTTTTATGTGGGGACATAATAAAAATTATATATCTTTATGTCCCAACATAAAATTAAATCAAAATACATAGTAGGAGATACAAAATATTCCTAATTATCATTATGTTCAGCAATAAATTTAATTATTTATTATTATGCCATGCAATAATAAAAAACATTTTTATTATCTTGTTACATAATAATAAAACATTGTATTATAATTATGTGTAGACATAATATTCATTCGGTTCACTAAACTTTTCGACTATAGAAATATTTAAAATTATCCTAGTACATAATAATAACTCGATCATTAAAATTTTTTTCCCTACATAAATGAAATGGATTAATTCTATTATGCGTTGATATAAAAAAAAATTCATGAAAAACATTTATGTTACAGCTCATAATTTCAATTTAGATTAATATTATGTACAATAATAATTAAAATTAAAAAATTTTTATTATGTACTAACATAATTTTTATTGTCACGGACGAATTTTTATTATTTTCCCACATAAATTTAATTCCGACTAAAAATTTGCCAATGGCATAAAAATAACTAAGCTAATAAAAATTATTGTACTACATAACAATAATTAGATATATAAATATTATGATAGCATATAAATATAATTATTGCATTTTTATTATGTACATAATTTTAATTCTCGCTTTTTTATTATGTACATAATTTTAATTCTAGCATTTTCATTATGTACATAATTTTAATTCTGGCATTTTCATTATGTACATAATTTTAATTCTAGCATTTTCATTATGTACATAATTTTAATTCTAGAATTAAAATTATGTACATAATTTTAATTCTAGCATTTTCATTATGTACATAATTTTAATTCTAGCATTTTCATTATGTACATAATTTTAATTCTAGCATTTTTATTATGTACATAATTTTAATTCTACATTTTTTATTATGTTCATAATTTTAATATTCTTAGTTTTCATAATGCATACCCATAAAAAACATATACATGTTCGTGTATAGCGCATATATAGGCATGGATGGAGTATCTATGGAGCGTATTGCATATATATTCTGTACATGGTAACGTACAGCCTATAGATATGCATGGTCCATATATGCTTCCTGTATGGCCAGGTATAGACTTGCTAAAAAAGTGTTAGTTATAGATGGACTATATATGCCGATATGTGGCTATATGTCGAACATATGTTTCCATGTGTAATTCATATTTGGCAATATATACCCTATGTAGTATTGTATAGCCATTCATAAGGATATTAAGTCATGTATTATCACATATGATCACACATGGATCGCTCGACTAGAATTTTTCATTAGGACCTGACGAGGTCCTTATCAGGATAACCTTATTTCAAATAAGGTCCTTATCAGGATATCCTCATCAAATCCTTATCAGGATTACCTTATCAGGTCCTTACCAGGATATCCTCATCAAATCCTTATCAGGATCACCTTATTAGTAATTATTTTTAAATAAATATTAAATTGCAAAAAAAAATAAGAGAATTTTAATTCAATCGATAATGTTATCTATTGTATTGAGAGCATTAATTAGAGGAAGTAAACATGGTTTTTATTGATGAAAAAATCCCGATGACTGCTGGGCTCGAACTTGCGTCCTTCCGATTCAAAGTCTTCGATGCTATCCACTGCGCTGACATACATATGTGATCTAGTAAGTGTAAATATAATATTCATTATGATGTTAAAGAATAACCGATAAAGAAGTAAAAAATCCGTGCTGCAATGATCGACGTGATTTTTGTATAATACTCTTTTGTACTTTGTTTAATTTTCAGCCTGTAAATAAAATACTTGAAAGGATGGGATAACTTTTTTTTTGAATAAGGTTATCCTGATGAGGTCCTGGCAAGGAACTTGTCAGGTTGACCCGATGGCAAATAACTTTTTATTTGAGTAAGGATATCCTGATAAGGTCCTGATCAGGAACTCGTCAGGTTGACCCGATGGCAAATAAATTTTTTTTGAGTAAGGATATCCTGATGAGGTCCTGATCAGGAACGCGTCAGGTTGACCCGATGGCAAATAACTTTTTTTTGAGTAAGGATATCCTGATGAGGTCCTGATCAGGAACTCGTCAGGTTGACCCGATGGCAAATAACTTTTTTTTGAATAAGGGCATCCTGATGAGGTCCTGACAAGGAACTTGTCAGGTTTGCCCTAATAGGGAAAACCTTATATTAACCTGATAAGGTCCTTATGGTACTTCAGGCAAATCAGGAAGAAATTCTAGTCGGGATATGTAATCATACATGCCTTGATGTAAAAAGTTGATGTACTTACATACGTTCACATACTCTCTGCATTGCATATGCAGTCATACATGATGTGAAGAAAAAAGTTAACATTCCCGTAAGATTATTAACTTTTTTAAATCAAGTCACGTACAGCTATATGACTAGTCCTGTTGCTGCACCAGAATAAGTCCCGCTGCAGCTACAGGAGGCGTTCGACTACAGAACTGGAAATAAAATCTCCATATCTATTCAATGAATTAACACATTGAGATGGTTTTTGCGGCAATCGAAAGAGTTTGTTTGTCGTCAACTTTTCTGAAAATTTTGGATCGATCGATCGATCAATTAGATTCTATGGTATAGAAGAACAACGAAAAAAAACTTTTTTTTTAGTTTTTTCGAAGTTTTTCAAAACCAGCTTGACTGATCAATCTCAAAATCTACTCAGCTTTAGAACTCAATAAAACGCGTCGATTGCAACATAGAACGTCAAAATCGGTTAATTAAGTCAAAAGATAACAATGTCGAAAAACTTAAACAATAACAATTCACTTCGGTTTTTCCGGATAATTTCTTATAGGAAAAAACGATAGGCCCGAGCTTGGCCGAGGCTTGGTGATAAATTTATTAACTATGGGGAAAGCTTGAAATCCAAGCTTGGCCCAAGTCTGTCTAAGCATCGAAATGATAACACCGAACCAAGCTTGAGTGACAGTATTGTGCCAAGACTGCATCTAAGTATTGGCCCAATATCGAGAGCTAGCATTATATCAAGACTGTAGCTAAACAAGCACCAACACTTATAAAAAATAAATGACAAAAAAAAATATTATTAGACATGTGAGTGATGGTAACATATGGAAACAAATTTGTACAATAGAGAAATCGGGTAGATCGATGAAACTAATTTTTAACTTCCCGCCAAAAAAAATTGAAAATTTTAAAAAATTCTGGGAGTTATTGGTTTCAGTCCGATGTTCGAAAATCGAATTTCTAAGAGATCTTGACGTTTTGGGGTTCTAGGAAGCTATTCTGACTAATTTCAAGATGATGTCCGAGTATTTGTATGTATGTACGCACGTACGTATATATATATATATATATATATATATATTAGGGTGCTTTTTATTTTTCGAACATTTTTTTTTTTCTTGGCCCATATGAAAATTTTATTGTAGGCGACAAAAAAAAAATTTCCTGAAAATTTTAGCCCTTAATTTTAATTTTAAGAGGTCGCTATCTATTTTTGAAGTTTTCCCATTTAAAAAGCATGGGAACGATATCACATTTTTTTATAAAAATTCCTACCCAGGCAGTTTTTGAGCAATTCACTCGTTTTTGGGCTCGTTTCATAGGGCTTGTAGTCCTCTTTAAAATTGATTTCAGTGACATAGATGCATTTACAACAGTTCAAAAGTTATGAGACTTCAAACTTCAGAAATTTTTATTTTTACCAAAAAATAATAATTAATGGCTATTATTATTCCAGCTATCAGCTTTCTAGAAATAATGACATACAACTTTTGTAGTGTGTTAAATACTCTGAAAGAAATACCCAAAACAATTCAATATTATCAACGTTATTGTTTATTTTTTTTAACTTTTCTCTTTTAAAGGGTTTTAGAATTATTTAATTTTAATTTTATTCTCGTGACAAATTGAACTTTTGTACTTATCCTTTTTTTTTGGTATTTAATTAATCGAGCTTCATCAATTTTTATGTAGTTTTATGATTAAAAAATAAAATAATATTAAAAAAACTGATAATAGATTTGTGACTTGTAATTCAATTTCAGTCATAAAGACTGAGATTTTAGACCGTCGAAAACTATCGGCGCTTCGATCGATACGTTAAATCATAGAACTACATAAAAATTGATGAAGCTCGATTAATTAAATACCAAAAAAAAAGGATAAGTACAAAAGTTCAATTTGTCACGAGAATAAAATTAAAATTAAATAATTCTAAAACCCTTTAAAAGAGAAAAGTTAAAAAAAATAAACAATAACGTTGATAATATTGAATTGATTTGGGTATTTCTTTCAGAGTATTTAACACACTACAAAAGTTATATGTCATTTTTTCTAGAAAGTTGATAGCTGGAATAATAATAGCCATTAATTATTATTTTTTGGTAAAAATAAAAATTTCTGAAGTTTGAAGTCTCATAACTTATGAACTGTTGTAAATGCATCTATGTCACTGAAATCAATTTTAAAGAAGACTACAAGCCCTATGAAACGAGCCCAAAAACGAGTGAATTGCTCAAAAACTGCCTGGGTAGGAATTTTTATAAAAAAATGTGATATCGTTCCCATGCTTTTTAAATGGGAAAACTTTAAAAATAGATAGCGACCTCTTAAAATTAAAATTAAGGGCTAAAATTTTCAGGAAATTTTTTTTTTGTCGCCTACAATAAAATTTTCATATGGGCCAAGAAAAATAAAAATGTTCGAAAAATAAAAAGCACCCTAATATATATATATATATATATAACTTTTGAACGGATAAACCGATTTTGATCGTCAAGGTGTCATTCGACGTGGTTTGTCAATATCTCAAAGCTGAGAAAAATTGGGCTTGATCGGTAGGACTCGTTCAGAGATATTCCAAAAATAAACTTTTTTCAAAAATGCTTTTTTTGAATAACTTTTTACGGGCTTGATTGATTGATTCCAAAATCAACTGGGCTCTGAAGCTTCATAAGTCGCGTCGAATGTCACCTCAACTATCAAAATCGGTTGATTCTTTCAAGCGAAACCGTTGTCGAAAGAATTAAAAAAAACGTTATTTTTCGAAAACAAAGGCATACAAAAGTATTTTCAAGCTCGATTGTACTTGTTGCACGCAAATTTACTTCTAGTCGCACGCAGATTATCGTTTAACCCACAAAAATGTCGCGGCAACAGTTGAATCAGCAAAAAAATACTTGGGGAACAAAACAGCGACTACTAAAATAGTACTCATATCGCATTCATGATAAAAAAAACTGTGTTGAATTCGTGCACTTACCGCACTAGTTGTACAATATACTATTCTAATCGTTTTAAATTGTTTCTTTTGATAGGGGACAACGGACTCAGAGTATAATTTACTAAATGGTCTGAAAATCGTACCAGCTCTTCAGACACCTAGTGGCTAGTGTCTTTTTCTACGTATGTATGACACAATATCATGTATCAAGAAATCTATGTCACGAGTTTTGTCTGTCTTGCTCATATTATCGTACACAAAAACATTAAAGATTAGTACTATAGTAAGCTTGCAATTTCTTTTACTGTAAAAAGTTAAAATGCATGTATCTCATGAACAGTGCACTTTAGCAATATAAGTATGATTGGCAATTTTGTAGAGGATAAAATTTCCAAAAAGATTAGTCCCATGCATATTTTTCTTAAGATGAGCCGTTTCTTCACTAATATCAAGAATAAATGAAAAAAGTGAGAAATTTCCTTCGAAGCTGATACAATCAACATGGATCAAGTTAGAGCAACACTGTTTTATACACTTTTAAAAAGCAACAAATACTCTACAAATAAAAACTGGTTTCAAAACGATAGCTTAAAATTGGGATCAGTTATAGTAATTTAAAAAAAAAAAAGTTATTCGATATAATTGCTTGTTAAATAGAAAAACTTTGATTCTCGAGAGGAAGTACTCAAAATTTAAATTAAGAGCTGAAATTTTCAGGGAATTTTTTTTTCAACATAAACAACAAAATTTTCTTGCGTCCGCTAAAAAAAAATCGGTCTGTCAGTTGACCCTGCGGGCCAGCTCCAAAACTTCCCACTTTTTTCGAGCTCCTTGAGCTTGAAAACATTGCTGAGAGTACATTTTTGAGCTCTTCGAGCTCGGAAATACTTCTATATGCCTTTGTTTTCGAAAAATAACGTTTTTTACTATTTTTTCTCCAACGATATCTCTCGAACGAATTCACCGATTGAAACGGTTGGGGTGGCAATCGACGCGTTTTACTGAGTTCTAGAGCTGATCGAATTTTGAAATTTATTTATCAAGTCATTTTTGAGAAATTTCAAAAAAACGAAAAAAAGAGTTTTTTTTTTAATTCTTTCATTAACGGTTTTTCTTAAACGAATAAACCGATTTTGATAGTTGAAGTGGCATTCGACGTGGTTTATAAAGTTTTAGAGCTGATTAGATTTTGGAAACAATCCATCGAGCGAATTGAAAGTTATTAAAAAAAAAAATTTTTGAAAAAATTTTATTTTTGAATTATCTCCGAACGTACCCTTCCGATTAAGCTCAAATTTTCAGTGCTTATAGTAAATAACAAGCCGCGTCGAATAACACCTCAACGATCAAAATCGGTTCATCCGTTCAAAAGTTACAGAATATTTACATACGTACATACTAGGGTGTGTCATTTCAGAGCAACATTTATTTGTTTTTATTTATATATCTGACCATTTCTGATCGTACATGAGTTAAACATCATGTAAAAAAATTTTATGTTTTATCATATATGTTCATACCTGACCATATTTGATCTTATATGCGTTAAACATCGTGTAAAGAATTCTCATGTCTCTTCATACCTGACTATATCTGATTTTATAAAAGTTAAACAACTTGTAAGAAATTTTATGCATTATCATATATGTTCATTCCTAACCATATCTAATCTTACACAAGTTGAACATCATGTAAAATTGTTTTATGTTCCTTCATATATGATCATACATGACCATATATAATCTTATATAGCCTGTATATTGGTTAACCACTTTTTATGTATCTTCATATACACTTATCCAAAAAATTAAAGGAACAAGAAAATTTTATAAAATTTCTAGCGATTTTTGGAAGTCTGTATTTTCGTGAAAAATGATCGTATCGAAAAAATGAAAAAGATAATTAAAGCTTGAAATCTCTAGTTTAAAGATCTTCCAGCAAAATAATTTTTGTAACCACGGTTTTTGCGGAATCATAAGAAATAGGTCGAGACAAAATTTTTCTAAATTTTTTAGTTTTGTTTCTTAGGTCTACGGGGCCGGGAAAATTTTTTTCGAAAAAACCAATTCATAGCTCGTTTAGGAAATTTATTCAGCTACAATTCGCTTTTTTTTTTCTCTGTACGACAATTTGCTGCTGAGATATCAGCCTTTAAATGAAAAAGGATCCTTTTCTCTTCGATTATCGATATCTCAACAACTAATGGTCGCACAGTAATTTAAAGGACAGTTTGAGAAACTGGAATAAATATCCTACAAGCTCCATTTTCGATTTTTTTGAAAAAAAAATTTTTTTCATCCTTAAGATCAATTTGAAAAATCCACAAAAAATGGCCATTTTCTGGTTTTTTAGTCAACTCATCGCTACTTTGTAAATATCGATAAAAAAAATAATGTTGCCAGGTGATTTTACAGCTTAATGTACCTTCAAAAACCCTGGAAATTTTCAGATTGATCCATTGAACCGATTGTCTGGAACGATTGCTCAAAGTTTTATAAAACATTTAAAGGAACTAGTTTTGTTCCTATATTTGTGTAATCATTACCAAAATGAAAAAATTAATTTTTTTCGGATTTTCTTCCATTTTTACGTTAGTTATCCAGTAAATGTAAGGTAAAGAGAAAAAAAAATTTTTCCCGAAAAACGAAGAAAAAACAAGAATTTTCTAATTTTTCTTTTTTTACGTTTTATTCAGGTTTTCTTTTTTTTCTTCATTTTTTCGGGAAAAAATTTTATTCCGGCAGTTATATGTCAATGTGAATTGACTAATCTGTAAATCTTACAACTATTATATATTTAAAATGTATGCCATTTATTAATTACAGGGGAAAGGGGGGCAAAATGCCCCTTAAGAAAAAAAGGCTCATATAATCAGTGGTTCTCACTTGTATTATTTCTTTCTATTCCCTTCCCACGTTTGTGGTATCAATATGCCGCGTCTGTTGAAAGTTGAAAATCTTTAAATTTGGGGTGAAATCCCCCCCCCCCCCTCCCCCCAAGTATTAATGTTTGATTTTTAACTTTCCGCTTAGAAAATCGACGATTTTCGAAAAATTCGGGAAGTTATTGTTTTCACCCCGATTTTCGAAAATCAAAATTTCATCAGATGTCAACGTTTTGAGATCCTAGGAAGCAATTCCAACTATTTTCAGAATGATTACCGAGTGTCTGTGTGTGTGTGAGCTTTTTATAACTTTTTAACTAATTAATTGACGGTTTTTATGGCATTCGACGGAACTTGCTAGCCATCAACTTTTCTGTAAATTTTACATCAATTGGTTGAATAGACTTGAAGATTTATAAAATAAACAAAAAAAAGTTTTGTTTCTAGTTTCTTAAAAATTTCAAAAAAACGACTCGATCGATCAACTCTGAAATTTAATCAAATCTAAAACTTGATGAAACGCGTCGAATGCTGCAAGAACCGTTTCAATCGGTTAATTCGTTCGCGAGATATTGTGGAAAGGAGAAATGCTAAAAAACGTTTTTGTCGAAAACAACGGCATACAAACGTCAAGGAGTTCGAAAACAGCGAGAAGTTATGGGGCTGGACCGCAAGGTCAACCGACAGACCGACTTTTTTTACCCCTTTTACTTTTTCTAGTTTTCTGCCATGTATTCATGACCAATATGCATCAAAAGTAAAAAATTAAAATTTGGGGCAAAACAGGCCGTTCAAAAAATTTACTAAAATTCGGTTATTATTTGATTTTATCTTAATAGTGTATTACACATCAAGGGAGAAAAGTAGATCATTCCTAACCGACTCATAAGCCTACCCGAGCCGAAGACAAGGGTGGCAAATACTCGAATTGGGATTTCCTACTTTCCCCCGTGGTGTGTATACGATTTTTCTCCGTATCTGCATCTGAAAGTTCGAATCATCGCCTCTGTTTGTGAAAAAAATGGCGCATGCACTGTTTTTTACTATTGATTTTTTCATAAAGAAAAAGAATGACTTTCTTCCCTTTAAACAGAACGGGGATTTACACTTTCGGTGCAGGTATGGTAAAAAAGCTAATCGATAAATTGTTCAGAATATTCCCTATTCGCGCTCAATTATTTTAATGTTTTGTACACTGATACACTGAACGGACCATGGCATAAAATCGGATAGTTCAACTGAAAGAGCACTCGGTGCGTAGTCGATATAGTCTCGATTTAACTTCTACACTATTTTCAGTCTTTGAAAAAAAAATAATTTAAAATTTAAATTCAGAAAATTTATTCATTTAGACAAATTAAAAGAAAACTACAATCTCAAACACTTTGCAAGGGTTTTTTATCCTATAATTATTTAAATTAAACAAAAATTTTGGAGGGCTCATTTTGCTCCCAGGGGCCCATTATGCCTCCTTCTCCCCTACGTATTCGAGTGTATTTAATTTTTACATCGAGTCATATATGCTTATATATGGCCATATAGAGTCACCCAACTAGAATGTTTTCCTGATTTTCCCGAAGTACCATGAGGACCTTCTCAGGTTGATATGAGGTTTGCCTTAATAGGACAAACCTGACGAGTTACTTAACAGGACCACATGATGATATCCCTATTAAAAAAAAAAATATTTGCCATCAGATCAACCTGACAAGTTCCTTATCAGGACCACATAAATATATCCTCATTAATGCAGAAGTTATCGAATCAATTTAAATATTTTATTCAACGGCTAAAAATTAAACAAAGTACAAAACAATAATATATATTTATATAAAAATTACGTCAATCATTGCATCGAGGATTTTTCACTTCTTCATCAGTTATTCTTTGATATTGTAATGAATATAATATTGATACCTACACGATCACATGTGTTGGCCAGCGCAGTGAATAGCATCAAGAACTATGAATTTGAAGGCTGCAGGTTCGAGCCCAACAATCATCGGGATTTTCTCCTCAATAAAGAACATGTTTACTTTCTCTGATCCTTATAAAAAATTCTAGTCTGGCATAGTATACGTATACATAGCTATATAGATACTATATATGACGATATATTACCAGATTGGCTTCATACAGACCAACGCATACACCACTTATGACTGTGTTTAGCCACGTTAATATGAAGAACTATTTTTTTTCATACATGACCATATATGTGACGTATCCATGGCTATATAACACCCACATATGGCCATATAGTCACATATGACTTGACATAAGAAATGAATATTTTAGAATTAGACAGATGTACCTATGTATAGTTATATATGAACCATACAAGACCATACATGCTTCGCAAGTTTCTCATACTCACCATATACATCCTATACATGTTCTATATATAGCTATATTAGCTCTCCTATGATTGGTTTTACACGCTACACACACTCAAAAACATGCTCACGCTCACAAACATACAAATACCGACCCATATACACAGGTCGATCAATTTTCATCACGTGCATAAATTTTATTATTCCTTTTTCATTATGTACATAATTTTAATTCTCACATTTTTATTATGTACATAATTTTAATTCCGAATTTCCATTATGTACATAATTTTAATTCTCGCATTTTTATTATGTACATAATTTTTATTCCAAATTTTCATTATGTACATAATTTTAATTCTCACATTTTTATTATGTACATAATTTTAATTCCGCATTTTCATTATGTACATAATTTTAATTCTCACATTTTTATTATGTACATAATTTTAATTCCGAATTTTTATTATGTACATAATTTTAATTCTTGCTTTTTTATTATGTACATAATTTTAATTCCGCATTTTCATTATGTACATAATTTTAATTCTCACATTTTTATTATGTACATAATTTTAATTCCGAATTTCCATTATGTACATAATTTTTATTCCGAATTTCCATTATGTACATAATTTTAATTCAGAATACCTGAATATCTAAAAAATTAATACATTATGATGGTAGTATTAGCTCTAATAACTAAAAATTTCCCTTTTATTTTTATAGGATAGTATAGTTAAAATTCAACATATTATTAGCATAAAGACTATAATTTTTATAGAACACATTATAATTATGTCAGTACATAATAATAAATACTGATTAAAATTATCTGTACACATAATGATAATGTGATCAATTTTTTTTATGTGGTAACATAATTTTAAGTAATCAAAAATATTTATGTCAGAACATAATTATAAATCACCAGATTATTATTATGTCAGGAGATAGTAATTATTTTTAATAAAAATTATGCGTGATCATAAAATTAATGTGTCGCATTTCAATTATGCCTCGATAAAAATTATTTCAATTTTTTTATGACAATTAAATTGTACTATAATTTATTTGTAACCATTAAATAGTAAAACGGCGTGCCATAAAAAATCGTGTGAATCGTTCTCATCATGAAATTCAGGATATTTATGATGGAAAATTATATAAAAAAAGAATAAACAATGAAAATACAATCTCTATAAATTTTAGTGTTGATGGTGTACCAATTTTTGACAGTTCAAATACTTCAATTTATCCAGTTCTTTGTACTATAAATGAACTTAATCCTAAAGAACGAAAAAATAATATAATACTTACCAGTGTATGGTTTGGGACTGGCAAACCTAAAAATATGAATGGTTATTTAACGCCATTTATTGAAGAAGTCAAAAAATTATCTACAGAAGGTTTTATATACACTTTTGAAGGTCATCAGTATAAAACATATGTAGTTTTATTGATGGGTATTTGTGACTCCGTCGCTCGACCCCTTGTAAGGTGTTCCACTCAATTTAATGGGAAGTATGGTTGTGGTCTATGTCTTCATCCTGGCGAACGAGTTCCGAAAGATAAAGGATATACTCGCGTATATCCTATCCACGACGGTAATGCTTTTGGAGAAGGCTTAAGGACTCATAAAGAAACCTTAATCCATGCTCAAATGCAGGATAAAAAAAAAAAAAAGGGAATCAAATGCATATCAAAACTGTGTGAAATCGAAAAATTTGATATTATAAATAGTTTAGATGCTGATTGGATGCATTGTGTTGGCTTAGGAGTGTGTCGTCAATTTGCAGGACTTTGGTTTGATAAAAAAAATCATAAAAAAAAATATTATTTTGGAAAAATAATTGATAACGTAGATAATCTTTTATTGTCTTTTCTTCCAACATCTCAATTTTCAAGGACACCAAGATCAATAAAAGACCGAGTTCACTACAAAGCCCATGAATGGGTTGCTTTTTTATTAATATATAGTTTACCGATCATGAAAATTTTATTCCCTAAAAAATACGGTGATCATTGGGCATTATTAGTTGATGGCATATCAATTTTAATCAAAAGCTCAATAACAAAATCAGAGATTGTATATGCTTCCAAATGTTTAAACAACTTTATTGCAGGAGTAGAAACACTGTATGGTCAAGAAAATGTCAGTTTTAACGTACATTTACTTGCACATTTACCCCAAAGTGTTAAGAATCGGGGTCCCCTTTGGACACACAGTGCCTTCATATTTGAAGATTACAATCAAACATTAAGAAACAGTATAAAAAGTGCCAATGGTGTTCAAATACAAGTATGCGAGGCATTCCGTTTAAAATGTGCAATTGACCGGTTATCAGTAGTTTGTAAGAAAGACTTGAATGAAAACCAGACTGAGTATATAAATAACATGTTAAATTGTAAAAAAACACCTTCGTCAAGTCTATACATTGGAAGTGTAAATGTTTTGGGAAAGCCGAAAATAATTTATAAGTTACCGAAGAAATTTTATATAGCTATTAAGCGACTTAATTTAACATTTAAAAAAGATGACACATATTATTTATATAAACGTGGAGTATATAAAAATCAAATTTTAACTAGCACACTTTACACTCGAGAAAAAAAGAGAGAAAATTTCAATGTGCTACTTAATGATGGTAAAATATTTCAAATACATATATTCGTTGGTGTTAAATCTAATTGTTATAATAAAAGCTATGCCATTGGTAATTATTATCAATTAAAAAATACATCTCTTATAAAAAACAGACGTCTCAATCATTTAATGTTGCTGAAAAGAAAAAGCGAGAATTTATCAGCAATCATAACAGACAACATAGCTAAAAAAATTATTATTTTCAAAAATAAATTGCACATTGCATGTCTTAATTTGTGCGAAAATGAATGTTTAAGTTAATAAGTTTGTAATGTTGAAGTTAATTAAATTATGTTAATATAATAAAAAAATATAATTGGAAAAATATCAGATATTATTATTATTAATATTATTATTATTATTAAGTGCTGATTTCATTATTATTTAAAAATGTACTTTAGTAACATTATTGTATATGAAATTATTCAATTATGACAATCCCGAAACTACACCATATGTAGACAATCTATAATGTAATAGTACACGGAAAGAAAATTATGGGAATGGTTCCCATAATTTTATGAAATTTCGTGCTATATCAGTGTAGGAATGACGACCATAAATTATGAGAGCAATTCCTATAATTATAGGAATGTTACCCATAATTATAGGAATAGTTCCTATAATTTATGGGAATACTTCCTATAATATTACGGGAATCATTCCCATAATATATAGGAATGGTTCCCATAATAGTATGGGAACGATTCTCATAATATTATAGGAATGGGTCCCATACCTTCATGAAAATATTAATTCAAAGAAAAGTGTGGAAATCACTTCTACAATACACAGAAATAATATTAAACATAAAAAGAAAAATTCAAACACTGAAAAAAAAATTCGTATGTGGCAAAAACAATAAAATTTTTAACAAAAATTTTTTGTCAGTGCAGAGCATTAAAGGAATTTCAAATTTTGGAAATAAAAATTTAAATTTCGATAAAATCTCAAATTTTGAAAAATTTTCTACAATATTTTGCAATGAAAAAATTTTATGATATTATGGGAATAGTTCCTATACAAATATGGGAACCATTTCCATACATTTATGGGAATGGTTCCCATAATGGGATGGGAACTATTCCCATACTATTATAGGGTTGGTTCCCATAATACATAGGAATGCTTCCCATAATTTTCTTTCCCTGTAGATTATTATACTTATATCGATAAATATAAATGAGAATATATGGTAAGAATATATATTATCATATATTTGAACATATATTTCATTATATACTTTACCATATATATTTTCTTACATAAAACGATATAATTTTACATATATTTACTAAATATAATAGTCCATATATATGAGAAAATATAATTGAATATATACTCCATGCAGGTCACACATTGCAAATTTCTATTTCCCGTTTAAATAACATGGGAAAATTTATTTTTTAAGCTTTAGAATTTTGTAGCTCACGGTGGGACCAATACTTTGAAATGTTCAAGACATATTCTTTTAGAAAATTTGACGCTCTATAAGAAAGGTCTCTTGTGATTTTTTGATATTTTTATTTCTTCAGAAGTTATTCGAAGTTAAAGTTAGATTTACGATAAATTTTTACAATTTTTAAATTTTTTGACGCAACTATCAACTTTGTCGGAAATTTTTATAGAACATTTTACGTAGAGCATTTTGTTTCCTACAACTTATCTCGAAATAAATATTCGATGTTTCTCACAAGCCGTAAGTTATTTGCAATTAACTGGAAATCTTCTTAAAAAATCTGGGCATCGGTTGGCCCTGTGAGCCAGCCCCGTAACTTCTCGCTGTTCTTGAGCTTTAAGATCTCGAAAACATTAGTATAAATACATTTTCGAGCTCTTCGAGCTCGAAAATATCTTTATTTTATTTTTTATGAATTTACCAAGCTCAAAAGGATTACGTATTATATTAAAATTGAAAAATTTAGACTCCAAAATAATTAATAAATAAGCGTTTTTTACATATTTATTGACAATTATGTTCAATAGTTCGCTCAAAAATAAGCTTACGTGATACGTTGTATCTATATGGTGTAAGTTTATCGTGAAACGAGCGAACATGATGATTTTTAAGAAGTCACTTTCAATGACTTACATAAACAAAAACATATCAGTTTTGAGTTATGTTGTTCTGTAATTATGATATTATTCAATGAAAAAAGCTGATACAGATTTTGCATTGATTATTCCGTTAACGATATCTCTTGAACGAACGATCTGATTGGGACGTTCTTGGCAGCAATCGAATGCTTTTATTGCGTTCTAGAGCTGATTCGGTTTTGGAATTGATCGACTCAATAGTTTCCGACATATTCACGAAAAACGAAAAAAAACGTTTTTTTCTCATTCTTCCGCCGGCGATATCTCTCGAATGAACTATCCGATTGAGACGTTTAAGGTGGCGATCGGCGCGTTTTATTAAGGTCTAGAGCTGATTAAATTTTGTGAATGATTGGTTTCGTCATTACAATGATTTTCGCAAAAAACCATTTTTCACTATTTCTTTCGTCGACGATATCTTCCGAACAGATTATCCGATTGAGACATTCTTGGCGTCAATCGAAAGTTTTTATCGAGGGTTAGAGCTGATTAGATTTTGGAATTGATCGATCCGACAGTTTTCAGAATATCCAAAAAAAACGGAAAAAATTTTTTTTTTTTTTTTTCGTATTTCTTAAATATCTCAGAGACTATTTCACTCAATGATCTAAAATTTTCTGAAAATCTAAGTTGAGAAGAAATCTTTCAAATGCCGCCAGAAAAATGTAAATCAGTTCATTCATTCAAAAGATATGAGAGGTTTACATCCGCACACACACACACACACACACACACACACACACACATACATACACCCATACAGACATCGCTCTGAAAATGTCTAAGTAGCATCCTCACACCTTCAAATGTCAACATATGATGAAAACCCGATTTTTTGAAATCGGGGTGAAACCGATAACTTCCCGAATTTTTTGAAAATCGTCGATTTTCTTAGCGGGAAGTTAAAAATCCAAATTTTGTCACTTAAAATTGATTATATTAAAATTTCCAATTAATTGCAAATAACTCACGACTTGTGAGAAGTATCGAAAATTTTCTTCGAGATAAGTTGTCAGAAATAAAATACTTTACAAAAAATGTCCTATGAAATTTTCCGATAAAGTTGATGGTTGCGTCAAAAATTTGTAAAAATTCATCGTCAATCTAACTTTAACTTCGAATAACTTTTGAAGAAATAAAATTATCAAAAAATTACAAGAGACCTTTTTTATAGAGCGTCAAATTTACCATAAGAATATGTCTTGAACATTTAAAAGTATTGGTCCCACCGTGAGCTACAAAATTCTAAAGCTTAAAAAATAAATTTTCCCATGTTATTTAAACAGGAAATAGAAATTTGCGATGCGTGATCTCTAAATATTAATATTAAGAGCTCTGATTTTTACAGACGCCTTTTTCTTGTCTTTCTGAAGATACTTCACGGGGGATATCGAAAAAAAAAAAATAGTCCATTTTTTTGAATTAGCCTAATATATATATAAATATATATATATATATATTAGGGTGCTTTGTTTGAAACGACTATTTTTTTTTTTTCGCTCCCATTCCGAAATTTTGTTGGAAGTACTCTAAGAAAAATTCTCTGAGAGTTTGAGCCCTTAAAATTAATATTAAGTACTCGACCACAACGACCACATAGTGTGTAGATTTCCCATTTAAAATACACGTAAACTTTGGTTTTAATCTTTTAAACTTCTATAACTTCGCGGCATTTTATGATATCATCTCGCTCAAAGTCGGGATTTTATCAGAATTAAATGTACCCGTGAAAAATGAATCATACATGGCCATGCATGAATGCTCCATGCATGGCCATGTATGGCCATATATGACCATGTATGACCATGCATGGCCATGTATGACTATACATAGCTTGATACGGCCAAACATGACTTGAAATGACTAGGTATAGAAATTTTAACTAAATAAAAAAAAATTTTTTTAATTTTTTTTTTTTTTTACTTATTTTGGCGAAGCAGAAATGATCAGATATGTGAATAATTGAATTCCTAATCGAATTGGAAATTTTTAATTCAGAGAAAAAACGCTAGACTTATTAATAATACCACCCGCTCTAGTAGGATTCGATCCCGGGACCTTCCGTACGAGAGACCGACGCTCTGTCAACTAAGCTATGCGACCGACAGTTACAACGAAGTTTACGTGTGCTACGTAAGATTGAAAGGACATAATCACTTTCGAAAAAGCATAATATAATCATCAATATGCTGTTAGTGATATCAAAAAAATTTTCTAGTTTTTTTCACTACATCATCCTGTTTATAAGTAATTGTAATTTAAACATATATCTACCCAAAAATCCGCGACGGAGACACGGATCAGTCGAATATATCGTATGCGGTCGCCCACGCGTGATAAACAAATAATAATAAATGGTTTTATCAAATTAAAATAAATAATATATTTTACATAATAATTAAATGGTAAATAATTAATACTTGATGTGCCTGAACCAGCTCCTCAGGCTGGGTTAGTGCACGCAGGCGCCAGTCCGTTTTCCCAAAACGGACAAAATTTAATTTAGGGGAAAAATTACGAGGAAGATCCGAGCAAGTGACTCGCGACAAAGCGGAAAGACATCCGATAAAATCAGCAGAAATATTAATAAATAATAGAGATATTATAAATAAACAACAGATAATTATCTATAAGTAATAAATAAATACAAGAAAATAAATGGAAAATAATAGTAGGAAAAGATCCAAGGAAAATAAGTACCAAACTTTCCTCCGACAGTTGTTGGTTTTCGAATTTTAATTATAAGAAACAATAATAAATATAAATAATACTATTTTATAATAATCAGTTGTAATGAGTCCACTCGTCTTATTAATAAAATTGTGGTCTTAATAAAACAAGGGCCCGCTCATATGTAGAACTCAAGGTGTTCCACGTACCTGTCCAGCTAGGTTCAGTAATCTCAGGACGAGGATAAACCCCGTACTGGACCACGCAGTATTTAAAATTAAAGAGAGAGATCTTAAAATTACTTATAGTTATAAAGGAAAAATTTCAGTAAGGAATTTAATTAATTGATAGAATTATAAATTTAAATTTACTAGCGTTTATTGCTGACGAAGTCGCCTTGACAAAATATGTAATGAAGATGAACAATATTTAAAGATGGCTGATGAAATTGACTCGAATATTTCAATTAGTAACTTTCAATAAAATGACTCGACAGGTTTTACAATTGACAAAATGACTCGACAGGCTAAATAATAAAAATGACTCGACGGATTTTACAATTGACAAAATTGACTCGACAGACTAAATATTAAATAAATTTCCAGATTTTTATAAATTTTACCAAAGCCAAATCTCCACTCACTTCAATCGCACTCCTTCAATCTCCGATCCAATCCTCACGTCCTCCAACCAAGTCCAACTCTCCAACCAATTCCAATAACCTCCAACACTCCAATCCTTCAGGTCCAATCCCAAATTTTACAATTAATCTCCAATATGATTTATAATAATTGCTGAATTTGTATAAGCTTCCCCGTGAGGGCTTATAAGCTCTTGGCTAGTTTATAGATAATGGCGTCGGTAGTAGCGTGGTATTAAGTATAAAGTAAAGTCCGGGAATGACGTCCGAATGCTGTCGCTGCTGCTAGCCAAGAGGCCGATCGTCTGCAACCTCTGTAGCTTATACCCCATACTCCCACAGTCTGTCCAACCTCTGAAAACCAAAACTTCGCCGACACTCGACGAAGGCGACCTCAATGGTAAATGGGGAGTTTCCTTATCGGCTGTTGTTGCGGAAGGAGGTCGCTTGGCTTTTGGCGCGAGTCGATATTTGAATTTGAAATATATTTTAAAATTTCTACCCCGTTACACAGTTTCTGTTAACTGAACCACAACAAACACTCGGTGGTTATAAAGAAAATGCAATAAAGATTGGTTAAATATTTTTACCACTGGGGATAAAAAAAAAGTGTCAGCAATTACCTCGACATCAAAACTTTTACTCAAACTTGGTACTCAAAATCAAAAATAATAATTTGTCTTAATGTAATTAATTATAAAAAATTACACTTAAATAAATTGTCACGTAGCGATTCAAACGTGAATCGCTGCGCGCGCTTTCCCATCTCGCCGTGAATTTAACAACACCTCCTAGCTCAAATTTAGCGCATTTATTTATTATAACTTGTTATTATTTAAATATTTATATTATTCTATTGGATTATTTTATTATGATTTAATTATGAATTTATTGATATTATTGTTTACTATGTTTTTATTTATATTTTGATAATTATTTTGATTTTTATGTACTTAATCAATATTTTCATTTCAGTCAGTAGCACACGTGTTGTAGAGCGTACATAAAAATATCGACCGTAGGGAGAGTAAGTCGATATAGTGGGGATAAAAATCGATATTTTTCCCCAGCCACGTGGTGCACTGAAATAATTATTATTTTATTGTTTAAAGGGTTAAAAATTATTATGTTCATGTTTATAAATAGAAAATATTATTTAATTTATTATCATGATATAACTCAGGTCGTTTAATGAATTTAAATATTTTATTTTAATTGATACTTTCGGGTCCGAGGTCATTAGAGGAGATAACACGTGAGTGATACCCCTCCCTCGGAAAAATCAACGAAAATATAGTGAGAGAGGACCGGGTATTTGTGAAGATAGGACGTGTTGTTGTCTGTAATTATTATTTTTGAGTAAATTGTTCCGGCCCAGGTGCCTTAATAAAATAATTACATAGTTTTGAAAAACTCAAGAAGTAAATTGTATCAACGCCGGTAAGTCAATTGTGTTATCATTTGTTGCATCGGCTGTCGCTGGTCCTTTAGAAGAGTTGATGGCGATTTTCGGTTTGATAAGTAATTGAACCTGAGTTATATTCTTATAATAAGTTGAATTTGTTCAGCGTACGTTTCATGTACGTATAGACGCGTCGAGCGAATTCCTTAGAGGATTAGACAAGGATAGCAAGTATGGCTCCTTGTCTTACACCAGTATTTTACATATTATTTGAAAAGTATATTTGAGTATTTAATATTATTTCTCTGGGTAAAATTTATTTTATAATTTGATGGTATGCAACCCTGTGTTGCCAGATATGTGTTGAGTACCCGTGTCTTTCTCTCCCCAGAGTTAATAATATAACATAAAGAAAACGATTAGTATTATTTTATTTGTTTACAATCTAAATTAATTATAGTGAGTAACAATTTGAAAATTAGTATTTGAATTCCCCAGTGGATAATTTAAATGAATTATTATTATTATCATTTGATTGTAATGAGTATATTTTAATTTGATAAAAATTTATTATAGAGAGTTATTTATATTAAACAATAGTTGGGTATTGTAATCATTTATTGAGTTTATTTAAATATATCTTGAATTAAATAATTTCGTAAAAGGAACCCAGTGATAGCCAATATTTGTTTGTTTGTCTCCTGGATATATTTAGTAGTTATTATTCCTTATTATTATTTTTGTTCATTATATATTTATTTGGTTGTCATTCCGCTTGGTGCATGCATTCTCGCTCAAGATTTTGTCCCGTGATTTCTCCCCTGAATATTTATTATTTTTGTCTGTTTTTTGTAAAAACGGAATGGTGCCCTCGTGCACTAACCCAGCCTGAAGAGCTGGTCCAGGCACAACTTTATTTTGTTTATAATTATTTATTATTTTGAGTTATATTTATAATTTTTATTTTTAATTTTTAATACACTTGGGTGACCACATACGATTCCGGATTTTTATTCGGGTCTCCGTCGCGAAAAGAAAAACGGCTTACGTTATAAAATGATAATTTCAGTTACGTTTCTGTTATCATAAACAATAAATAGTTTTAACTTTTATAATTATAACGTAAACCGTTTTTCTTTTCACGACGGAGACGCGAATGAAAATCCGGAGTCGTATGTGGTCACCCAAGTGTGTTAAAAATTATAAATTAAAATTATAAATATAACTCAAAATAATAAATAATTATAAACAAAATAAAATTGTGCCTGGACCAGCTTCTCAGGCTGGGTTAGTGCACGAGGGCGTCATTTCGTTTTTACAAAACGGACAAAAATAATAACAATTCAGGGGAGAAATCACGGGACAAAATCTTGAGCGAGAATGTATGCACCAAGCGGAATGACAACCAAACAAATATATAATGAATAAAAATAATAATAAGGAATAATAACTACTAAATATATCTAGGGGACAAATAAACAAATATTGGCTATCACTGGGTTCCTTTTACGAGATTATTTAATTCAAAATATATTTAAATAAACTCAGCAGATTGTTACAATACCCAAATATTTAATAAATTATAATAAATTTCTATTGAATAATGATAGGCTCAATTTAGCCAAATAATAATGATAAAATTATACTATTATATTATCCACGGGGGAATTCAAATACAAGTTACAATTATTCAAACTCAAAATAACACATAAATTGTTAACTAATAAAAAAATAATAATCTTTACTTTATATTATTTACTCTGGGGAGAGAAAGACGCGGGTACTCTATGTATTTGGCCACACTGGGTTGCATACTATCAAATTATAAAATAAATTTTACCCAGAGAAATAATATTAAATACTCAAATATACTTTTTAAATATTATGTAAAATACTAGCGTAAGACGAAGAGTTACTCTTGCTATCCTTGTCTAATCCTCTAAGGAATTCGCTCGACGCGTCTAAGTACTTGAAACGCACGCCGGACAAATTCAACTTATTACAACAATATAACTCAGGTTCAATTATTAATCAAACAAATACCGCGATCAACTCGACTCAAGGACCAGCAATAGCCGATGCAACAAATGATGACACAATTGACTTACCGGCGTTGATACGATTTACTTCTGGAGTTTTTCGACTACCAATATTACATAAACTGTATTTTTACTTTATTTAACAAAATACTAATTATTCAAATTAAATAAACTTTATGCAATTATTCTACTACGGCAACTGGGCCGGAACAATTTACTCAAAAATAATAATTACAGACAACAACACGTCCTATCTTCACAAATACCCGGTCCTCTCTCACTATATTTTCGTTGATTTTTCCGAGGGAGGGGTATCACTCACGTGTTATCTCCTCTAATGACCTCGGACCCGAAAGTATCAATTAAAATAAAATATTTAAAGCCATTAAACAACCTGAGTTATACCATAATAATAAATTAAATAATATTTTCTATTTATAAACATAAACATAATAATTTTTGACCCTTTAAACAATAAAATAATAATTATTTCAGTGCACCACGTGACTGGAGAAAAATATCGATTTTTATCCCCACTATATCGACTTACTCTCCCTTCGGTCGATATTTTTATGTACGCTCTACAACACGTGTGCTACTGACTGAAATGAAAATATTGATTAAGTACATAAAAATCAAAATAATTATCAAAACATAAATATAAACATAATAAACAATAATATCAATAAATTCATAATTAAATCATAATAAAATAATCCAATAAAATACTATAAATATTTAAATAATAACAAATCATAATAAATAAATGCGCTTAATTTGAGCTAGGAGGTGTTGTTAAACTCACGGCGAGATGGAAAAGCGCGCGCAGCGATTCACGTTTGAATCGCTACGTGACATAATAGTCAGCTCAAATTTTTTATATCCATGAGAAATGAATCATACATGGCCATGCATGGCCATATATGAATCAGACAAGGCCATGTATGGCCATATATGAATCATACAAGGCTATGTATGGTCATGCATGGTCATGTATTCTATATATGTCAGTGATTAATTGGACATATATGGCTATGCATGGCCGTATATGGTTCATACATGGTCATACATGGAGCATATATGGCCATACATCGAGCATATATGGCCATACATGGGCATACGAACTTTTTTAATTTTTTTTCTTTCATTATCTCATAAACAACAAGACCTACAAAAAAAATGTAGATGACAATTTTATAGGAAATTTGATTTTCTACAAAAAAAGTCCCTAGCACCGAATCACTCAGATCGATATTTTCTGAGATATTAGTCAAATAAAAAATCAGTATTTTCTAAGATTTGATTCGACATTTTATGGGAATTCAATGCTACGTAAACTTCAATAATTAACATCTCAGAAAATATCGATCGTAGTGATTTAGTACTAACGACCTTTTTTGTAGGAAATTGAATTTCCTATAGAATTGTTATTTATATTTTTTCTGTAGGTCTTGTTGTTTATGAGATAATGAGAGAAAAAACAAGAATTCTATAAAAAAATTTAGTTTAGCGGTCCGTACTACCCTACTTGTATGAGTAACGACTTCGCGACAATGGGACTTTTGAAGAACATTCAATTTTGAGAAAATCCCAACTTTGGGCAAGATGATGTCATAAAATGCCACGGAGTTACAGAAATTTAAAACATAAAAACCCAAGTTTACGTGGATTTTGAATGGGAAATCTTCGCTTGCTCTGGGAAAGTACTTTATATTAATATCAAGGGCTTAAACTCTCAGGGAATTCTTTGGTATTTCTCGACAAAATAAAACCCACTTTAGTAAAATTCTTTGTAAATTGCGACATGAGACACTCTGCAATACTTTGCTACATACTAGAAATTCTCCAATATTAATTTAATACTTTAAGATTAATTTTTTATTGTTTATAAACAATGGTTATTAATCCTTTTCAAAACACCAATAATACATTTTGGTTTCTCCATTTATGAGGATTTTTTATTATACCTCCGGTTAACGTCCACCCTTGGTCGATTTTCGACTACCCTAGTAGAAATGAAATCGAGTTTTTGTCTAGTAACTGGCCAGTTTTACTAGACTTAAACCAGAAACTGGCCAGTGGGATATCGAGTTTTTGTCAAGTAACTGGCCAGTTTTACTAGAGATCCGAGAGAAACATGGCGGCTTTGAAAAAACTGTCACTTTAAAATTTTAGGTTTTGAGGTTATTAAAATTATCTGTTCCTCGGAAAAATAAAACGATTTTCTAAAAAATACCCAGGCAAATTAAAAATTATTTTAAATTAATGTATCTTTTTCTGAATTACTCCAAAAATTTATATGTGATAGATAAATCTAACCTGAAGCATCGATATATATAGATCAATAAATAAATATTGACCCGCATTGACAGACATCAGAAATTAATTAATTTAAATAAATAAATTATAACTTATAATACAAATAATGATTGACAAACAAAATTATTATAAAATTTATTTATTGAGCCTTTCAATGACTTAAATAATCCAAATTTAATTTATGAATGTTAAACTATAAAGCCGGCAACATCATTATATTTTAAAAATAAATGTAATCATTAAATCGTACTTTCAAAAATTAACTATAATTAAAATTTTATTATTAATAATGTATAAAAATTTTTCTTTTTAATTATTCCTTTTTTCGACATCTTTCTTCCCAGTTTTTAATAATTAGTCCGAAGGACAATTTATAATATTTGCTTATATTGCCCATAGTCGCAATTTACTTATTGTATTCATTTTTTTCATTGGGTACATTTTTTTAATGTGTATATTATTAATTATTGATCATAAAATTATTTACATATTAACACATACGTTGAAAAATAGAGGTTAAACAGGAAAAAAATAAACACACACATACACACTAGTACAGAAAATATATTAGTGTGACTAATGTGTACGCCTTAGTTGTAGGTGGCGCGATTTCTAGTTTTTAGCCGGGATTACTGGCCAGTTACTGGTCTGAAATCGAGTAAACTCTAGTTTATTTCTACTAGGGTAAGAGTGTCATCTGGGTAAGTGGGGACACTCCGCAACGCGAGTATGCCCAAAAGGGTGTGGTATTGGCCTTCGATCAAACGGGTGCAGACGTAACCGTCCTGTTACATTAATTAATTAATTGTATATACAATACTGGCTAATAATTCTTGAGCGGTTGCATAGAATCGATGAAAAAAAATTGTCTCAAAATAAAAATGTATTTGACTACTTTCATACAAATGTAAAAATATAGAAATAAAAAGTTATAAAAAAAATTCAATATTTAAAAATATATGAATATTAATAAAATGTAAAATTATAAATATATAATGTAAAATAAGTGAATAAAAAAGTCCCTATATAAAAAATCTTTAGATTTATAAATCAAATCACTAAGAAAAAATTACTATGAAAAGAAAAATTCTACAAACAAACATTTGCATAACTAAACATTGTTGTAAAAAATTTGTGTGAAAATAAACATCTTTAAAAGAAAAAAATCTATGAAAAATCGTCGATTTTAAAAATCTCAATAAATTATGACATTTATAATCGAATATCTAAATAAAGTATAATCTCTATAAATGAAAGAATTTCACTACGTGCTCATAATATCGAATGAGTTTATGTTGTCATATATAATTATCAATAATAATAATGAATTAAAAATAATAATAATAATTTTGATTATTATTGATCTTAAGACAAAATAATAATTAAATAATTGCAAAGATAAATTCAAAATTCAAGAAAAGATAAATAAAAAATCTGAAAACCACCTGACCCTGCGAGCCATCCCCAAAACTTCCCGCTGTTTTCGAGCTCAGAGAGCTCGAAAATGTCATTAGTTGTAAATTTTTGAGCTCTTCGAGCTCACAAATCTGTTAGGCCGTTAAGACATACCTTTACTGAAAAAAAAATCTGGGTGTCGGTTGGCCCAGCCCCAAAACTTCCCACCTATTTCGAGCTCCTTGAGCTCGAAAAATTAATGAAGATATATTTTCGAGCTCTTCGAGCCCGAAAATATTTTTGTATGCCTTCTTTTCGTAAGAAAACGTTTATTACCATTTTTTCTCAAACAATAACTCTCGAACGAATAAACCGATTGAGACGTTTAAGGCGGCAATCAACGCGTTTTATTAAGTTCTACATCTAATCAGATTTTAAAAATGATTCATTAAGTCGTTTTTAAGAAATTTTCAAAATACTAAAAAAATTTTTTTGGAATTTACTCCTTAAGAATCGATTTTCATATAAGGCTCCCGGTATGGAAAAAATATGAGGTGTAAAATCTACTCAACGAATGACCTCGTTACGTTTTAGGTGCACAACTTTCACTTTTGAGTGCAAAGGGTATCCTACCGGGCAACGTACGAATCTATTGTGTGTATACAATATATTCGTATCTATATATACACATACACCTATATACACTAGTCCCAAAAATTAAAGGATAGAAAAAAAAATTCGAAATTTTTGGGTGATTTTCAACATGCTGTAACTCGGTAAAAAATGATCGTAGAGTGAAAATAAAAAAAGTAAATTGTAGCCTCAAGTTTCTAGCTTTTATATCTGGACCTCAAATATTTTTATTATGCTCGGTTCCGAAGTAATCTTAAGAAAACTGACGAAATAAAAATTTTCAAAATTTTGGCTCGTCTTTCAACAAGTCTATGGGCTTCAATAAATTTTTTTGGATAATCTGACCTAATAATTCTTTTAGGAAATTTTATGCCCTTCAATTTGGCGGGCTCAAAAAGTCTCTACTTCAAGTTGGCGCCGAGTTATCATTGATCAAAGCAAAAAAGTCCATTTTGGCTTTGATAATCAATAACTCCGAACGTATTGATCGTACAGAGAATGGAAGCTTAAAATCTATAGTTTCGATGCATTTTCATCAAAATTTCATAAAAAGTCTGGTTATTACGCTAGAATGAGAATTTATTTTTAACATCCTTTAGAAGTAAGTACAAAAAAATGACTTTTTTTGGTTTTTTAATAAATCTACCGCTACTCTGCAAATATTGATAAAAAAAATATTGTTGCCAAGGACTTTTAGTAGATTTTATAGAAATCTAACTATTGTATTTGTCCTCATGATGGAATTTTCGAAAAATTTTGCTATTTCTGAACTCAGCTCGACGAGCTGAGTCAGAAAATACATTGGGTTCAAAAGTTTATATATGTATTTATATATATATATATATATATATATATATATATATATATATATATATATATATATATATATATATATATATATGTAGGTATATATGTCTATATAGGTACGAATATATTGTATACACACAATACATTCGTACGCTGCCCCGTAGGATACCCTATGCACTCAAAAGTGAAAGTTGTGCACCTACAACGTAACGAGGTTATTCGTTGAGTAGATTTTACACCTCATATTTTTTCCATACCGGGGGCCTTATTTGAAAATCGATTTTTAAGGAGTAAACTCCAAAAAATTTTTTTCCGAAAAACGAAAAAAAAACCCCGAATAAAATGTAAAAGAACAGTGAAAAATTCTTGTTTTATCTTGTTTTTTGAAAACAGTTGTAAGCTGTAAAATCACCTGGCAACATTATATTTTTTATCGATATTTACAAAGTAGCAATGATTTGACTAAAATACCAGAAAGTGGCTATTTTTTGTGGGTTTCTAAAATTGATATTAAGGATGAAAAAAAAAAAATATTTTTTAAAAAAATCAAAAATAGAGCTTGTAAGGTATTTATCCAAGTTTCTCAAACTGCCTGAAATTTTTATATTTTTACATTCGTATAAAAGTAGTCATATACATTTTTATTTTGAGACATTTTTTTTACCGATTCTATGCTACCGCTCAAGAATTATTAGCCAATATTGTATAATAGTCCAGGGGCTCAGTCACGTAAGTGTGTGTGTGTGTGATAGTCAAAGGTAGTTGGCTTAATTTAGATAATAAGGTAAAAATTATAATTGTCAACGGTCGTAGGTAGATGACGGAAATAAAGGTTTAAAATTGTTAATTTCAAATAAATAAATTAATTATAAATTATCCTTTCTCATTCTTCTCTTACAAATAAATTTACAACGACCCTGAAAGATTGCGACCCGGTTCTGGATGACCGTTTAATACTTCCAGTGGCGCCCTGAAGAAGGACGGTTAAGGTAGTGACACCCTGTTATATTATTGACTTACCGTGATGGAGATTATGGGCCACATAATTTAGCCTAAATAATCCCTCTCTGCTTCAACCTTTCCGCTTTAGCCGGTGCGTAGTCGTCCCTGCCGATGGCCTTGAAATGGACTTCGGAGTAATACCCGTAGCGAGGGTCTTGGAACGGGATGGACCCCGAAGGCTGTCTTCGTTGGCTCACGTCAATAGTTGGTAGCGGCTTCCCACCGCTGATACCTGTTTAAAACGTGGGTTGACCTTACGGTTGATGGTGCTTGTTGGATACCACTCAACTCTGACGCCACGATACCCGACTTTGATAACTCGTTTCGAATGACCAACGTCACCGGATCGAGGAGAACTTCCTTAGCAACGATCTCTGAGCGGGAACGTTGGTGAATCGAGCGACCGAGATCCACGTGGATCGTTCGGATAATCCGGCATAATTGGGCCTTTTTGCCTCCTCGTTTGTTCTTTGGCATAAGCTTGGAATGAGGCTAGGGATTATCTGTACAGCTGGTAAGCAAGACAGGAGGTGAAGACCGCCAATATTAGCGTTCCTCAATGTAAAAGTGTTTTTTCAATGATAACCATTACGTACGTAGGAGTGACGGCTTTCATTGCTCAGAAACTAACGAAGAGGCAGGTCAAAGTCAAAGTAATTTTGATCAGAGTTCTTAGATCTCGTGATCGACTGGCTTGGTGCTGTTCATTGTTGGTATTATACATTCATCAAAATGTCAACGTTGCATCTCAGGTTTCCTATGAGAGAATCGTTGTGGCCCATATCTCATGCATCGTCATCTGTTTAGACTATCCACGAGAAACAGCAATTTTCTTATCACAGGAGATTCCCATTACATTGTTGGTGGTGAATAGAGATAATGTCACCAACAAGGTAACGATTTATTAATTTATTTATGATATGATAATGAGACATCAAAAAAAAATTTCTAAAATTTTTATTTAAATGTAATTAAAGCCAGGACATTGTCACGTAGCGATTCAAACGTGAATCGCTGCGCGCGCTTTCCCATCTCGCCGTGATTTTAACAACACCTCCTAGCTCAAATTAAGCGCATTTATTTATTATAATTTGTTATTATTTAAATATTTATATTATTTTATTGGATTATTTTATTATGATTTAATTATGAATTTATTGATATTATTGTTTATTATGTTTATATTTATATTTTGATAATTATTTTGATTTTGATGTACTTAATCGATATTTTCATTTCAGTCAGTAGCACACGTGTTATAGAGCATACATAAAAATATCGACCGAAGGGAGAGTAAGTCGATAAAGTGGGGATAAAAATCGATATTTTTCTCCAGTCACGTGGTGCACTGAAATAATTATTGTTTTATTGTTTACAGGATTAATAATCATTATGTTTATGTTTATATATAGAAAATATTATTTAATTTATTATTATGGTATAACTCAGGTCGTTTAATGAATTTAAATGTTTATTTTAATTGATAATTTCGGGTCCGAGGTAGTTAGAGGGGATAACACGTGAGTGATACCCCTCCCTCGGAAAAATCAACGAAAATATAGTCAGAGAGGACCGGGATCTTGTAAAGATAGGACGTGTTGTTGTCCGTGATTATTTTTGAGTAAATTGTTCTGGCCCAGGTGCCTTAATAAAATAATTACATAGTTAAAGTATCTAATTTGGTTTGTGATATTGATTATTGAAAAACTCAAGAAGTAAATTGTTGTCAACGCCGGTAAGTCAATTGTGTCATCATTGTTGCATCGGCTATCGCTGGTCCTTGAGTAGAGTTGATCGCGGTATTTGGTTGATAAGTAATTGAACCTGAGTTATATTCTTATAATAAGTTGAATTTGTTCGGCGTACGTTTCATGTACGTATAGACGCGTCGAGCGAATTCCTTAGAGGATTAGACAAGGATAGCAAGTGTGGCTCCTTGTCTTATACTAGTATTTTACATATTATTTGAAAAGTATATTTGAGTATTGAATATTATTTCTCTGGGTAAAATTTATTTTATAATTTGATGGTATGCAACCCAGTGTTGCCAAATATATTGAGTACCCGTGTCTTTCTCTCCCCAGAGTAAATAATTTAAAGTAAAAATTATTATTATTTTATTAGTTTACAATTTATATGTTATATTATTTGTAAGTTTGTATTTGAATTCCCCAGTGGATAATTTAAAATGAATTATTATTATTATCATTTGATTGTAATGAGTATATTTTAATTTGATAAAAATTTATTATAGAAAGTTAATTATATTAAACAATATTTGGGTATTGTAATCATTTATTGAGTTTATTTAAATATATTTTGAATTAAATAATTTAGAAAAAGGAATCCAGTGATAGCCAATATTTGTTTGTTTATTTCCTGGATATATTTAATAGTAATTATTTCTTATTATTATTTTTGTTCATTATATATTTATTTGGTTGTCATTCCGCTTGGTGCATACATTCTCGCTCAAGATACTGTCCCGTGATCTCTCCCCTGAAGAATTATTATTTTTGTCCGTTTTTAATAAAAACGGAATGGCGCCCTCGTGCACTAACCCAGCCTGAGGAGCTGGTCCAGGCACAACTTTACTTTATTTATAATTATTTATTGTTTTGAGTTATATTTATTATTTTTATTTTTAATTTTTAATACACTTGGGTGACCACACACGACTCCGGATTTTTATTCGCGTCTCCGTCGCGAAGAGAAAAACGGTTTACGTTATATGGCGCCCGACGTGGGGCCAGGGGGTCAATAATTTAAATTAATAAATTTTTGATTAAAAATAGAAATTTACTAGGTTCCACAAGGGCCAGGGGGTCATTAATTTAAAAGTTAAATTTTTTGAGTAAATAATAGAGTCACGGGATTTTCCACGGAGGAGTGATCGAGTGTATGAATTATTTTTTCCGCGGGGTTGACACCGATTTAAATCTTTTAATACATTGTGGAATCGTATTTTTGTATATACATTCGTATTTTTGGGTATATTATTTATTTACTGATATTATGGAATCGTGGCAAGAAATTTTCGCGGAATCGGATCGTTTAATTGGTATTATGTCGTTATTACGGTTACGCGGTGGCGCTAGTGGTAATGAAGACGACGAAGTCATCGAGTGGGAGCGCCCATCGGATTTTTCAGTTCATCGGAATGATGAAGTATTAAACGATCGATCGATCGCAAAATATTTGCGAGTTTCAGCTACACACACGGCTGGAATTGCAGCTTTGAGTGAGTCTAGCCAACTAGCCCATGCGACTGACCCTGGGTCTAGGGTTCGGGGACGCGAGGACGCGATTCGGACGAACCAGGTAGACAGATCTCAAGCTTCGCAAGTTCCATCGCCTGTCGCTGAACTTCTGCCAAGTCAGATACCAGGTGACATGACTGATTACGTCACGGAGAGGATTTTCGTCCAGGCACTGAAAATGTTGGAGGATAAGATAGACCGTAGGCAGCAAGAGTTTCTTCGATTGATAAGAAGACTACCAGTGGATGTTGGCATACGAGTTCCATCGCCCGACAGTGGTTCAAACAGAACTTCAGAGTTGCCGGATTGTTGTGAAAATCCACCGGTGTCTCGAGTCCAATTTGATGGTATTCCAAATAGAGATCGAGACCGTCACCGTGATCCACCGAGGTATCAAAACGATCTTCATAGTCAGCCAGTATTTAATGATAATCATTCGTCATCGTCAGTTAATTCAAAAATTCATCGGAGCTCTACAAGTGGCAGAATGCAGAGAACACACTCACATTCCAGAGATTATGGTGCAATTGCCCGGAGTTGGGGATTGTTGTTTTCTGGCGATGGATCTGTGACGTGTGACGAATTTTTGCGTCGTCTAGTGCGTATGATGCGTAGTGCAGGAATTCGACGATCTGATCGGCTCTCAGTGCTACCGGAAGTTTTCACAGGGGTCGCTGAAGTATGGTTCAGTGCAAATCATCGGCGATGGACTACCTGGAGAGAATTCAAAGGAGATTTCCGTTGTTGGTTTAAAGCTGGAAGCCGTCAGAGTGAGATTCGCTTCGACATTCGCATGAGGAATCAAGGTCACGATGAAAATGTCCGGGATTACTTGATTTGCATGCAGAATCTGTACTCGCGTTTGAGATACCCACCGTCGGAGAAATCTCAAGTTAAACGTGCAACAAAAGGGTTGTTGCCAAAATACTGGGATTATTGTTTGGTAGGCGAACATGATACCTATCAGTCGTTACTTGCGCAGGCGACTCACCTTGAAGAGAGATGGAGAGCTGCTCGTAATCATCGTCAGCCACCTTCAGGGGAAGAATCGAACGTTAAGGAGTGTTCGTATTCTGTAAAGCCGAATCATCCGAGAGAACACGCGGTGTTGATTCATGCGCTTGAGTCAACGGCTGGAACCGACTCGATGGGCAGTTCGCGATCGAGCAGTGGTGGATCTCGACGCCGAAGAAAACCTCGTCGGCGTAGGAAAAAGGCTGCGAAGCGTAATATCGCGCCAGTTTCACCCGTTGATGTCATTCCAGCGGGTCAAACTACCATCGATAGGAGTGGAAGTACTCCCGATGAGGATAAGGTACTCAGTAGTACTTCAAGTGACGTGGGTGGACCCTCACCACAAAATAACGCGGTCAACGTGGGCATCCAGAGGCCGTTGAACGCAGTGGTAGATAATCCTGGTATCCGGTATAATATTGACAGACCTCTGAGGCGAATGAGGTTCTGTTTTAACTGTGGTTCACTCGATCACTTGTGTCATATGTGTCGTGAACCCAGACGAGATGTATGTCTGAGATGCGGTCTGATTGGCAAAACAACGAGGACGTGTTTTGCTATCCCGGGACTCAGACACATTTTTACCAGCAATCAAAAAACTACATGAGAGGCCGCAATTAGAGGGTAGCGGTACTCATGCAATATCTACCCCTCTACCGATGAGTGTTCGGAAGTCCAGTCCGGTGAGTAAACATCAGGTGAAAGTTGAAGTTAATATCCATGCTGTACAGTTGTCAATGTCACCAGTACCCCATTGTGAAGAAGATGCCACGATGGATGTGATACCTGCGGTAGATGTTGATTCAAAAACAGTACCAGTGTGGAATACGAAACGAGTAAATGAAGTAAACAACTCGATTTTACGACTTCGCGATGGATTACCGAGGACCAAGGCTAGTAAAACGATTGCAGCCGACATTGAGCCGAAAGTTAACCGAACGTGAGAACTGTTCGCGAGCGATGAGTAACGATGGTTATCCGTTTCTCAGTGATACTCATTTGATACAGTTTGAACGTCATCAGATCGGCTGATGTCAGAATTATTTTAGTATTATGATTTATTTATTTGAATTTTTTTATTGGTAAATAAGTACCCTGTCCCCCTCGCGGTAGATTTTTGAGCGAGAAGGTAGGTGACAAGCGGTATGCTTTTGATTGTTTGATTTTCTTTGTAAATTTGATATCCAGGTAGTAGATGGATAAATGGCGCAGCAGGTGAGATGCAGTTGTTAACGGCGAGTGGAAATGCGAGGTCTCTCGGCCTGTGTTTCCCGCGGGATAAGCACGGCCTGGTGGGGGGGTGTCACGTAGCGATTCAAACGTGAATCGCTGCGCGCGCTTTCCCATCTCGCCGTGATTTTAACAACACCTCCTAGCTCAAATTAAGCGCATTTATTTATTATAATTTGTTATTATTTAAATATTTATATTATTTTATTGGATTATTTTATTATGATTTAATTATGAATTTATTGATATTATTGTTTATTATGTTTATATTTATATTTTGATAATTATTTTGATTTTGATGTACTTAATCGATATTTTCATTTCAGTCAGTAGCACACGTGTTATAGAGCATACATAAAAATATCGACCGAAGGGAGAGTAAGTCGATAAAGTGGGGATAAAAATCGATATTTTTCTCCAGTCACGTGGTGCACTGAAATAATTATTGTTTTATTGTTTACAGGATTAATAATCATTATGTTTATGTTTATATATAGAAAATATTATTTAATTTATTATTATGGTATAACTCAGGTCGTTTAATGAATTTAAATGTTTATTTTAATTGATAATTTCGGGTCCGAGGTAGTTAGAGGGGATAACACGTGAGTGATACCCCTCCCTCGGAAAAATCAACGAAAATATAGTCAGAGAGGACCGGGATCTTGTAAAGATAGGACGTGTTGTTGTCCGTGATTATTTTTGAGTAAATTGTTCTGGCCCAGGTGCCTTAATAAAATAATTACATAGTTAAAGTATCTAATTTGGTTTGTGATATTGATTATTGAAAAACTCAAGAAGTAAATTGTTGTCAACGCCGGTAAGTCAATTGTGTCATCATTGTTGCATCGGCTATCGCTGGTCCTTGAGTAGAGTTGATCGCGGTATTTGGTTGATAAGTAATTGAACCTGAGTTATATTCTTATAATAAGTTGAATTTGTTCGGCGTACGTTTCATGTACGTATAGACGCGTCGAGCGAATTCCTTAGAGGATTAGACAAGGATAGCAAGTGTGGCTCCTTGTCTTATACTAGTATTTTACATATTATTTGAAAAGTATATTTGAGTATTGAATATTATTTCTCTGGGTAAAATTTATTTTATAATTTGATGGTATGCAACCCAGTGTTGCCAAATATATTGAGTACCCGTGTCTTTCTCTCCCCAGAGTAAATAATTTAAAGTAAAAATTATTATTATTTTATTAGTTTACAATTTATATGTTATATTATTTGTAAGTTTGTATTTGAATTCCCCAGTGGATAATTTAAAATGAATTATTATTATTATCATTTGATTGTAATGAGTATATTTTAATTTGATAAAAATTTATTATAGAAAGTTAATTATATTAAACAATATTTGGGTATTGTAATCATTTATTGAGTTTATTTAAATATATTTTGAATTAAATAATTTAGAAAAAGGAATCCAGTGATAGCCAATATTTGTTTGTTTATTTCCTGGATATATTTAATAGTAATTATTTCTTATTATTATTTTTGTTCATTATATATTTATTTGGTTGTCATTCCGCTTGGTGCATACATTCTCGCTCAAGATACTGTCCCGTGATCTCTCCCCTGAAGAATTATTATTTTTGTCCGTTTTTAATAAAAACGGAATGGCGCCCTCGTGCACTAACCCAGCCTGAGGAGCTGGTCCAGGCACAACTTTACTTTATTTATAATTATTTATTGTTTTGAGTTATATTTATTATTTTTATTTTTAATTTTTAATACACTTGGGTGACCACATACGACTCCGGATTTTTATTCGCGTCTCCGTCGCGAAGAGAAAAACGGTTTACGTTATAACATAACAAATTATGAGGCTGAAGTCCTATTTGTCTTCACTGCTCCATTTTTGGACATTTTTTACTTTATTTTAATTGATGAAAAAGTATTAAAAAACTTGCATTGTAACAGAAGGGTGTCCGTTGTTATCCAAATTAGATTTTTTTACTTGGCCATGATATAAATCATTTGTTGGTGATCCGAAAATCATAAAAAAAAAAAAATAAAATTTTATTCTAATGCCGTTTAACCCTGCCTAAGTAATGATAATTTCCCATATTAGTACAATGAGAAAAATTTTATTACTCGGTAAAAATAAGTGTACAGCAATGACAAATCCACATGTTCGCAGAAAATTGACTGCTTTTCAGAAAAAGTCTCTCATATTTTTTTCGTGAATCCAACGTATAACGTATATCTTCCTGAAATTCTGCGACGGAGACGAGGAACAGTTTAATATAGTGTATGAGGTCATCCACCCGTAATAAATAAATAATAATAACCGATATCAAATGACTATAAATACCGAGATCAAATTAAAATAAAATAATAAGTTTAAATAATTGTCAAACTATAAATAATAATTACTTGTCGTGCCTGGACCAGCTCCTCAGGCTTGGTTAGTGCACGTAGGCCACAGACCATTTATTCAAAACAGACAAAAATTTTATTTGGGGGGAAATTTATGAGGGAAAATCCGAGCAAGTGATTCGTGGCGAAGCGGAAAAACACTCGAGTGACACAATAGAAATTAAATAAATGATAGAAAAATTGTAAATAAGCAATAGATAATTACTTAGAAATAATAAATAAGAGCAGGAAAAATAAATGAAAAACAGTAGGAAAAAGATGCAGAGGACAATAAGCATTAAACTTTCCCCGACAGCTGTTGGCTTCCGCATGTTTAATTTTTATAAACAATAATTAAAATCAATAATATTTCACAATATTTAATTTTGTTTAAATTAGTAACAATAATAATACTCAGTGATTACCAAAGATACAACTTAACAGTTATAAATTACCCCGGGGGATAAATTCGTCAGATAATTACCTCAGTATCAAGACGCCATATTCATACTCAATATGAGAAATAATAATATAATTTAATTTAACTGAAAACTAATATAATTTAGTTCAAATTTGATCGTAAACTTTAGTATTAAATAAAAGAAACGACTATTTCATTGTGAACTTGCTTAAATAATAAATAATAACAATATTTCGCTTTTATTTTTCAATATATCTCTCACGCTTGTGAGAGAGAGAAAGACACGGAAGTTTTAGTTCTCCCTCACATCCACTAGTCTAGTCGAGAAGTGAGTTTTCTGAGAAAAATCGTTGATATTCTCTTAAAAATATGGCGATTGGTGCATTGGATTCAGAATTTCATCCTGAGAAATGGGTATTTTTTTTTTTTTATCCGCCATTAAAAATTGCATTTGTTATAAACAAAAAACGAAGAGACAAAAAGGGAGTCTTCGTTTTTTAGCTGTAACTTCAAAACTATTAAAGATATCTGAAATTAAAAAAAGATCCTAAAAGAAGAGAAAATTTCAGTAAAATAAGTCTCGACTCCCCCAGTTGTAGCTCCATTATTTATAATTTTCATTTAACGTTGAAAGTTGGGCTCCGCGCGGCCGTTTCGGTGCCTACGCGCCGTCGCCAAGCAAAGTATGCAACACAAAATAATTTTTTTATAACATAAAATATTAATTTAAAAACCTGAATAAATTATAGTGTCATCTAGACACTTAAAGGAATATAGTCCCGCATAAAAAAAATTTTTAGCTCGATTTTTGTTTAAGTTATTTGATTGTTAATTAACAAATTTTTTGGAGACTTGAGTTTTTATAAAATCTCGTAAAAATGTTTAAAAAATGTGTCTATAAATTTTTTTTCTTTTGGGAGCTCTTGTTATAAGAATAATGAACAAGATTCCGTTGTAATAGTTTATAATAGTTTTTTCATTTGTTTATAACGATTTTTCAAAGTTATCAAAAAGTGAAATATCCGGTTAATGTTATAAAAAAAATTTTTTTCCCAAAATCTTTAATTTTGGTTGTTTTTGTATTCATCTATTGCGTTTAGTAGCTTGGCTAAAAAATTTTTAACATTAATTGTTTAAAAATTTTTTATAAACAAATAGACAAATTGAATATTTTTGAAAAATTTTTTTTGTCATTCTGTTGTCTTAGTAAAATAATGATTTTTAAAAAAAAATTTTTTCTTAAAAAATTTTTTTAATTGTTTATAATTGTTTTTTTCATTTATCCACCATTTAAATTATTTATTAAGAAATCATTTTTTTCAAAAATCATTATTTACAACTCTCAATATAATTATGAAAAAAAACAATTTTTTTATTTAAATTTTCTTTGTTTATTTTATAAACAATTTGTTATAAACAAATTTCCATTTTCATTATATTTTTTTTCCGTAGCTTTAAAAAATTACAAATACAGTCATGTGCATTAAAGTTGTGAAAAAAATTTTCCTCAATTTTTTAATAATTTTTAAAATACTTTACCCTATTAAAGTTGAAGCGGTCAACTATTTTATCAACTTATAAATTGTTATAACTTTTAAACTATTGATGATACGGTCTTAGACATTTAAGCCGATCTTTCAGACAATTTATTGATTTATATAATAAATTTTTTACATGCTTGATATCTATCATGGTTCAATTTTTATAAGCATTTGTTTATAAAAAAATGCATTACTTGAATTTTTAAATATCTCTATCTTTTAAACTATTGAAGTCACGGCTTTTATGATTCAAGACAATTTTATAGAGTAATTAATAAACTACTCAAAAATAATTTTTTTATATTTTTAATTCCATTTGTTTATCATTTTTTTTTATTTATTCAAATTATTGCACAGTTAAAGGTACATTCTTTGGATTTTACTGCCACATTTATCAAAATTTAAACAATACAATATAGAATCATAAACATAAACGACAAACAAAAGTAAGTATTTTCATTCTTCTTTATGCAAGTCTGACTAAAAAATTTAAAAAAGTTCGTTCAATTCCGTAAATGACTTTCAGGCTGCACTACTGGCAAAAATTTTAAGTGTTTGATTTGACAAACGTTAAGTAATGAATTGAACAATTCCAAAACCAAAAGAAATCAGCAAAAACAACATAAATTATTGGCGTTGAGTAGGAGTATAAAGTCAATAAAATCCAAAGAATGTACCTTTAACTGTGCAATAATTTGAATAAATAAAAAAAAATGATAAACAAATGGAATTAAAAATATAAAAAAATTATTTTTGAGTAGTTTATTAATTACTCTATAAAATTGTCTTGAATCATAAAAGCCGTGACTTCAATAGTTTAAAAGATAGAGATATTTAAAAATTCAAGTAATGCATTTTTTTATAAACAAATGCTTATAAAAATTGAACCATGATAGATATCAAGCATGTAAAAAATTTATTATATAAATCAATAAATTGTCTGAAAGATCGGCTTAAATGTCTAAGACCGTATCATCAATAGTTTAAAAGTTATAACAATTTATAAGTTGATAAAATAGTTGACCGCTTCAACTTTAATAGGGTAAAGTATTTTAAAATTTAATAAAAAATTGAGGAAAATTTTTTTCACAACTTTAATGCACATGACTGTATTTGTAATTTTTTAAAGCTACGGAAAAAAAATATAATGAAAATGGAAATTTGTTTATAACAAATTGTTTATAAAATAAACAAAGAAAATTTAAATAAAAAAATTGTTTTTTTTTCATAATTATATTGAGAGTTGTAAATAATGATTTTTGAAAAAAAATGATTTCTTAATAAATAATTTAAATGGTGGATAAATGAAAAAAACAATTATAAACAATTAAAAAATTTTTTTAAGAAAAAAATTTTTTTTTAAAAATCATTATTTTACTAAGACAACAGAATGACAAAAAAAATTTTTCAAAAATATTCAATTTGTCTATTTGTTTATAAAAAATTTTTAAACAATTAATGTTAAAAATTTTTTAGCCAAGCTACTAAACGCAATAGATGAATACAAAAACAACCAAAATTAAAGATTTTGGGAAAAAAATTTTTTTTATAACATTAACCGGATATTTCACTTTTTGATAACTTTGAAAAATCGTTATAAACAAATGAAAAAACTTTTATAAACTATTACAACGGAATCTTGTTCATTATTCTTATAACAAGAGCTCCCAAAAGAAAAAAAATTTATAGACACATTTTTTAAACATTTTTACGAGATTTTATAAAAACTCAAGTCTCCGAAAAATTTGTTAATTAACAATCAAATAACTTAAACAAAAATCGAGCTAAAAATTTTTTTTATGCGGGACTATATTCCTTTAAGTGTCTAGATGACACTATAATTTATTCAGGTTTTTAAATTAATATTTTATGTTATAAAAAAATTATTTTGTGTTGCATACTTTGCTTGGCGACGGCGCGTAGGCACCGAAACGGCCGCGCGGAGCCCAACTTTCAACGTTAAATGAAAATTATAAATAATGGAGCTACAACTGGGGGAGTCGAGACTTATTTTACTGAAATTTTCTCTTCTTTTAGGATCTTTTTTTAATTTCAGATATCTTTAATAGTTTTGAAGTTACAGCTAAAAAACGAAGACTCCCTTTTTGTCTCTTCGTTTTTTGTTTATAACAAATGCAATTTTTAATGGCGGATAAAAAAAAAAAATACCCATTTCTCAGGATGAAATTCTGAATCCAATGCACCAATTGCCATATTTTTAAGAGAATATCAACGATTTTTCTCAGAAAACTCACTTCTCGACTAGACTACACAATGATAATTTTTCTTTATCCAATATTTTATAATTTTGAAATAAAAATAATAATTTAACAACAATTCTGACCGCTGGGGTAATAAATCAAAATTAATAATAAACTTATTTAATTGCTTTAAATAACATTAAATATAAATGATAACGCTCAATATTCTTACAAATATTTTGAGTGAAAACAAAAAAAAATATCGGTCTGTCGGTTGACCCTGTGGGCCAGCCCCAAAACTTCCCGTTTATTTCGAGCTCCTTGAGTTCGAAAGATTGTCGTAGATACATTTTCAAGCTCTTCGAGCTTGAAAATACTTTTGTATGCTTTTGTTTTCGAAAGAAAATATTTTTTACCTTTTTTTCTCAAACGATATCTCTCGAACGAATAAGCCGATTAAGACGTTCAAGGCGGCAATCGACGCGTTTTATTGAGTTCTACAACTGATTAGATTTTGGAATTAATTTATCAAGTCGTTTTTGAGAAATGTTCCAAATACTAAAAAAATTTTTTTTTTTAATTCTTCGACAACGGTTTCCCTTGAGAAAATTAACCGATAATGATGTTTGGGGTAGCATTCGACGCGGCTTATGAAGCTTCAGAGCCCAGTTCAATTTGGAATCAATCCATTAAGAACATAAAAAGTTATGCAAAAAAATCATTTTTTAAAAAAGTTTATTTTTGGAATATCTCTGAACGAACCCTACCGATCAAGTTTATTTTTTTCCAGCTTCAAAATAATTGCAAACCGCGTCGAATGGCACCTTGAAGATCAAAATCAGTTCATCCGTTGAAAAGTTATAGATATTTACATACGTACATACGTACGTACGTACATACATTAGAGTGATTCATATTAGACCAACATTTTTTTTTTTCAAGTCCCACTCAAAAATCTTGTAGCATATAAAAAATAAAAAATTCTCACCAAATTTGAGCTCTTAATTTCAATTTGTAGAGGTCTCTCAACGAACTTTTATGATTTTTGTGGAAATTCGATTTAAATGCACTTAGAAACGAAACTATTGGTGATAAGCAAAAACTTCAAATGGCAATTTTGTAGATCATTTAATGCTCTGAAATAATGCCCTTGTGGATATCTTTGTACCACCAATAGTTTAACAGCTAAACGCTCTAAGATTTAAATTTGTTCTTAAAAAAAATAGTGTTGCGATCGATTTTAAGAGCTTGATATTAAAATGGAAATAACCAGCAAATTATGCGGAGTTAGAACAAACTTTATCTGAGATAATCTATGAGAAATAAAATTGTCTATAAAAAAGATTCTTTGATACTCTCTGATATGTCCGATGGTTTCACTGGAAAAGTAAAAAGATCTTAAAATTTACCATAAATCTAATTTCAATCTCCAATAACTTTTGAAGAAATGGATTTATCAAAAAATGATTAGGGACTTCTTTTGAAGAGCGTTCAATTATCTTCAAAAATGTATCCTGGGCTTATTTGTACAGTACGCCATCACCGAGATATAAAAATCCAAACTTAATATTTTCTTTTTCCCATGTTCTTTAAATGAGAAATAGAAAATAGGGATGAGACAGTTGTCGATATTAATATTGAGGGCTCTAATTTTAACAGACATCTTTTTTTACCTTCTTCCGAGTATAGATCCTGTTAGACTGTTGAAAATAACAAGTTGTCATAAAAGGACACACCGTAATAAATACATTGAAAGTGAATTTTAAGAACAAATTTAAATCTAAGAGCGTTTAGCTGTTAAACTATTGGTGGTACAAAGATATCCACGAGGGCATTATTTCAGAGCATTAAATGATCTACGAAATTGCGATGTAAATTTTTTGTTTATCATCAATAGTTTCGATTCGCCATCCATTGAAAGTATATCTTCGAAAAAATAGAACTTTAAGAGCGTCTTGAGGCTAAACTATTGGTGGTGCAGAGATAGTCATTAATGCATTATTTTAGAGCATTGAATGACCTACAAAATTGCCATTTGAAGTTTTCGTCTAACACCAATAGTTTCGTTTCTAAGTGCATTTAAATCGAATTTCCACAAAAATCACAATTTGCAACGCGAATTATGATGGAAATATTGAACTTACAAACTCGACTCAGAACTTTTTTGTAAAGCATTTAGTCTACTATAAAATGTCGAACGATATTTCGGAAAAAAAAATTTTTAGATGCGATGCAGATGTCAAAAATGAAAAAAAAAAGTTTTCCCATGTTATTTAAATGGAAAAACTAAAAGTTCGTTGAGAGACTTCTACAAATTGAAATTAAGAGCTCAAATTTGGTGAGAATTTTTTATTTTTGATATGCTACAAGATTTTTGAGTGGGACTTGAAAAAAAAAATGTTGGTCTAAAATGAATCACCCTAACATACATACATACATACACTCGGACATCATCGTGAAATTAGTCAGGATAGCTTCCTAGAACTTCAAAACGTCAAGATCTCTTAGAAATTCGATTTTCGAATCAAAAAAAAAAAAAAGGAAATTGTAGCTCCTAGTGCGTAGTGTTTGGATTAGAACTTCAAAATTTTTTGCAACAGCGGTTTTTGAGTAATCTTCGAAAATCCAGGGACTAAAAAATTTTCAAATTTTTTTTGCTTTTTTTTTTTTGGTCTACGGGCGTGGGAAAATTTTTTATTGCTTAACCACAATAAGGATCGGATACCTTTGTTATTCAGCTTTAATTTCATTTTTTATATACCTTGATACGACCATTTGTCGCCGAAATATCGGTCTTCAAATGGAAAAGGATCCTTTTGTCTTTGATTATCGATATCTCAGCAACGAATGATCGCACAGAAAGTTAATGGTGGGTTAACAACTTCAGGAAATTCAAGATACCACGGAATGCAGCGAAGGAAACGTGTTAAAAATAATTGGGCTTTGGTCTCTTAAATCCCCTAAAGTTGTCAAAAAAAAAATTTTCAAAAAAAATTTTTTTTTTGAAATTTTTTGTTTTGTTTTTTTGAAATTTCTTTATTTTTTGAAAATTTGAGCACTGTTCGAAATTAAAATGTGGAAGAAGCTCGGTAAAATTTGTTTTTTCACTTTGTTAAATATTATGAGCTTTTCAGAGCAAAAAACGTGATCCTTTAATTTTTTCAAAAATTCGATCGAGTGAAACAAAAAAACGGCTGGTTGGATTAATCTGGCTCTTTGTGTGGGCATATTGAACTGTAAAATGCACACTTAACATTATTGATTCCCACAGTATTTTTGATCTAGCGCTTGATTCTTCAAAAAACCACCAAAAGCCCTTTTTTTGTTGCATTTTTAAATTCATGTGACCACAGGAAAAAATTTTTTTTTCGAAAAAAAAAGGCTTATCGTTCAAGGGAATTTATTTAAGTTTTTGAAACCCACCATTAACTTTCTGTGCGATCATTGATTGCTGAGATATCGATAATCGAAGACAAAAGGATCCTTTTCCATCTGAAGACCGATATTTCGGCGACAAATGGTCGTATCAAGGTATATAAAAAATGAAATTAAAGCTGAATAATGAAGGTATCCTATCCTTATGGTGGTTAAGCAATAAAAAAATTTCCCACGTCCGTAGACCAAAAAAAAAAAGCAGAAAAAATTTGAAAATTTTTTTGTCCCTGGTTTTTCGAAGATTACTCAAAAACCGCTGTTGCAAAAAAAAATTGTGAAATTCTAATCCAAACAGTAGATACTTGGAGCTACAATTTCCTTTTTTTTTCCTTGTACGACCATTTCTCTCAAAGTTGTGGCCTGTTGAAAATCACCCAAAAATTTGGAATTTTTTTTTGATCCTTTAATTTTTTCCATTAGTGTATGATACAAAGTAATGCTAGTTGCTTAGATACGTGTTAGCTAGTTGCTGTGTATCTCTCTAATTGTATGCGTGTACTGTACCGTGTACTTGTGTGAACTGTTACTACCGAATATCGTATCCGCGTGGGGAAAATATTCGGCGATCGATGACGATCGATGATTGACGGACTTATTCGAAATTATGAATATTAAATAATATAAGTAGTGACGTGGTCGCTACATATAGATATATATACCGGCAATGTTTTACTACGTTGTACACCTATATATGTAGCGACGACTCTTTAGGTTTAGATTGAAGCTATCTCTGCCTAAATCGCTACATACCAAAGAGTGCAACGTTGTCAGTAAATGATGAATGTGTAAGGAATTTTGTACAGATGAGAATATTTACAATTGAGCGATGTATGTACAAATGAGAGAATGTGAAGAGAAGAGAAGGAAAAATGTATTTGTGGGGGAGAGGCGTTTCGTCTAAGTATACGATAGCTGAGACTTCTCAGTTAGGTGTGTCTATCGTATACCCCACCTAAGACGCCGAGTTGGAAGTAACATGTTGGATATGTTATATATTGAAATAGGTGTAGGGACGAGGTATTGCGAGAGGCATGTTGTGCAGTGCCATCTCGCAGAGTGAAGCCGAACCACCACAGGGCTCCCCTTCTTGGAAACAACGTTCAGGTCTTTGGTGTTTTTGCATCCGTGGCCATTCGGACCGCTTCTTTTTGAGGGAGGACAGTGTGTACTCAACCTGCGAAGGAAAGAACGAACCAGGAGCGAGAATTGTCTGAGTCCGAATCATCGCACAAGTGGGCGTACTTGTTTCTCTCAGTTTTTGGGAGTACTAGTCGCACTTCGACCTGTGAAGAGAGGTACGCGCCAAATGTGAATGTAGAGGACGTCAGATGCGTGATAAGGTATCACGTCGGGGTCACCAAATGTAGCGACGACTCTTTAGGTTTAGATTGAAGCTATCCCTGCCTAAATCGCTACATACCAAAGAGTGCAACGTTGTCAGTAAATGATGAATGTGTAAGGAATTTTGTACAGATGAGAATATTTACAATTGAGCGATGTATGTACAAATAAGAGAATGTGAAGAGAAGAGAAGGAAAAATGTATTTGTGGGGGAGAGGCGTTTCGTCTAAGTATACGATAGCTGAGACTCCTCAGTTAGGTGTGTCTATCGTATACCCCACCTAAGACGCCGAGTTGGAAGTAACATGTTGGATATGTTATATATTGAAATAGGTGTAGGGACGAGGTATTGCGAGAGGCATGTTGTGCAGTGCCATCTCGCAGAGTGAAGCCGAACCACCACATATATATATAAAATATCTGGATATCTTCAACAATATACAAAAAGAATGATTCAACGACGATTATCAATAATTATTTATGCTAAATACCACGTATCATTCGGTTAGCCAATATAAATTCATTTCACTCGCCACGGCGACCAACAACTACCGGGGGTGGGGAGGGGGGAGTTATCATGTGAACATATATACCGCGAAAGAAATACAAAGTACTTACTCAAAAATCTAATCTCCAGATAACAAATCCAAACGGTACCAACAAAAGGTTCGCCCCGTAAATGATAACTTCTGTTAACTTCAATTTTCAGCCAAAAATACTAAATACAATTTTTCTCTCAAAAGACCATGTCCGTGCACAATAACTGCCCGTATCTTTCTGAAAAATAATTCCGTTATCCTCCACCTGTTGGTCGTCAGCCACGGGGCGCGATCATCGCCCTTAATTACCATGATAATTATTTTTACTAGCCCTGGGCCTTGTTTCAAATTAAAAATATAAATTATAAACGTAATTTCTCGCGACCTACATGATACATAGATAATGATTTTAATGTATGAACTATTCATTCATATCCTCTGCATATTTTTATTCTATCGAATAAATTAAATAATAATTATTCAAAATCAAAGAAATAACGTCGGTAATATAGCAAAGGTATCGATTTTCCCCTACCCGGCGGTCAATATTTTTCCAAAACCTCAACTGACATCCTTAGTCGGATGACAAGTTTAAACAAAGCAATGCGTTAACAATTGTTGGGGCATAATGTTACGCTGGATTATGCATACCAACTGTTTTAAAATTATAAACAAATCCTTAAAATACTTAAAATTAACAAAAATCGATGGTTTGTATTTTTAAATTATAAAAATAAAATTATCTCGCACACGTGCTCTCTCATACTCAGCGCGCATGCGCTAGCACTGTGCACGGACTGCTGTCTCCATCGGCAAAATGGCGGAATGCTCGCGTAACGATTCAAATTCAAACATATAACTAACATATTTAGCTTACAACTAATTAATATTAAATTAAATAATTTAAATCGTGACGTGACAAATGGATTAAGAGATTTTGAAGGTCAAAGTTTGATTTGTTCAAAAAAATTGGCGTTTTCGTTTGAAACTTTATTGCTTTTTAACACATAGACATAGAATCAAGTGCTATAACTTTTCCTGCAGAAAATTTATCGCTCTTCAAAAAAGATTTCTTACACTTTTTCCGTAAATCCAACCATTAAAGTGATATCGAAGCTCAAAGTAGATTTCAAATATAATATTTTTCGGTAGAAATTCTATAACCAATCAGTAAACAGGTATATACTTAGGTTCCTAACAATTGTTTCTCGGGATTTCCCGCTCAACTAAAATGGTATTTAAAATTTTTTTGATTAGTAGTTAAACAGAAAGGGGTTACTCCCCCGATACGACAGTGATCTACCTTACTTACCGCGGATGTGGGCCAAGTCCTCGTTAAAAATGAGGATTTGGGTCTTACTCTACCTTACCGGCTGTCACCAATATCTGCGGCCGGTAACTAGTAAATTTGCCACCCCAAGTCCTCATTTGAAGTGAGGATTTGGGCATAGGAAATATTCGAAGTCCTCAGTTGTGGTCGGTAACCCGTACAGTTGGGACCCCAAGTCCTCATTTGAAATATCTCTTAAACGGTTGAATTTATCAAAAATATCTAAGAGACCTCTTTTGTAGAGCGGTAAATTTCCAACGTGAGAAGTACTAGGAACTTAAGTATGTATTTGTTTTGTAAATAGTTACAGAATTTCAATCGAAAAACATTGTTTTTTGAATATATCAACTTTGAGCTTCGATATCACTAAATATATCACAAATAAATGATTTATAAATCATGGCCAAGTACAAAAATCTAATTTGGGAAACAATAGACACCCTATTGTAACAGTGTGGTAAAAGTATCTTCATTCGCATTAAAAAAATTAATTATGTTATTGCATTTTTTACAAATTATTTTATTTACATTTTTCGAGTGTCTAAAACTAGCACTAAAGTGGCCAAAAACGTTACCTCTACCCTTTTTATTACCGTAATATACTTACCCGGGAGGAAAAGTTCTTATATGATCATATATAAATCATATAAAAGTGATTCATATAAAATCATATAAAGTTTTATAATGGAATAGGTCCTATAAAAACTTATATGACTTTTTAAAATCGTATATAATCATATAAAATCCTATAAGATCATATCCCAGTGAACACACCAACGTAACAGTGATATTACATCTAGAGAACATGTAACGTAATAAAGTCAACGTAAATTTTACATTCTGATTATATAAATTGTAATGTAAATGGTACGTCAAATTTGTGACATAAATGTGACATTAAGATTACAAGTAGTATGGTCAACTATAGCGGCCCCCACCACAAAGTGGTGGTAGAGCCCAGAGCGTGGTGGGGTCAGCCGCGAGTCCGCCGGTCGTTGCGGGCAGTCCAAAAGAGTGTGTATATATATATATATATATATATATATATAATATACATTTTGAATGTATAGTACCAAGCATGAATAATATATATCAATAGACATAGATTTTTACTTACCTTCAGGTTTATAATATCCATAAATAAATAAATAATCAAAAACCTATTTATATGCAATAATGATATTGATTATTTATTTACGATTATTTATAATGATATATTTATATATATTAATTATTATATATTATCAATTAATATTTAGTAATAGTATTATTAATCATAAGTTTATTATAATATAGCCTCTATGCGCTCATGTAGAGCAATTATAGGATCCATATTGACAGAAAAGTCATAGGGTCTATTATACTTCATGTATGACGATTTATTTTTAAGGTAGAGTTGAAGACGAACATCGTTGGTTTCTTCTAAATTTTCGTAGAGTGGCTCCAGTACAAGCGGCAAGTTGCACCCCGTCAGCTTTTTTATTTTGTCTAGTATATCTAGACCCTCGAGAGGCGAATAAGCTGTATAATAAAGATCTCCAACGAGATCGTACACTTGTTTTAGAACCTAAACACGTATGATTATTAATTTTATATTTAAAAATGTTATTTGGTATTTAAAATTTTAACTCACATGTCTTTCAAGACGCAGTAGACAGAGTATAAAAAAACGCATACCAATATAAGCAGCCATTGCGTTATAGATTGTAATTAATTTTGTATTTATCTAATTATTTATTTAAACGTTGAAAAAGTTAAGCTTTTATTTTTATTAATTTGTTAGGCGTTGAAAAGTTGTTATATTTTTATTAATTTGTTTTTTGTGCTCTTACACTGAGTGCTATAGTTCTACTGAGTAATGCATTGTTTAGTTACTGTGGATGTCTATGGGATGCATCTCTAATTACACCTCGCTGCAGATTTATATCTCGATAAATGTATGCTGCGCGACAATTTTGCAACTAAAATATATACTTCAATAAAATTTAAGGCTTATAAAATCTAATGATTAATAAATAATAAACATTATAGGATGCTTTGAGATATTTGAATATTATTTCAAACAATTACCAATATATATAAATATTTTTAAATCCATACTTTATTACCAGATGTCAAAATTTAAAAATATTTAAAATTTTATTTTTATTTCAGTCATAATCTTATTTAAATTAAATATATTTATTCGTTTTCAGTTAAAATTTGCAAATATTGAATAATTTTTAGGTGCTTTGTACAATTTAAATTATTTAATGCGTCTAAGAGGTAAAAAGACTTTATCCGTGCGTCGCTAAGTTAGTGTTTATTGACGATGGTAAATTAGCGTAACACATTATCAAGTGCATGATAATAGAGGTAGCGCCTCAATATATAGATATATAGACATAATGACAACTAATTTAATATATATATATATATATATATTATAACGTAAAGAATTCCATTCAGACATATTTAGCATACGCCAATACGCCAAATTCTGCGCTACAACTTCGTTCTCTGCGTTTAGTTTCCAGTCTCAATACGAATACGGGCGCCAGATAATTTTTATCACTGGAATTACCAAACCAGTAAATCTTAATAATTCGATAAATTTTTGATCTGTGGAACTATCTCAAAACCACGCATAAGTAAAAACTGGATAATTTTTGATCTGTAGAATTGTCACCAAAACCACGCAAACTAAATAAAAACTATAACTAAAACTCTAACGAAATGCTCAAAACTTATAAGCAAAATCAAAAACAGAGACTAGAAAACTAAAAACAGAGTTACGGTATGCCATGGTGTCGCTCAGTGTGTAGGTTTATGGAGAGAGGGAGTGGTCCGGGTTACATCATTCCAAATTCATGTAGATTATTAGTGGATTTGCAGTTTTTATTAAACAACAATAAACTCAAATCTCTATTTAACAATAAACAAAATACTGTAGCATCGTACAAATAATTCTTCTTTATAACAAAATACTGAATCTAATAATAAGGAAATTAATCTTAACAAAAAGTTAAATTGACATCTAAATGATACGTTACAATATATTCTAAATAAATTAATTAATTACTAGAGCTAAATAACAATCAACTAATTTTCAGTAAACTAGAACAATAAATTATAAAACTGATACTCTAGAACATTTTCTTTAACAAAACTAGTAAAACTAACGTACATGGGTCTAATATTGACGTTAATTAGACGACAATTGGTTTAATAATCAAACATCTCTCTTATAATTATTTTACAAAATAATATTAACAATAAATCGTGAACATGACTCTAACTGTAACAATATTCTCATAATTCTCTCAGATCTTACATATTTTCTTTATTTAAAACAGTAGTATGATATCTCAAGATTTTGACTCGAACTCTATTAATTATTAATAATTACAATAATTATTTCATACCTGATTACTGATGAATAAAATATCAAGTAACGTCTTACACTGTTTTAAAATAATACTTCTGTAGCAATACTCTTAATCTGTAGCTTACCGCAATGCCATGATACTGTAGCCATTACTGGACACGTCTGCTCGCCTCAAGCGACCAGAGCTCAATGCTCACGTCCGTACTCTTCGAAGGTCTCCCTTCGACTTCTCAATTCTCAATCATCAAATCCAAAACCTCAACTAAATCTTATCATTATCTATAACTGACCTCTGTATTCTAAATCCATAAATCAATTTCGAACTCTACTATGTCGGTAACTGGAGGCTATACCTCACCAAACGTATTCTCTAAGCCTGATTTGAGTATGGATATCCTTGGTAGTTACTCTCCTGGAACAGACTTCAGCTGGGATCGTAAAACTTAAAACTAAGTGACCTATGACTTCCTCAGCGGTACAAGTGGTCATAGCTTGTCCTCTGAGGCCTGTCAGACAAAATCAATTAAAAATGACCAAACGGCTTCCACAACAGCAACGGTCACAAAACTACTGTTGAGGCCTGCCAAACCAAAACTCAAAATCTGATCCCAATCTGCATCCATCAAATTCCTTATACACTGGAGCGCTAGCGTTTCAGTTAGACCTCTGCAATCTACCAAGAAGTCTCATAGGGATAGAACTAGGTTCTATCATCAGATGATACCGGGTGACTAATTCAAGTCCCGCTCCACGGTAACACTGACTTCTCCACATACTCAAAATTCCAAAACTGTAGACTAAAACTCAAACTTTATCAGTATCTCAAACAAAAATCTCGAACAATATTCCATATTTTATTTCTATAATTCTGATTCTGAATCTTTACTTTAATTTTTCTTATCAAAACCCTTAACTGTAGCTAGACGTTACTCCATATTAAATTCTTAAACTTTAACTTAATCAAAAATCTGTATCAAAAATCGTTACTACCTGTATGCTAAATTCTAAGTCTTGAGTTACCATGCTCGTAAATACGATAAAATCAGTTGGTGCTTGTGACGTTCACTTTGATTTGACCCCCATACGAAAAATAACGTCACAATATATATATATATATATATATATATATATATATATATATATATATATATATATATATATATATATATATTAACTTTATTAAAAATATCGGCATAACATCACCTAATTATAATTATAATTCATAGTATTTTACAGGAAATATTTAAAGTAACTTACCGTAGTTTATAAAATGTAAATTTAAAATTATTATTTTTAAATCATTCATGACAGAGTGTTTAGCTTGCCAAGTCTGGTCGCACCTAGTATTATAGACGAATATTAGGGCGCCACTGGAAGATGGACTCGGCCTTCCAGAACCGGATGTTGTATGATTTTATTTTAATCAATTAAATTAAATTAATATAATTCTCAGAGTCGTTTGTAATATTTTGTGAGAGAGGTGAGGAATGGAAAAATGAGTGAAATAATGCTGATCAAAATTTTATTAATTTTAGCACCTTGCTTTATTAACTAACCAATAATTTCCTTATGACAAACTAATACTTATGACAAACTAATAATCTTCTGACAAACTAATTTCCTCCCCGGGTAAAAAAAATTATATATAATTATATATAATTATTAGGGTGGCCCAAAAAAACGGACTATTTTTTTTTTTTCGATCTCGCGTGAAAATTTGTTGGTTTACGATGTTTTAAGAAGCCTCTCCAAAAATCAGCTCGATAAAAAATTTTTAAAAGGTCGCTCACGAATTTTGAAAATATCAAAAATGATTGAAATTCGGATTTTTTACTTCTAAATTTTTCCTTTCTCGTGGCAGCATTAGTTTATATTTGTAAAATCATGACAATTCTGGAAATTTCAGCCCAAAATTTAAATATTTAAGCGGCGCTCAAGAATTTTGATTATTAACTGATAATATGTGATTAATACTTTGAATTAGTTTTTGTATTTTTTTATAACTCAATTATTGTCATTCCACTAAAATATAACTTTTGCATAACCAAAAATATACAGGACAGTCTTAAACAATAAAATTTGCTAAGTTTTGAATAAGCGAAAAAACTTAAAAATTGAATTAAAAAATAGAAAAGTATGTAAATAACTTATTATTTTTATTTCTCGGGTTATATTTTCATTTATTGTAATGCAAATTGATGATGAAAAAATCGAGAAGCTTTATTATCAATATTCAAGGGTCGCTCGAAAACATCCAAAAGACAGCACTCGGAAACATTCAAAATTCTTGAGCGAGGTTTAAATATTTAAATTTTTGGCTAAAATTTTCAGCGTAGTCATGATTTTACGAATATAAACTAATGCTGCCACGAGAAAAAAAAAATTTTGAAAAAAAAAATCCGAATTTCAATCATTTTTGAAATTTTCAAAATTCGTGAGTGACCTCTTGAAAATTTTTTATCGAGCTGATTTTTGGAGAGGCTTTTTAAAACATCATAAACCAACAAATTTTCATGCGAGATCGAAAAAAAAAAAATAGTCCGTTTTTTTGGGCCACCCTAATAATTATGCATAATTATATATGAAAAATGGCCCTATATTATTATATATAATTACATATAACTATATATAATTATATATAACTATATGTAATTATATATAACTATATATAATTATATATAACTATATATGATTATATATAACTATATATATTTATAAATAACTATATATAATTATGTAGAACTATATATAATTGAATTCCTATGCAACTTGTTAAATAAATTGTGAATTTTTGTATAGTAGAGGCTTTACGCTTTTTATTTAAATCATTTTTTTTTTAAGTCCAAGTTTAATTTCTAAGAAAAATTATTTATGGAAACATTGATAATAAATATTTTTGTCATTATGTAATATAGAATGTACTATATTACCATCAAAAAAGGTACTTGTCACTCTGCCAAATAACGGAGGCGTACCCGGGCCAAAATAGTCTCAAGTTTCGAATTTAACAGTTCTGAAATAAGTTTCTTACTAGAGACACACTTTAAATGGTGGGCGCGATCTCGTGGCGAGCTCCGAACTACTTCCACTGCTGCTTATAGCACCGGTGACTTCTCTCTCCTACATACATATATACACTTATCCAAAAAATTAAAGGAACAAGAAAATTTTATAAAATTTTTAGTGATTTTTGGAAGTCTGTATTTTAGTGAAAAATGATCGTATCGAAAAAATAAAAAAAGCGAATTGAAGCTTGAAATTTCTAGTTTAAAGATCTTTCAGCCAAATAATTTTCTGAGCCACAGTTTTTGCGGAATCATAAGAAATATGCCGAGACAAAATTTTTCTAAATTTTCCAGTTTTGTTTTTTAGGTCTACGGGGCCGGGAAAATTTTTTTCAAAAAAACCAATTCATAGCTCGTTTAGGAAATTTATTCAGCTACAATTTGCTTTTTTTGTTTCTCTGTACGACAATATGCTGCTGAGATATCAGCCTTCAAATGAAAAAGGGTCCTTTTGTCTTTGATTATCGATATCTTAGCAACTAATGGTCGCACAGTAATTTAAAGGGCAGTTTGAGAAACTTGAATAAATGCCCTACAAGCTTAATTTTCGATTTTTTTGAAAAAAAATTTTTTTTCATCCTTAATATCAATTTGAAAAACCCACAAAAAATGGCCATTTTCTGGTTTTTTAGTCAACTCATCGCTACTTTGTAAATATCGATAAAAAAAATAATGTTGCCAGGTGATTTTACAGCTTAATGTACCCCCAAAAACCCTGAAAATTTTCAGATTGATCCATCAAACCGTTTGTCCGGACCGATTGCCCAAAGTTTTATAAAACAATTAAAGGAACAAGATTTGTTCCTTAATTTGTGTAATCATTACCAAAATGAAAAAATTGATTTTTTTCGGATTTTCTTTCATTTTCACGTTAGTTATTCGGTAAATGTAAGGTGAAGAGAAAAAAAAAATTTTTTTTCAAAAAACGAAAAAAAAAAAAAAAAAACCCGAATAAAATGTAAAAAAAAAAATGTTAAAAAGACTCTTGTTTTATCTCGTTTTTTGAAAAAAAATTTTTTTTTCTCTTTACCATACATTTACCGAATAACTCACGTGAAAATGAAAGAAAATCCGAAAAAAATTAATTTTTTCATTTTGGTAATGATAACACAAATTAAGGAACAAATCTTGTTCCTTTAATTGTTTTATAAAACTTTGAGCAATCGGTCCGGACAAACGGTTCGATGGATCAATCTGAAAATTTCCAGGGTTTTTGGGGGTACGTTAAGCTGTAAAATCACCTGGCAACATTATTTTTTTTATCGATATTTACAAAGTAGCGATGAGTTGACTAAAAAACCAGAAAATGGCCATTTTTTGTGGGTTTTTCAAATTGATATTAAGGATAAAAAAAAATTTTTTTTCAAAAAAATCGAAAATAGAGCTTGTAGGGCATTTATTCAAGTTTCTTAAACTGCCCTTTAAATTACTGTGCGACTATTAGTTGCTAAGATATCGATAATCAAAGACAAAAGGACCCTTTTTCATTTGAAGGCTGATATCTCAGCAGCATATTGTCGTACAGAGAAACAAAAAAAAGCAAATTGTAGCTGAATAAATTTCCTAAACGAGCCATGGATTGGTTTTTTCGAAAAAAATTTTCCCGGCCCCGTAGACCTAAAAAACAAAACTGGAAAATTTAGAAAAATTTTGTCTCGGCATATTTCTTATGATTCCGCAAAAACTGTGGCTCAGAAAATTATAAGGCTGAAAGATCTTTAAACTAGAAATTTTAAGCTTCAATTTGCTTTTTTTATTTTCTCAATACGATCATTTTTCACTAAAATACAGACTTCCAAAAATCACTAAAAATTTTATAAAATTTTCTTGTTCCTTTAATTTTTTGGATAAGTGTATATTGGGGTGTCCCAAAAAAAAACAAATACTTTTTTTTTAAACTCTTATGAGCCCAAAAGTTACTTTATATTATAAAAAAAAGGCCATTCGGTAGCCGAAATGGAAGGTAGATTTTTCAATTAATCAATATAAAAAGTTAGTTTTATACATACATATCTTGTGATATATGTTAGTGTATAGTCATGTCATAAATTAAACTCATTTTTCAAGAGTTAAGGTAAAAAAGGACAACGATTATTTTCGATAGAGAACTTCAGATAGTTGATTTGACATAACACTATATAGGTAATAAACGTTGTACCAAACTAACCTTCACATAAATGAAAAATATTGAAAATTTAATTAGTATTAGATCATAATTGTAATCGCTGTTACAATCGCAAGATCAGTTATAATTATAGGACGTACAGGTACCATTGGAACATCATAAATAATAAGATAAATACTTTTAAAATATGAAATAGCTGTGAAATTTACAGGTTATTTGGTTCACAATAAAATGCACGTAACAAAATTGTTTTATAATGAGAAATGCATAAGTTATCTGGTATGGAAACCATATTTTCAACATTTTTTGATTCCATTAAAATTTTCAAGGCTTTCAAATTATTGGAAGAAATAGTCAAAACATGAAGCTTAGAGTAATAAATTAAAGATTATTAGACGAGTTTTCAGATACTTTTTACGGAAATCGTCTATGAATATTAGTTTTGAAGTTATATAAGCTTTAGTAGTGATTAATAACTGATTTTTACGAAAAATCATGAAAATTTCAAACAGCCATAATTTCAAAACTATCTGAACGATTCAGCCCATCTTTGAACTTGATCGAGGTAGTCACCTATAGAATAAGTGTGGTAAATTTCATTAAAGTTCGATAAGAAGTGTGGGCGCTATCGTAATGACAAGACCAGTGATAATCATTGGGATGAGAGGTACATTTGATACATCATAAATAATAAAAGAAATACATTTAAAATACAAAATAGCAGTGAAATTTACAGGTTATTTTGTGCACAATAAAATACAACTGACGAAACTGGATTTTAATGAGACAAACATAATTTATGTGGGATGAAAACCATATTTACAACATTTTTTGATTCCGTTAAAATTTTCAAGGCTATAAAATTATTGGAAGAAATGGTCTAAATATAAGGTTTAAGGTCACAAATTGAAGCTTATTAGTCAAGCTTTAAAATACTTTTTACAGAAATTATCTATGAGTTTTAGTTTTAAAGTTATATGGACTTTAAAAGTGATTAAATACTGATTTTTTCAAAAAATCGTTAAAATTTCAAACAGCTATAACTTCTAAACTAATCGACCGATTCAGCCCATCTTCGAACTTAACCGTGATAATTACACATAAAATAAGTGTAGAAAGTTTCATTAAGATCGGATAAGAACTGTAGACGCAATCGTGTCCTCAAAAGTCGGTTCTATTACATAAATATATATATATATATATATATATAAATATATATATATATATATATATATATATGGGGCATTCCACGCCAAATCGGACGGTTTCAAAATTTATTTTTCCGATTTTCTTAATTTTTGGGTATTTTTTAGTACCCCTCAAAAGAGGCTTCCTGGTAAATTTTGAGATTTTTTTGATCAATGGTTTAAAAACTATCGAATTTTAGAAAAAACCGCTCTTTTTATGGTTTTTTGATCATAACTTTCGTAATAATGGTCGAAATTCAATGTTTTTTTTTTTCAAAATTTTCGTTTTTAGATGGCCTTTAAAGAAAAAAATACAAAACAAATATACGAAATGATTTTAATCGCGATTTTTGAATTTTAAGTTTTCAACTGTGTTTTTAAAAAAAGATGCATCCTTCGATTTCCTTGAAAATTTTCTATTTTAAACTTCTATCCATTCTGCAACTTTTAAGCCCGGTCCGGTAGTGGGCCTTCCATAATTACTATTTTTTTCGATTTTTGAAAATTTGAAATAATTTTTTTTCGCTATAAATGATTATCAGTTCCGATTTTTGACACTGTATACTTGTTTTTTGCATATTATAAATTGATTTCAATATTTTTTGGTTTTGAGTAGGGATTTAAAAGCAGTAAGTAAAAGTTAATGCTATTTATGAGCAGTTATAATAAATGTTTTTATTTATTAAGAAGCAACTATTTCGAAGCAAAAGGAACATTAGATTTGCTATAAATTACAGCTAAGACCATTACAGGAGCTCAAAAATTCAATATAATTATTCGAAAACGCGTAAAGCATGAAACGTTTTTAATTATTTCCGGGTTTTTTCGAAAATTTAATATTAACGATTATTTCATGCTTTGCGCGTTTTCGAATAATTATATTGAATTTTTGAGCTCCTGTAATGGTCTTAGCTGTAATTTATAGCAAATCTAATGTTTCTTTTGCTTCGAAATAGTTGCTTCTTAATAAATAAAAACATTTATTATAACTGCTCATAAATAGCATTAACTTTTACTTACTGCTTTTAAATCCCTACTCAAAACCAAAAAATATTGAAATCAATTTATAATATGCAAAAAAACAAGTTATAACGGTGGGCCCTGGCTATCTCGTGTCCGATAGCCACGAACCACAGTTACTAAAATTTCCCGAATAAATAATTAATTAATAATAAATTATTAAATATAAATATGAATTATAATTATTTTATTTGTTGGTTCTGGAAGGCGGGAAATAGATCTCAGAGGTGGGTCGACTCGTTCTGACCGGACACGCGGCTGAAAACACAACTTATTCTAGACGACGTTGGTGATAAAAGAAATAGCTGATAATAGATTCAAATTAATTATATAAATAAAATTTTATTTAACCAAAACCCATATATATACAAATATCCCCTTTTCTTAGAAATTTAATTGTAATTGAATTAAATATTAAATATTAAATAAGTATCGCGTTGAAGAGAGAGAAATGTATTATTGAAAATATATATGTATTAATCTTATCTGAGTTATTTCATATACGACGTACTGATGGGATGGGCCGTCGGTTCATCCTTGCAGACTCGTTGATGTCTTTCCTGGGTTGGCTCCTCGGGTTCCTGGGCGGTAATGATGAAAGAAATCACACAGCACTTGGAATAAACTTTAACCCGTGGTTTTATAAACCAATTTTCAGTGAAAATAAAAAAATCGTACGAACAAATTAAACTTAAGATTTCTCAAATTTATTAATGAATTTTACTGCAGCGTGACTATTCAGTCAATCACTTGCACTTGAGTGACGATTCAGATTCAACTGCCTTAGGTCCCAACCTCTGATGACCCCTACCTAATTAAGCGCAAATGACCAATTCACGGTCACCTGCTGCGCGAGATCATCCCCTATGGTCTAGCGCCTAACTCAGCCGAACTCAGCAATCAGGCTGTGATGAGAGGGAGAGAGGAAGACCAAAACCAGACAGAGACAGCGAGAGAGCCGCACTCTCACGTCGTAGACCAACGCAGCCCGGTTACAAAGTATACAGTGTCAAAAATCGGAACTGATAATCATTTATAGCGAAAAAATTATTTCAAATTTTCAAAAATCGAAAAAAAATAGTAATTATGGAAGGCCCACTACCGGACCGGGCTTAAAAGTTGCAGAATGGATAGAAGTTTAAAATAGAAAATTTTCAAGGAAATCGAAGGATGCATCTTTTTTTAAAAACACAGTTGAAAACTTAAAATTCAAAAATCGCGATTAAAATCATTTCGTATATTTGTTTTGTATTTTTTTCTTTAAAGGCCATCTAAAAACAAAAATTTTGAAAAAAAAACATTGAATTTCGACCATTATTACGAAAGTTATGATCAAAAAACCATAAAAAGAGCGGTTTTTTCTAAAATTCGATAGTTTTTAAACCATTGATCAAAAAAATCTCAAAATTTACCAGGAAGCCTCTTTTGAGGGGTACTAAAAAATACCCAAAAATTAAGAAAATCGGAAAAATAAATTTTGAAACCGTCCGATTTGGCGTGGAATGCCCCATATATATATATATATATATATATATATATATATATACATACATATATAAATTTTTTCACGAATGGTATTTTTGAACTCTACTCAACTAATTATGATAGTTTATGACAAAATTCCTTGTAAAATCGACCATGAGGACAAATACAATAGTTAGATTTTTAAAAAAATCTACCTAAAAAAACTTCACCTAATTTTAGCCAGATATCTTTAGACTTGAACTACCACAAAGGGGGTCCCCTTTCCCATTTAAAATACACACGAAAATTTTTCAGTTTAGTTTTTAGTTATTAAGACTATAAAAAATTTTTTTTAATTTCACCTGGTATAATTTCGTAGGAAATAAAATTCTCTACAAAAAGTGCTGATGCAATTTGTACATCAAACAAACTGGGAAAAAGTTACGGGGCGTCAAACATCGACAAAAATTTAGTTTCCTCAGTATTAAATTATTTTTTGTTGTTTTTTATTTTAATTCTATCGAAATTTTTTTTTCAAATAATGACAAGCACGGTCTTGTAGTGAATTTAATTTCCTACAAAAAGTATCCGGTATTATATATACGTCAAATGAATGCGAAAAATGTTAAAGGGTTTTAAATATCAATGAAAAATCAAGTTCAATTTTCGTTGATATTTAAGTTCGGAAAATTGATATTTTTTAAACTTGATTTTTCGTTGACATTTAAATCTCTGTAACTTTTTTTTTATTCATTTAACGTATGTATGATATCAAATACTTTTTGTAGAAAATTAAATTTCCTACAAGACTCTGCGTGTCTTTATTCGAAAAAATTTTTTTTATCAAATAAAAATTAAAAATAAAAAAAAATAATTCGAGGAGACTAAATTTCTGTCGATCTTTGAAGCCCCGTAATTTTTTTCCAGTTTGTTTGACGTACATAATGCATAATCACTTTTGTGTAGAGAATTGATTTCCTACAAAATGATACCAGGTTGAATTTAAAAAAAAAATTTCACCGTCTTAATAACGAAAAATCAAAATGAAAAGTTTTCGCGTGTACTTTAAATGGAAAAGGGGGTCCCCATTTGTGATAACTCAATTTAACAGATCTTTGGCTGAAATTTAGTGAGAATTTTATTAGTAATATAAAGTAACTTTTGAGCTCATAAGAGGTTAAAAAAAAACAATTTTTTTCTTCTTTGTGGTATCCAAAAATCAAAAGTATAAATAAAAATGAAAATTTTGGTACCACTCCAGGCTCCTAATGGTATTAAGGTTTGTCTCAATCAATTTTTCTATTTTCCGTTTAAATAACCCGGAAAAAAAAATTTTTTTTTTAATTTTTTAGCTCACAAAGCAATCAACGGATTTTTATGCACAATAAATGTTTTCGTAGGACATTGAACGCTCTACAAAAAAAGTCACACATAATTTTTTGATAAATCCCACTGTTCAAAAGTTATTTAAGCTTCAAGTCAAATTTATAGGAAATTTAGAGATTTTTTTACTTTTCCGGTGAATTTCGAAAAACTTTGTTCGTTATAATTTGTAAGGAATAAAATTATCTACAAAACGAATCCTACGATATTTTTTGATAAGACCTTTATATCCACCGGAAAAGTGAAAAAATCTCAAAATTTGCTATAAATTTGACTTGAAGCTTAAATAACTTTTGAACAGTGGTATTTATCAAAAAATGATAAGAGACTTTTTCTGTAGAGCGTCCAATTTCCAACGAAATCATTTACGCTAAAAAAATGACAGATGATCATATATAATTATATGCAATTATATATAATTGTATGCAATTATATATAATTGTATGCAATTATATATAATTGTATGCAATTATATATAATTGTATGTAACTATATATAATTATATATAATCATCTGAGATTTTTCTTAGCGTTCTATATAATTGTATATAATCTTGTAAAATTATATATAAGTGTATAAAATTATATATAATCAGTTGAGATTTTTCTCATCGTTATATATAATTATATATAATTCTGTATAATTATATATAATTCTATATGAATCATATATAATTTTATATAAATCATATATAATTATATAGAATTATATATGATTATTTTGAATTATATATAATTTTTTTTACCCGGGTCGTCCCCTGGACGGTATTACTTATGACAAACTAAATTATCTCGTCCCCTGGACGGTATTACTTATGACAAACTAAATTATCTCGTCCCCTGGACGGTATTACTTATGACAAACTAATTTTCTTCGTCCCCTGGACGGTATTACACACACACCCACAATTATTAACCTCGTCCCCTGGACGGAAAACCTTAAAATAGTCCCCTGGACATTAACCTTAACCTAATTTAAAAACATCCCCTGGATGTGTATTTACTTACAACTAAAATGTCCCCTGGACTTATCACAGACACAGTTAAATTTTACTTAAAACTACTTGACTCGACTTTGTATTTAATTTTTTTCTATACTCAATGACAATCATATTTTTACTTAATACTCGACTTAAATTTTCAATACAGAAGTTCCACTAATAATTTTAATTCTTATTACTTTCCACTGATTTATTTAATTCACTTATATTTATTAATTAATTAATTCTGGTTTATTTTAATTATTAATTAATTAATTTTTCGCCAATAACTTTCATTATTAGTTGCTTCCAAATTTATATATATTTAATTTGCTTAATTAAATCTGATAATTATTCGTAACATACTTCAATATTCAATTCAATTTACTGCCCAAATAATCCGTGCTTGTTTTACTTGACAACAACTTTACCGTGATTTTCCTAGCGTCTTTTGATTTTCAGATTTTACAATTTATTAATTTATTACTTTAAAATTAATTTAAAACTATATTTACGACTAGAATTACGTTTGGAATTGACTAGAATATTCGGCCCGGGAAATGGCGTCACGAGGCCTGAACTTACGATTTTCAAGACACGGATAATTTACTCAAGGCGGCCAACAGGCCTGGAATACTTTTATAATTAAGACTGAATTTGAATTAATTTTATTATTGAAAAATTGACGCGAAGATTTATTTTATTCCAGCCGAGAGGCCTTGAATATAATAAATTGAGAGTTTACAACAAAATGGCGATTGCGCGACAAAAGAATTGATGGAAAGTTCGAGACACGTGGTTAAACCGGCCGACAGGCCTTGAACTATTAATATAATTTAACGGAGTCAACAGGAAGATGTTAAGTAATTTATTTATAATTAATTCGGCCCTCTAATAATTAGGAGAGGCCTTAATTAATTATAATTTTACCTTTAGGAAAATTTCAGCCTTCAACCAAGGAGTAGTGTGACTCTCCGATCTCTCTCTCTCTCTCTTTTGCTCTCTCTGCTCTCTTCTGCTTTCCTCGCTCTCTCCGCTCTTCACAATCTCTTTTACAACAACTCTTTTGATAATGACTGATAACCTGTCAATGAACAGTACACATTAGACAATGTAATTAATTATTAATTAAAGTAATTATCGGCCCTGAGGCCTTATAATCAATTCACATTATTATTATTTAAATTTTAATTAATTGACTTAATTAATTAGATTAATTAATTAATTAAATTAATTTAAATTAAATAATTAATCATCGCCTCGTTCCACGTGAAGCGGACGTAGACTTAGATATTTACCTGGTTGTTGTTTGCATCCGGTCAGTTCCGCCGTCTGGGTAACTCTCTTGAATTCACGTTCCGCAGTCCCTTATATTCTTTCACTCCCGTTCACTAGTTCAGAAACCTATTCCCACTATCTTAGACTAGGAAATGACGAACGGGCCGTAGTGATCCATGCGACACCCGGTGACTAGTCGCAACACTAACTCGCAACTTACGAGGTCGTTGGCCGGTTATCGGCGGGAAACGAAATTCAAATTCAAATTATTTTATTCTCTATGTTGATTATTTTACCCTGTTACACATTTTAGGCCTACTTATTATTAAATTAAGATTATAAAATCTTTTAAATAACTTATTTTTTAAAATAATATAGAATTAAAATTAAACATTATTATTTTTCTTTTACATTTATTTAAAATATAATTATATTTCAAAGTAACTTACCGTAGTTTATAAAATGTTAATCATTTTAGGTATATTTATTATAAAGTATTTTAAAAACTTATTTTTATAATAATATAGAATTAAAATTAAGTATTATTTTTATATTTATTTAAACTATAATTATAATTATAATTCAAAGTAACTTACCGTAGCTTATAAAATGTAAATTCAAAATTATCACTTTTAAATCATTTTAGGTATACTTATTTTTAAAATAATATAGAATTAAAATTAAGTACTATACTTTATTTACCTGTGTTATTTAAAGTATTTTAGGCACACATTTATATATGGGCAGTTTATTTAAACTTATAATAATAATACAAATTTAACATATTTAACAATAAAAATATTTTATATAAGTAATACCATAACAATCTTGAAATATATTCATAAGCGGCATTATGACCCTTGTATACATAATTTTAAATTTCTAGTAAAATTTTAACTCGTAACTTTGGTAATAATGTCCTTAGTAATAAATAATATTAATTCGAGCATAACTAACTCCATATAATCAGCGACAAACCAATTGTACGTAGCTTCTAAGCTATTCTTTATTTTTTCGTTTAGAGGCGTTTTTCAAACCACTAATAAAAAATTTACCAATGATTTCCTCAGATAGATCGATATCCCCAAAATTTTGACGTATGCGCGGTATTATCTCCTTAGCCGGTATTATTAATTGGTTTAAACATTCATCACACGGCGCACATAATTTTTGAAGATACTTCAGACGGCTATTTATTAGATCTTCAAACTCGTAAATATTCTGCACTGTGTTTTGACGCATTGTAACTTTTCTTACATATTTAGGCATTGCACCGGTCTGCTGATCAGTGACATCCATGATTGTAAATAATTTTGCTTTCCCATAGGTGGATCCCAACGATGAATATTGAAAAATGTAGCCCTCGATCGATGTTGTGTCATTAGGCAGCTTTCTGTATCGAGCATCAGGCAAGTTGAAATTCTTCGTTAGTTTTTTTAATACAGTTGTAAATTGCTGCCACTTTTCTGAGGAACACACTATACCACATGATTTTTCATCAACAATTGCAATACACGGCACAAATTTGTACGTTTCAGTATCCAACTTGAGTCCTACAATTATGGATTTTGTACGAGACTCGTTTAGCTTATAAGAACTTGTTAATAAAAAATCAAATTTCTCCCAAGACTGAAGCACACGGTTGTCTTGTTGCGAAGTAGTTGGCTCAGCCATTTCATTGGAAGATCGTTTTTTAGATAACGACATTGTTAAAGCAGTGTGATATGTTGAAGTCACAAGCTTTAGGAGAGAACTGACGCCTATTATGAAAGTTTCAACTTTTAACACATTAATTACCCCACCATATATAAATGCAAACTATGCATTTTTAATTTACGCTTCTATATTAGTTTAATAATGCACGTAGCTTCATGGTATATATATATATATATAGATTAATAAATAAATAATTAAATTAATAAATAAAAATATACATTGCAACTTTTGAATAACTTATGCTGATTTATCTAAAATTTTCCATGAACCATGATTTTTTTATTACGGTTGTAAAGGTGTTATCAGGGCTCATGTTAAAATACCTACACACTTAAAATTTCTTTTAACAATAATTTTCCAAGACCTTGAAAATTATATCCACGTAATAATGGTAAAAATGAAATAATACAGCTTTACATAAAAAGGTAGTCATAACAACACGTGAGGCGTAAAACAGCATCATCAGCACAACGTGTCTTACTCTTCAGTATGATTTTATTTGTAGCTGGCGGGTATTCAATAGTTATTTAGTTTGTTACGAGATACCTAGTGTTGTACAACTTACATAGTAAGATGAATTCTGATAATTTACGCTATCAGAAACTTTTCATTACGGCCCTTTTAGAATTGGTACGCTATGTAAAGGAAAGATCGCCACGTGCAAGGGCAGCCTATACGAAAACAAGACTTGAAAAATGGTGGCAATTGTCGCAGGAATGTTTAATAAGATTATTACGCCGCCTTGTGATGTTTTCATCATGTCGTTTATTAGCAAGGAGTTATAAAAGAGGGCTGCTAACGACCAATACAGTTGTTTTACGTACAGTAGTGTCAACAATTGTTCAAACTCGAAAAGCGGACGCTAATTGCTTACAAGATTTGTTGGCGGCCTACGGTAAGTGTATACATACCTCTTATGATAAATTTAATTTCTTAATTTATCAAGTATGTAAAAATTCTATTTTAGAACGATACAGCCGTGATGAGCTATTGCAGTTAGACGATAGCTCTAATAGCAATATCGAAACCGTTGACGTGAGTTTTAAATTTTTGTGAAATATATTAATTTGGTTAATTATTTTAATTTGTTTTATACTTTTATCACCTAGGATGTTACGCAAACGGTTAGGCCATGGGTTGGTTATTATCCAGGTTGCGAAACTATAAGAATGGATCATTTCACAGGGGTTCAGCGTGAGCGTAATTTGTCTACTAGCTCTGACGATTCGTACGTTTCGTTTCCAACAGATAATGAAGAATTGGACGACCCTGGTAAATTTGATTCTGAAGAGGAACTGATAGTTGAAAGAACTCAACAATATTATAATAATTGTGACTTCGACGAAGATGAAGAAGAAGAAGAAGAAGATAATCTGCAACATACATACATTTCTGATGATGATGATGACGATGACGGTGATGAGTCAAGACATTTTATACAACGTAAACTTTTAGGTATTTTACACAACGCTAAACAGCATACCTTTTATACACCGCCAGCGGCTTAATAATTATAATTGAATTTTGGATACTGTAGTATCAGTTAAAAAGTAAGATAAATTTTGTAACCTGTAAGTTTTAAATATTTAAAAATTATATTTTTAGCTGTACAATCAGGAGGTATAACAACAAGATCTAAAGCAAAAAAGGAACAGGCCTCTCTGCCGTCAATATCAACACAGTTTGACGCTGATGATAACAATAATAATAATAATAATAATAATAATAATAATAATAATAATAATAATAATAATAATAATAATAATAATAATAATAATAGCAATAGCGAAAATGATGAAAACGTAGAGGGCCACATTAACGTACAACCCCCAGGTCAAAGATTTATAGTCGAGCGGCAAATAGTTAAAAAATATAGACAGTTTCAAGCTAAAGGTAAAGAGACTACAATCAGAATCCTTCCACCTACTGCAGAATCTAATCATATGCAATGGGTTGAAGGTGCTTTAAGCGATATTCTCACGTATATTACAGCGTCGTGCAGACCTTACGATCACGTAGGTTTTACTATTAATTATGAAAGACTCACAGCTGGGGCTATTTGGGCGAAATTTACAAGAGCAAACAGTATCACAGTGATTGATTTATGGCGTTTATTAAGTAATGTTGCGCAAAGCGCCGGCGGTCTGACTGCTGACGATAGACTTATTATCACATCAGCTGTTGTCTCAGGTATTGAGGGTCGTGGTAAAGTAGTTTTGACTCACAAAACGCTTTTTAAACGATCAATAATAACTATTAATAATAAGGATAATTTATGTTTGCCGCGATCGTTAGTTATTGCAATGATGTATATTGAAAAAGGCGAGGTTCGCTCGGGTTCTTTACAGCGTAAGTGGAAAAATATAATAGACAACAGGAGAGATACACAACAAAAAGAAGCTCTTAAATTATTACAAGTTAGCGGCGTTGTGATTCCTAGACACGGATGCGGTATTAACGAAATACTAGCTTTTCAACGTTATTTTATACATAAAGGTATAGCAATAGTTGTGTATGAATTTTTAACATTTGGAAAAGGAGCTCAACCGCTTTTTGACGGACGTGTAATGGTTCAAGAAACGTTTTGGTCGATTTGTCATTTAATACATTTATTATATTATCAAGATACTAATTATTATCAACCCATAACAAATTTAGCTGGTGCTTTAGGAAGTCGTTCATTTTGCGATCAATGTAATAAAGGTTATGAGTCTAGTTGTGACCATAGATGTTCTAAAAAATGCCCGCGTTGTTATACCTCGGCTGTATGTAAATATGTAGCTAAAAAAACGTGTATTTTATGTAATCGCTGGTTTTCAAATATTGAATGTTATAAGAATCATTTAAAATTAGCTTCAGCTAATTTACGCGGGAAAAATAGGGCTCTTACAGTGTGTGATGCTTTGAAATTATGCGCTGCATGTTGTAGATACATATATCATAATCTAGAGCATAAGTGTAACATAAATTACTGTCAGATTTGTTGCTGAGAAAGACCACGTAATCATTATTGTTATATGGTCCCTCTTAAACAAAAAGAGCTTCCAAAAGTTTTATTTTTATTTTATGATTTTGAAACGCGGCAAAATAAACATTTAAAAGGTGATAAGTCTACAAAAATACACGTACCTAATTTGTGTGTTCTTCAAAAAACATGTCTCTATTGTTGGGATAGTAAGAACGTCTCTGAAAATTGCATTGAATGTGGTCAACACGAATATATTTTTGAAGAAAAACCTGTCGATAAATTTATTGATTTGGCTTTACAAAATAATTCTAAATTCTCGAAAATAATATGTATTGCACACAACGCTAGTAGTTTCGATACGCAATTTGTTTTAAAATGTATGATTGAGAAAAAGAAAACACGATTACCTGATCTTATTTTAAATGGTACAAAAATAATTGTGATGCGTGTAGGTAAAACAGTTTTTTTAGATAGTCTTAATTATTTGCATATGCCTTTGAGAGAACTTCCTAAAGCGTTTGGATTCGCTGATGAAGCATCAAAAGGCTATTTTCCGTACTTATTTAACGTTCCCGTTAATAAAAATTATATAGGGTTTATGCCTGATGTAAAATATTTTTCACCTGATACTATATTTGCTCAAGAACGCAAGCAATTTATGGAATGGTATAATAATAAAGTACAAGAAGGTTATATTTTTAATTTTCAAAATGAAATTAAATTTTATTACCACTTTTTGTTGGCCGGATAAGAAACGATCAAGGCCCCGGCCAACTCATCGCCCTCGTCTAGTGGCCACACGTGTCTCGCTGGCAACTCCTCATTAAAAGGGGAATCGTCGGAGTACAACGCACGGAAGTACCTGTCGACCTCATCCTTCGGCACCTGGCAAAAGGGTGAAGGGCCTTCAAGCACCTCGCGCATTGCTTGCCTTCGATTCTCCCTATACAATTTTTGAATACGAGTGGCAGAGCGGATTCTGCCACCGTTACCCTGTTCTTGAGGGCCTTCGCGAACAAAATTGCCACCTTGATTGCGGGTTTCCTTTCTACCTCCAGGTTTCCCCCGACCTGCCGGCCTGGATTCTGCGATTCCCTGAAAGAAGACAGACAGTTCCCTGTCCATTTCCTCCAGTTCATCCCAGGATTCAGTAGCGTTAGCCATCGCAATGATGTCTTGACGCTTATTATCGCGCAAGACAACTCGCGTCGGCCCAGCCAAATTCCTTTGGGTCGGTTGTCGCCGGTTGTTACGGCTTTGTGGGGGGTGGGGATTACGACGCGTAGAGTTTGTAGTGGTTTCACGTCGGGGGTTTGGTAAAGGGGGTTTTGGGAGTTATGCGGTCGGCGCGTGGAAGTATATGTGTCGCGTTGTCGTAGTATGTGGCCCGAAGCGTCACGTGGGACACCCGAACGACCGCCCGGGCACGGATCTAACCCCTGGTTTTCATCTCCACTGTCGTCGTGGTTTAATGAATTAAAAACATTGGATGAATGGAAAACCGGGCTATTATTGGTGACTCTACTATTAATAAATGTGTTGCGTCCACCATTGCGACCGCCGCGACTGCGTGTAACTCGCGTCCATTTGTTTGTTGTTGCTGCTACGTTGTTATTATTGTTATTGTTATTGTTATTATTATAATTACTGCTACTACCGTTCGAGACAGTAGCGCCATTAATATTACCGCGACTGCTCAAAGTATTAAAAATATCAGGTGTGATGCGCCTACCGCATTCACACCTGATGCATGAATTGATGTTATTGTTATTGTTATTATTGCAGTCACGGTAATTGACGCCACTGCCCTTTCCGGCAGCAGCAGTGTGTCGACTAGAACTAAAAATACTAAATAAATTGTTACTGTCATTATCGCCATTCCGAAATTTTTATAGGTGATGAATGCCATACTTTGATAGGTGAAAATAATAATTTAGCACTTGTGGAAGGTTTGGTGAAATGTACTGTTCTTCCGCCTACAAAGCTTTATCATCCGGTATTACCATGTAGAGTTCATGATAGGCTCTTTGCACTGTGTCGTTCTTGCGCTCAAGAATTAAGACAGGTAGATTGTAATCATAGCCCTACAGACCGCGCTTTAACAGGTACATGGGTGGTAGATAAGATTAGGAAAGCCGTTGAAAAAGGTTACATTATCATAAAAGTATTTGAAATATGGCAGTATAAAATAGCTCAGTATAACCCTAAAACAGGGCCTCAAGGGATATTTACGGAAGACATTAACACTTTTTTAAAAATTAAAATTGAAGCTAGTGGATACCCTAAAGATTGTAAAACTGACGAGCAAAAAGATAAATATATTGAAGATTATGAGTATGCTGAAGGTATAAAATTAGATAAAGAAAAAATTGAATTTAACGCAGGGTTACGAGCTGTAGCAAAACTTAGTTTAAATTCTCTTTGGGGAAAATTTGGTCAGCGGGAAAATTTAACACAAACTGAAATTGTTACAACACGAGCGCGTCTAATGGAATTGTTGACCGAAAGTCAAATTGAAATATGTGGCTTTTTACCAGTTAACGATAATACATTATACATAAATTTTGTTAATAGTAAGGATGCTATAAAGCCTTCCCGCACAACAAATGTTGTTATCGCAGCGTATACAACGGCCCAGGCACGTGTTAAATTATACACTTACTTAGAAAACTTAGGTGCTAGGGCTCTATACTGCGATACCGATTCTTGTATTTACGTTTCTGTAGAAGGAAAATATGAACCACCAACAGGTAAATTTTTAGGAGAATTAACTGATGAATTAGAAGGGTACGGTCTAGGAAGTTATATTACATCTTTTGTAACAGGTGGCCCAAAATTTTATGCTTATACTATACGTAAACCTGATAATACGACCGCCGATGTAAAGTAAAAGGTATAACTTTAAATTTTTCTAATAGTCTTAAAATTAATTATAATACAGTTAGAGCACTTGTAACTGGTGAAAAAACAGAGCCTATTATAATAAAATTTGATGCTATACGTAGAACATGTTTTCATGCTATTGTAACAAAAAAGGAAACGAAAACAACATTTCCACAATATAAAAAAAGACGTTTTAGAAATAAATATTCAACATTACCGTTTGGGTCCCGAGTTTATTAATTGTATTAAAATTAACACTGTAATAACTTATAATAAATGTATAAAATATACTCACTTCTTCTATGTTTTATTTTCCCCCTCTTTCATTTACCAGCGTAAGTAATTTTTATTTATTTAGTTATTTACTTAAGTTTATTTTCTTCAGTTCGTCGAAGACAGCCTACCTAATCGTTCAAACTAAATTTAAATGGATATTATAATAGATATTCAGGGCTTCTTCGATAATTATGAAAATTTTTTACCTAAAGAAGTAGCGCTAGTAGATTTAGAATCTTCAATACAAGGTCATTGGTTAATCAGACCCCCATTTTCATATAATAAATTATTATCCTCAACACTTCAAAAAATTAACTGGCTTACAATAAACAAACACGGTTTAAAGTGGTTTGACGGTTTTATTGCACTCTCAAATTTGACACCTATTATCAAATTTTATTCTGAAAAAGCTCGGTGTGTATATGTACGTGGTGATATAAAATTTAAATATCTTGAAAAATTACTACAAAAGGAAGTTATTAATTTAGAAGAAGAAGATATCAACAAGACCCCTAATAAATTTGATGACTTGAGAACCACAAACACTTTATGTACGTTACACGGCGCATTAAAAATTTACAATCCTGATCAAAATTCGAGATGTGCTTTAAACAACGCTCTTTGCCTACAAAAGTGGATTTTAAAAGAACGTTCAAATTCTTATGAATTTTAAAACTTTAAATTTTCATATGTCTCTTTAATAACAACTGATAATATACACAGCTGACAATCGCATTTTACGCGGAGTCAGCATTTAAAAAGACAAGCAGATTAAAACTACAACGAGTCTCAGTTTCAAACAGTAGTTCAAGAGTGTCATAATAATGTGTTACACAAAATTTAATAAGTGTGATTAGATTCGTGCCGAACCGAAAGAAGAAGATCCAGGAAATGAAATTAATGTGACTGAACACGATCTGGACACATTTAGAACATATTGGCCACACGATCCTTTATTCAGAATACTACCGACACGCTTAAATGTTGAGAGTATCGTATGGTTAAGCGCTGTTACTCGTGCTGTAAGAAATTCACCAACTTTTCTTGATGTAGGTTTAATTTTACATTATTATTATTTTCACTATTATAAAACTAATGTGAATATATTCTAACTATTATTTCAGTTTTTTTTGGGTATGCCCTGCGACATCTTTGAGCTAGCTATGCTGTCAGCACCAGAGCTGATTTAGCAGCCTCTCACGCAGCGATGGAACTCGATCCACAATAACTCGAGTGAAAACACCTCTAAGATAGTAGAAGACAAAACAGAATAATGTTAAAATACATAAGATTTACTAATCTGTCTATTGCAATTGTATTCATGTATTTTTAACTGTACCAAATTTGAATTCGTGTATTTTTATTATATTTAACATACCATATTTTTAACAATAACTACTTATCCATAAGTTATCGGTAAATTTGTTTTGTTTCTGTGTAAATATATAAGATATACATCACTCGCTTATTTTAGTTCGAACAATGGATCCACGGTGGAAACACCCTTGGACGTCAATTATTTGCGGTCCCACGGGCTGTGGTAAGACAGTATTTGTAAAAAGGTTCATTAAATATTCACCTCATATGAGTGATACGAATTTCTCGAGAATAATATTTTATTACGCTGAATGGCAGTCTTCTTATGCGGAATATTCTAATTATAAAAATATTGAGTTTCGTGAAGGTTTACCTCGCAGTGAAGATTACACTAACGATACGCATCCAAAATTGCTTATTATCGATGATCTGATGCGCGAGGCCTCAAATAATAGCGTCGTAGATTTATTCACGAAGGGCAGTCATCATAGGAACCTAAGTGTAATTTTTATTACCCAAAATATTTTTCATCAAGGACACGGTCAAAGAGATATATCCTTAAACGCAAACTATATCGTAATTTTCAAAAATCCACGTGATAGATCGCAAATACAACACCTTGCAAGACAAGTTTATCCTGAAAATACACGTTTTTTTACAAGAAATATACTATGACGCGACATCTGTCCCCCACGGCTATTTACTACTAGATTTAAAACAATCAACACCTGAAAATTGTCGGTTTCGTTGCTGTATTTTCCCAGATGATCAACATCAATTCGTTTATATGACCAAGAAAAGTATAAATAATAGATCTAAAAGTTACAATGTTCCAGTATACCACTGATAATGGCGCAGCTCGGACCAATTAAAAAGAAGCAGCTTGCTATACTCCAGGCACTCTATTATTTAAATAACGAACAAAGACAAGCTATACTACGCAAGGCTGACGCAGCTTTAATGCGGTGTATTTGCGAGTGTGCTCTCCATATATTACGTGGTAATGTGTTGTTATCATCAAAAGATCGCAAAAAATTAAAACGTTATGCACCGTTTTTAAGAAAATTATCGGCTCAATGCAGTTTAAATAAGAAGAAAAAGATAATTGTACAGAAAGGTGGTTTTCTACCGGCATTTCTAGCGCCATTACTAGGCGTGTTACTGTCAACAATAGTTGCGCATTAATCAACATGGAATACGCTCACAAAATGGTATTAGTACCAGAAGATAAACTACAAGCGGATGGTAATACAGACCAAAATGAAGATAAATTAAAGAATAAAACTATACTGACTTCAGGCACAACTCTATCATGACTCGACAATGAAATGCACGAGATTTTAAACTCTAATAAGTATAATTCTGATCGTGAAAAATGTTAGGCGTACTTGCAAATCCTTGAACGTTATTTACGTTTACTAGAATATGAAAAAAAACCTTTAGAAAATACATTTTCCGAATCAAATGCAAACGAGAATATAAATTTTTCTGGTTCTTCTTTTGATACTGTTCTCAAAACGTCAGAATCTAGTATAAACTCGTCTGCAACGACTTTACATAATACTTCATATGAGGGCGGTATTGATAATTCAATTATAGACAGTATTCCGAAAAAATTCAAAAATAAAGCCCGTTTGTTGTTAAAACGTCTAAAAAATTTGCCTAGTTCAACGATAACGTGGGATAGCCATGGGGTTGTAACACTTCAGGGTAAAAAAATACCAGGCTCAAATATAACGGATCTTCTGAACGACGCCATGAGAAGGAGAAAATCGGTCAAAGCTATAGGAAGGCGTCAATTCGCACAAGTGTTACAAGCCTCAAATATCCCTCGTGAATATATAGGTAACCAAAATTTTTTCAATAGCACAGTATTATCTTCTACACCTACAAGTTCACGAGCTAGTATCAGCATACCAATTATTCGCGAGGATCTTGCTTCTTCTGACGAGTTTATGACCGGTGATGACGAAGGAACTAGAGCAGCTCAAAAAGGCAAAGGTTCTATATCTATAAAATCAAAAACTAAAAAATTATCATGGACGAAGTTCAGACCGATGAAAGGCTAAAAACCATATATTATAACCCTTCACACGCGGCCAGTTTTTCGGGTGCTAGAAATCTTTTAAAATTAGCTGATAAAAATGATTCAAAGTTATCAAAAGACATGATTGAAAACTGGCTTAATAAACAAGAAACTTACACAAAGCATCGACTGAATAGAAAATATTTTATCAGACGTACTTACAACGTAGAAGTAATTGATGATGTATGGGAAGCCGATTTGGTAGACTTGAGAAGTATATCAAAGTACAACGACGGGTATAAATACATTTTAATGGTAATTGACGTGTTGATTAAATTTGCGTGGGCTGATCCTCTATTTGATAAAACTAGTATATCTGTGACACAAGGTTTTAAAAAAACACTACTACGTAGCAGCAAAAGATTATCTCGTTTGATACAAACGGATAGCAGCAAAGAGTTTCTTGGCGCATCTTTTCAAGAATTTTTGAAGAAAAAAGAAATACAATTTAGAACTGTACGAAATCCTGATGTAAATGCTTACAATCATACACAGCATAGTGGTATAAAAATGGCTCCTGTAAATATTAATGAAGATAATTATACCGTAGCAATTTATAACCTTAAGAAACGCTATGAAAATAATAAACGTTATAGACTTATGAAAAAACGTAAACCTAAATATAGTGTTGGTGACATGGTACGCATCAGTAAGACTAAAGCAGCGTTTGTGAAAGGATACGAAAGCGGCTGGAGTAACGAAATTTTCTAAATTTCTAAAATTTCAATGCTTCGTCAGCCACTGATTTATTTATTATCCGATGTACAAAACGAACCCATTGACGGTGTATTTTATGAGGAAGAATTATCTCTAGTTAAATAAAAATGGCTTTAATTAGAGATAATTTTTATATTGTATTACCTAGTAACAGTAGTATGAAATATTTTCCCAATAACACGACTACGCGTTTTATAACACAGTTACCTCAAGCGTTGGAATTAAGCGGAGGATGGGAAGTTGCGTTAGTAGAAATACAAACTCCTATGACCATACTACATATACCAAAAGAATCTACGGCTATTATCATAGGTACAGCTGACATACCTATAAATACTGAAGAAGGAAAAAGTGCTACTGAAGAAACCAAAGAAGGAGAAAGTATAGTTGATATTTACTATGGAAATGTACCTTACGGTCAATATCAAAATATTACCTCTTTGGTGCGATGTATGAGTGCACTTCCTGCATTATCTAAGCATATAAATTTTGTACATGACGCCAGTGGGTATATATCAGTTCATAAAATATGTGATTGCGTAGCTATTCATACACTGAAGTTAAATGAAATACTTGAAAAGATACTAGGATTTGGCGTAGACTATTTACCTAGACCTATCTCAGAAAAGAACGACTGCAAAGGGTCAACCCCTGCATCGTTAGCTAATGCAGTACCTGGAAAAATATTTGTGTACAGTGATATTTGTGAAGGTTATATAACAGGCGACGTGCAATCACCTCTGCTACGTGTCGTGCCTGTTGATACCGATCATTACGTCTATGGTTCAACTAAAATAAAGACTTTTTCACCGGGTCGCTATATACCCTTATTACGCAGAACCATGAACACTATCGAAATTGATATAAGAGATGAGTTTGGGAATCCTATTCCATTTGAATACGGTACGCTGACCGTGACATTACATTTCAGGAGAAGAATTTAAGTATAACAAAATGGCCGGGTTTGAAATAATACAATACGGTGACGGAACTCGTGATTATAATGGCATAAGTCAAGTTTACATAGGTTCGCCAAATCAAAGAGGTCATGGTATTGGTAGCTTCCTTGGTGGCTTGTTTAGAGGTGTATCACCATTTCTAAAAAGTGGTGCAAAAGCGCTCGGTAAGGAAGTTTTAAAATCCGGTATAAATATTGCTACAGATGTTTTGGATGACAACGTACCAGTCAAAGAGGCGTTAAGTGTCAGAGCACGTGAATCAGGTAATAATTTAAAACGAAAAGCTTAGCAAAAAATCCCAGTCTTATGAGCGGATCAGGGTACGTGCCTGGTCAGTTGGCTTTTGCTAGTGGTGTGAATAACACCATTGGCTTAACAGGAAGGCGTTCTAATAAGAAAAGACGAGTGATAAAAACAGTTCGGAAAAAAAATAAACGCAAAACAATAAAAAAGAAAAGTAATAAGAAAAATAATAAGAAAAATAGCAAGAAAACAAATAAGAAAAAGAAAAAGCTACGTACAGTGAATGATATTTTTTCTTAAATCGTTATTTTCAAAATGTCGTTTTTACACGTACATTCTTGCGAATGTGCTAAAACAGAACTTGAATTATTCTCATTGCCTCCTACTCAAACAACAATCGAAAGCTCACAGTGGGTCCATTATAAACCAATTTCATCGTTGACTGATAACTGACCGATAGAATTCGTCGTACAGGGGCAAGGTGATGAATATATTGATCTTGCTCATACTATGCTAAGTTTACGTGTAAGTATTACACGTAAAACGCCTGTCGCTGCTAGTACTACACCGCCTAAAGTGGGTCCTATCAACAATTTTATGCATTCAATATTTAATCAGGTAGACGTGTTGTTTAATCAAAAGCCCGTATCAACGCCCAATAATTTATACGCGTATAGAGCATATATAGAAACCCTGCTAAACTATGGTCTGGATGCTAGAAAGTCACACTTAACTACAGTTGGATGGTCTTGTGATACCCCTGGTCAAATGGATAGTGTTGATGATGATAATCTAGGATTGAAGAAACGTCGTGATTTTTTAACATGTGAAAAATCAGCCGACTTTATAGGTTATTTACATTGCGACATTTTTAATCAAGAAAGATTTCTTATAAATGGCGTTGAAATGCGCTTACGTCTCACACGTACACGTGAAGCTTTTTGTCTCATGGACGCATCGCCTAATGGCTGTAATTTCGCTATTACTGAAGCTAGCTTAATAGTAAGAAGAGCTAGAATTTCACCTGGTATTCTGTTAGCACATGCCCGCATGCTGGCAGAAACGATAGTGAAATATCCGTTAACCCGTGTTGAAGTGAAAGCTGTATCGATACCTGCAGGCGTGCATGGTGAAACTATTGACAACGTTATTTTAGGCCAAATACCTAGACGTTTAATCATAGGATTTGTTGATAATAAAGCCTTTAGCGGAGATCGTGCAATGAATCTCTTCAACTTTCAACATTTTGGTATTAACTATTTATCGCTATATGTAGATGGCCGCCAAGTTCCATCACAACCATTACAACCTGATTTTTCAAATAGTAAGCTGTATGTAGATGCTTATCACACATTATTTTCGGGCACAGGGATTCATTTTTTAAATGAAGGAAATACAATAGATCGATTTGATTATCCTAATGGTTTTTGTTTATACAGTTTTGACCTAACGCCTGATTTATCAGCTAATAGTAACACTCATTGGAATCTGATTCGTCATGGTACTGTGCGTATAGAGGTTAGGTTTGATAAAGGCCTAGAATCAACCGTAAACTGTATAGTGTATGCTGAATATGAGAGTGTATTAGAAATAGACTCCTCCAGGCAAGTTACTATAGATTTTGCTGGCTAAGCAAAATAAGCTATTTGGTTCAAAATTAAAAATAAAATGCTTCAGTAACTGTGAGCCTGCTTTATAGTGAAGAACATTATGGCCCTTGTAATATATATTCAAGGCTTTATTAACAACGCGCGAGAATTTTTACCTAAAGAAATCGGTGTTACTTCTCTAACTAATGGTGATACGGCTTACTGGATTTTAGCTCCTGAATTTTCATTTACGCTGTTGTCAGAAGAACGGCAAGTTGAAAATAATGATTTAACAAGAAATCATGGTCTTGAATGGTACGATGGTGAGGCAATGATAAAATACGTACACATACAGCTCCGCTTTTTTTGTCAATGTGCTATGAGAATTTTTACAAAAGGAAAACTGCAAAAAGCATACTTAGAGGGCCTACTTTGTCGTCCTGTCATAAATATAGATGATTTACCAAACAGCCCATCAGTAGCAGCTTTGCAACAGCCACGGCTAACTTGTGCTCTACACAGTGTATTAGAGGCGCGAAGAAATAGAAGTTTAGCATATAACCAATGTGCTTTATCGTGTGCAGATTTAATAAAACAGTGGTTAAATAGCAAGGCGCGTAATCAAGATTCTTCAATAGCTACACATCATACAGCTGAGCTTGCTAAAAACAACGATAATACAATAGCTTGTCCTTGGAAGTGTCAGGCTTGTAATGAACACGGTGCAAATATTGAGAGCTATACAGTTTATACCATACCACACAGTTGGAGTATATCCAGCGGACAGAATCCCGAAAATTTGGACGAGGCCGACAGCCTTTGTTGTTAATACAGATGGACACAATAAGCCAGGACAGCACTGGGTCGCTATGTACGTCGATAGACATGGCAATGGATGGTACTTTGACAGCTATGGATTACCACCACTCATTCCTCAACGCCTTAAACGCCTCAAACACAATTGCAGATGGTTCAAATATAACGACAAGCAGTTGCAACAGGAAAATTCTCAAGTATGCGGCCAATATTGTATCATGTTTTTGCATTTTATGTCTACTGATCATTCAATTGACAGGTTTATATCTATCTTTGACGAACGATGTAACAGAAATGATGAAATTGTAAACTAATAATATAAATTATTCATGAATTTAAATCGAAACAAATATTGCTATAATTTTGTACACTACGGAATAGCTGTGAATAATAATATTCAAGCATGTATTTAGACGTAAAGATATTATTATATAATAAAATAAAGACATCACTATAATATGCCTATGTATTTTGGTAATCTATATAAAATAATATAAATAAATTAATTTATATTGTCATTTTTTCATGAACCCTTACTCATTTATTTAATTTAAGATTATTTTCTTAAGTTATTTATAGTATTTTAATAATTTCTATTAATATTGTTGAACGGTAAGGTAAGTGAGACGCTCATATGTTAATATCTGATACTTAGCGACTTAAGCATACATATACATATATATATATATATATATATATATATATATATATATATATATATATATATATATATATATATATATATATATATATTAGGGTGCTTCGTTTGAAACGACTATTTTTTTTTTTCGCTCCCATCCCGAAATTTTGTTGGAAATACCCCCCAAAAAATTTCCTGAGAGTTTGAGCCCTTAATATTAATATTAAGTACTTTCCCAGAGCAGGTGAAGATTTCCCATTTAAAATACACGTAAACTTGGGTTTTTATTTTTTAAACTTCTATAACTCCGCGGCATTTTATGATATCATCTCGCCCAAAGTCGGGATTTTCTCACAATTAAAGGTACTACAAAAGTGCCCGTTGTCGCGAAGTCGTAACTCATACGGGTGAGGTAGTACGGACCGCTAAACCGAATTTTTTCATTGAATTCTTGTTTTTTCTCTCATTATCTCATAAACAACAAGACCTACAGAAAAAATATGTATGACAATTTTATAGAAAATTTAATTTCCTACAAAAAAAGTCCTTAGCATCAAATCACTCAGAGTGATATTTTCTGAGATATTAGTCAAATAAAAAATCAATATTTTCTAAGATTTGATTTGACACTTAATGGGAATTCAATGCTACATAAACTTCAATAATTAATATCTCAGAAAATATCAATCTGAGTGATTCGATGCTAAGGACCTTTTTTGTAAGAAATTAAATTTTCTATAAAATTGTCGTTCACATTTTTTCTGTAGGTCTTGTTGTTGAGGAAAAAACAAGAATTCTATGAAAAAATTCGGTTTAGCGGCCCGTACTACCCCACTCGTATGAGTTACGACTTCGCGACAACGGGCACTTTTGTAGTACATTTAATTGTGAGAAAATCCCGACTTTGAGCGAGATGATATCATAAAATGCCGCGGAGTTATAGAAGTTTAAAAAATAAAAACCCAAGTTTACGTGTATTTTAAATGGGAAATCTTCACCTGCTCTGGAAAAGTACTTAATATTAATATTAAGGGCTCAAACTCTCAGGGAATTTTTTGGGGGGTATTTCCAACAAAATTTCGGGATGGGAGCGAAAAAAAAAAAATAGTCGTTTCAAACGAAGCACCCTAATATATATACACTCTTTTGCACTGCCCGCAACGACCGGCGGACTCGCGGCTGATCCCACCACGCTCTGGGCTCTACCACCACTTTGTGGTGGGGGGCGCTATAGTTGCACCGTACTACTTTACATGCATGTTACTGACCGAGTGATATCACATTGGAGACTTTAATGTGACGTTATATTTTTATCGCGTACTAACATTAGCTTTACATTCTAGATATTACCTCAAAATTACGTAACAAAATCGACTTATAAGTGACATAATCTTGGTGATTCTATTTTATCGTCACATTTACATCACAATGTAATGTTTCGGATATGTTCATACTGTTACATCGGTATCGCGCGTTTTGATCCCCAGACAAAATATCCCCGACAAAATATACCTGTGAAAAAATAGCTTAACATCTCTGTAAGCGTGTGATTTTCTAATAGACGCAATTTGTTAGCTGCGAAAAAATTTTCTTTCTGTTTGTTTTTTATGTTTTGATTATTTGTTGATACTACAATTAATTTTAAAAAGTTCAAATTTAGTGTCTGAAAAATATTTAACATGATATGCCATCTATTGATTGAACAAGGTTATCAAGGAACAATATGATCCCTCTGGTGTATTAAATTGCATTACTTGATGTTCTTGTCGTAGTAGACTATATAGATACCTGATACATTCCGCCATTACGTGTACTCCAAAGTTTTTCTGTTTTACAATTAGAAAACGTTTAATTAGTAAAATGTTGGAATTTGTTTTATCGCAAAAAAATAAAAATCAATTGATTCATGATGGGATGGTATATTCTCTAAAAACAGAAAATAAATCTTCAGTTTCGTGGTATTGTACTCATCATAGTAGCTCTGCCTTAATTCATACAGATTCTAAATTAAAAATAGGTATATTTATTTCTGAAAATTTATTTTTTTATCTCTAGATGTATTTGTTGCTATAAATTAAATTCTATATTAAGGTAATATCATAGGTGAGATACCCGAACATGATCATCCTGAAAATGCTGTTGTGATTAAATCAAAAATTATCAGAGCTAAAATTAAAAAAAAGTCTAGAAAACGTGACGAGAAACCTACTACGATTAGTTCAGAGGCATTACGAGGTGTTCTCCTGTAGTTGCATTATTGCCAAAATCAACGTTATTGCAGCGTTCTATTCAGCGTACTCGCGCAATTGTGAATCCTCAGTATACCAACCCAGTATTTCGAGGTGATTTGGAACTACCACGTGAATTGAAAATAACATGTAATGGCGATTCATTTTTACATTATGACAATGGTGGAGATAAAAAAAGGTTTCTTATATTTACAACAACTCAAAATTTAAATTATTTGACTTTTTGTAAGATATGGTTGTGTGATGGTACTTTTAAGTCTGCACCAAAGATATTTTATCAATTGTACACCATTCACGGATATATGAATGGAAAATCCATACCATTGATTTATTGTCTAGCACCAAATAAATCTAAAACTACATGCCTCAACTTTTTAAAAATAATACGGCAAAGTTTACTGAATTTTTCTCCAATACGTGTCTTAACTGATTTTGAAATTTCATTTATTGAGGCCTTTAAAAAAAATTTTTCCGGAGTCAAACTCAACAGGTGTTTTTTTCACTTATCCCAGTGTATTTGACGCCATATACAATCATGCGGACTTCGAAAATCATACAACACCGATGTAACGTTTGCTGTTAATGTACGTCAACTTATGGCATTAGCGTTTGTCCCAGCTAATGACGTTGTATCCACATATGAATCAATTGTATCCAGTGATTATTATGATTTGAATAGCGATATTTTTGAAGATTTATTAACTTATTTTGAAACCACATGGATCGGTAAATTGCGCCACAATAAGGAAAAACGTGAAAAACCATTATTCGACATTAAGTTATGGGATTGTTATCTGGCAGTAATAAATAACGATATTAAATTCAATAATCCTATCGAAGGTTGGCATAATGGTTTTAATTGTCGTGTCGGTGTTTCACATGCAACTATTGGATCATTTATAAATAAATTAAAGATGAGCAATCAAAAAGTGAAATGCTTATGGAACAAATAAATAGTGGACTTGGCGTTGCAACTAGTCGCCCTAAAGCATATCTTGATAATAATAATAGATTGAAGATAATTGTCCAAAATTATAATTCCAAAAACAAGTTGACTTATGTATATAATGTTGCTAAATTACTGACGTTAAAGGGTTCAGTATAATGTTTTTGTTGTATTTTACTTCCTTTTTGCAAAAACGATTAAATACCTTGTCAGATAGTAACATCGAATTGAACAATAATTTTATAGATTGATAGTTCAATGAATTTTTAATATAATGACAATAAGTTATGATGGATATTTTCAAAGTAAAAGATTGATTGACATTAAGTTCTTACATTATTGACATTAAATGGCTATCCGTAATGTTTAGTATTCTATACATTGTTTCGCTAATTCTAAATACTTATTCAATTTATGATAGTAATAATAAGATGCATAAAAATAGAAGTTAATTAATAATAAAAATACAAGCTAGCATAATATTAACATATGTTTAATTTTCAAATTTAACGATAATAATTTAAAATAAATGTTATAATTTCTAATGTTAAATAATTGGATAATCACAATTAAATAACTCATATTACTGAAAAAAAACATCATAATATTACATTTATATTCATCAGATAATAATGATGCGAAAAATTAAGTTTTGTTTATTAAATATCTATGCAGAATATATTATTTTTTCTTAGCAATAAACAATTGATTAATCTATTTATTGTGTATTATTCGTTTATGTTAGTGATTAAAAATTTTAAATAATATTTATTAATCTAAGTTCTAAGATATTTTATCCAAACATATTTTGTCCAGAGATATTTTGTCCCGGGGATATTTTGTCGTGGAGATATCGTACCTGGGGATATTCTGTCGGGGATATTTTGTCCGGGGATCAAAACGCACCGAACCGTAACATCGGTCTTACATAAAAAATAGTTATATTTTGTAATGGGTCCACTTATTTTATTAACTAATGTGGTCGTAATAAAACAAGGGCCCACACATATGTAAAACTTAAGGTGTTTTACGTACCTGTCCAGCTAAGCTCAGTAATCTCAGGACGAGGGTAACCCCGTACTGGACCACGCAGTATTAAAATTAGAGAGAGATCTTATACTAAACTTATCAGGAAGGTTGTTATTAATTTTAGAAACTAAATGTATTTAATTGCACTATAAAAGAACTATGGCATTTATTTCAATGAAGTCGCTTTACAAAATAATGATGAAAATATGAATAATAACTATAAATGACTGATGAAACTGACTCGACTGATTTTACTAAACTGAATGACTCGACTGACTTAATTAATTAATTACAACGACTCTTCAATCCAAAAAAATATCATTTCACAAAACAAAATAGTTAACCCGACAATAACAAAACGACTCACTTACTCCAACAACTCCAATCCAAACCAGTCCTTCCTTCCACCGAACCTTTACCTCCATGACCAGAGCCTCCAACCAGTTCCTTCCAATCCACCGATCCATTCCAAACATTTCCAAGTCCACCAGGTCCAATCCACAGTAATAATTATAGAATTATAAATAATTTAAATAAAACTTAATTAACTTAAGTAAGAATAAGCTTCCACCTGAGGTGGGCTTATATGCTCTTGGCCCATTATGAGTATAGTATATCAGCACGTGTAGTAGTAGATGGTAGTAGAAGACCAAGGTGGTAGTGGTAGGCACGTCCGTCCACGGCGGTTGCTGCGAGCCAAGAGACCGACCGCTCGTCGTCTCTGGGCCGCGTACCTCCCCACTCAGGTTGGCCAACCCCTAAAACCAATTGTCGAGGGACGCGACCGTAGCGACCCCGGCGCATCAATGTCTGTATTTTCTTCAATATTGACAGTTGTTGAGGAAGGAGGGCGGATCTTTTGGCGCGAGTCGAAATTTAGATTAAAACGCGAGGTGGAGGCCTTCCACCCCGTTACAATTTATTTTACATCGAAAAATCTCATCACATTTATGTAAAAAATTTTACTTTTAAATGATGTACGTATTTCGACGTCATTGTGATAGAAAGGGTTATGCATAAAAAGTATGTATTTGTAATAATTCATATTTTTGCATTTTATTTATGTAAAAAATAATATTTAACATTGAAACGCGTTGAGGTTTATGTCGAATCGATGAAGTAAACGTTTTTATTAATTTATATAAATTTACATCTGTATTTTCTGTTACGTCCAGCTCAGATGCTGAACTTTTTATTCTTATTTTATCATATTAAATTTTATTTTCATTGTTAAAAGTACGTGGTGACCAGATTTTATTTTTCTTTAATAATTCTAGAGCGATAAGACATTTTAGTTGTAAAAATATTTTAAGATTAGTGAACTTGTTTGCTCTGACGCAAGTAAAAAAGTACTAGAGCAAACAATCAAATGCATTTTAATGACCCCTCAGGTCACCATAGCGAAAAGGCCCAAGTTTATTCGTTTTAGAAAGCAATAAAAAATTATCAACGGAGACGTATTTGAAATATTTGAAAAGGAAAAAAATGAAATTTTAACAGTGACTCATTTTTAAATAAATAAAATAAACGAAAATACCTAATCTTATAAGCCCTTACATTTTTGAGTGCACTTTCAACGAGACATCTCGGGATCATAGAACAAATAGACAAAATTGTTTTTAAATGACGAAATAGTCATTAAGGGAATTTAATACAAAAAAAATTTACTATTCAAAATAATTTTTAACTAACAAAAAAAATCTGATGAAAGTTCGTATAAATAATTAAATTAATTAATTAAACTCAAATAGATAAAAATAGTAAGAATAAATATAAAACTTTTAAACTAATTAATAAAATTCAAATACATAAAATTTTAGGAATAAATACAAAATTTCATATAAATGATTAAATAAATTACAAAATTTTAAAGAAGTGAAGACTATAAAATAGATATGAAATTTTACATAAATAAATAAAGCAATTAATAGAATTTACATAAGAAAAGATTCATGCGAATAAATATAGAATTTTATATAAATAAAGAAGTAAATTTATAAAAATTAAATAAGTAAAATTCATACAAATAAATAAAAGTAAATTTATCAAAAGGAAACTTTATAAAATAAGATATAAATTTCTATTATAATAAATAAATTAAAATATTATTATACATAAAATATTGTGCATGTGGGTGTATGGGTGGATACGTACACACATAGGCCTGCATCGGGGCGTGCCCTTTACCACTTCCCTAGCGGAAAATCCTAGGGAAAGAGAAAGGACCCAAGGAACTGTGTTCCGATTGGACACAGTTTTCCCCCAAACAATACACCAATTAGGACCTGACGAAAATTATAAAAAGTGTTGACACACATCAATCACTCTCAATCTCGCAGTTTTTACGGCAGTGTCTCAATTTCTCAGTTAAGTCACAGTTCTCAGTCCTTGATCAGTAAGGATGAGAAAATTCAAGTACAAGTGTTCTCACACTTACACTAGTTCCGTACTAGTATTTACTTGCAAGTGTTCTCACACTTTGTTTTCTATTTAAACGTACAAGTGTTCTCACACTTCATATTTTGATTTAATGGTACAAGTGTTCTCACACTTTATTCTATTATTTATATTGTTAGTGTTTAATAGTAACGAAACAAATTGTAACCGCGAATAATAAAGTAAACTCAGTGTAAACCAAAAGTATACTCCAGTCTTCACAACTTCAGGTACTGTAATCTTTAAGTTTATGTATGCCAAAACATATAGAAACATTTCCAATACACAGAAATATAATAAAAGGAATTATTGTATTTAAAATTCTATAGTCCTCTCTAGTATTCAAAACGAATTTTATCACAACCATTTTATTGTAAATTAGAGTCGGCTGACTAGCCACCTAATGTTTTAAATATTAAATTCATTGTATTCACATCATCATAATTGTAAATTGTATAATATATAGTAGTTTAATTCGTATATTGAACATCTTCATTTCAAACAAACCTTCCAGATAATAACTCAGTGTGATCCCGGTCTATTGGTCGAAAGACTAGGGCCGAAAATAAAAATAATAATAATTTGTCCAAATATCACAGTACAAGCTACTTTTTGGACATAACATTTCATTTGCTTATAAATATATTTATTTTTCGCCCCTCCGGGCGAAAAGCGTCAACTTTTTTCCCGCTGTGTGAAACGAAGTTGACGCTTTCCGCCTCCATCGAGGCGAAAAACAGTATTTTCGCCCCTCCGGGCGAAAATAGTATTTAAACCTTGGGCAGTAAACAAGACAGCCTCAGATCACATGTTTGTTGACCTCGGCTTCGCCTCGGCCAACAATTACATGAGATCTGAGACATTTCTTACTTTCCTGCCCGAGGTGTAAAATATACTATTTTTAATGGACATTTTCTTTAGTTTTTTCAATTTTTATTGTTATTATTCTTATTGATTAAATTAAATACAAATGAATAACGATAAAAATAATTTCAAAATAATTATTTACAACCAGGCGGAAAAAATTAATAAAGTGTCTGACGTGAGTGCATGCAGTTGCTGCACAATAAATATTCGGTAGTTTTGGAATCCACCGCTAAGATATTCGTGGGCACGCAAATTGTTTCTCCAAGGATACATGCGATCCACCTTTTATCCCCCAATCGAATGCACATTCGAGGTATCCAGTACAACGGATACATTTTTGTCGTATCAGCCCATGTGGGACGATATTTGAATAAAAACAAAATATTTCAGTATTTAAAAAAATAAACAAAAATAAGAACTTGGAGATTTTTATATATTTATTTAAAAGAAATATACTTTCGTATAAAAAAATGAATGTATGTTTTTCAGCCAATAGATCAAATATTAATATCTCTTATATTTTTTCTTTATGATTTTATTTTTTTTTCAATATTGCACTTATAATTTCTTGCGCATAAAAGTGCTTTATACAATTTAACAGAAAATGATGTCACTTAGAGGTCACTGTTATGTATTCTCAACGTAAAATTTGTATTTCTTCATGACTTCTATGTTATGTAAATATGATATTCAAATAACATCACCGCTATATCACCAATGTAACATGTACGTCACATTAATATCACATTTACGTTTACTATGTTACGTAACTATTAGGGTGTTTCATATTAAGGCGATATTTTTTTTCCTGTCCTGCCTGAAAAACTAACAATTTATAGAGTAACAAAAATATTCCCGCTTGATAAAAAATTTTAAGTCAATTAGGGGCTTCACTCATCGAAAAATTCGATTCCACATTTGAAACACAAGGGGAAAACAATTTTTTTTAGTTTAGAATGTTTTATCTCAGCAATGGCTCAATGTATAAATATGCCCAGCATACATTTTTGTAGGGAATTTAACGCTCTACAAAAAAAGGTTCTTATAATTTTTCGATAAATCCATCTGTTCAAGAGTTATCGGACCTCGAAGTCACGTTAGAGTAAATTTCGTGATCTTTTTACTCTTCCGGTGAAACTATAGGACTTATTTTAAAATGTAACTAATATTTTTTGTAGACAATTTTATTTCCTGCAAATTATCATTGATCATTTTTTTTTAAATTTTTCATTGTTTTCTAGTTATTTCCATTTTATTGATAAGCTCTTAAAATCGATCAGAACACTATTTTTTTAGTAACTTGGCATTAAAATGGAAATAACTAGAAAGCAATGCAGAATTTAAAGAAAAACTATGAATGATAATTTGCAGGGAATAAAATCGTCTACAAAAAATATCAATAACATTTTATGATAAGTCCTATAGTTTCGCCGGAAAAGTAAAAAGATCACGAAATTTACTCTAACTTGACTTCGAGGTCCAATAACTCTTGAACAGGTGGATTTATCGAAAAATCATAAGAGCCTTCTTTTGTAGAGCGTTAAATTCCCTAAAAAATGTATACTGGGCTTATTCATACGTTGAGCCATTGCTGAGGTAAAACATTCTAAACTTAAAAAATTTTTTTTCCCCATGTTATCCGAACGGGAAATCGAATTTTTTGATGAGTGAAGCCCCTAATAGACTTAAAATTTTTTTTCAAGCAGGAATATTTTTGTTGTTCTATAAATTGTTAGTTTTTCAGGTAGGACAGAAAAAAAAAATATCGCCTAAATATGAAACACCCTATTAACTATGTTACGTAAATGAGTGTGAAATTGTGATGTACATGTTATAAAGATGTGATGTACTTGTGACTTACGATTTTACGTAACCCAAAGTTTTCATTCTATAAATAGGATATTCCCGTTACGTTGTTATGTTCACTGGGATAAAGTCTTATATAATCATATAAAGATATGTATACTTGAAAATGTTATTTTGTCTAATATCACATATAATAACCTATATATGATTGTATCTAAAAGGTGGCAGGATCTAATGACATGTAATTACACACTAACGCAGAAAAATTGAAGGAACAGAAAAATTTTATAAATTTTTTAGTAATTTTTGGAAGGCTGTAACTTTGTGAAAAATAATCGTATCGAGATCTTAAAAAAAAAAAGCATTTTATAGCTTGAAATCTCTACTTTCGGTGCATTTTTATCATAATTTTTTAGAAGGTCTGGTTATGATGCTAACATGAGAAATACCGCGAGACAAAAAATTTCAAAAAATTTTTTTTTTTTTTGTAAAGAGCCCACGGACCGTGGAAAAATTTTGTCAACTAAACCAATGCATAGGTCATTTGGCAAATTGATTTAACTTTAATTTGGTTTTTTTTTTAACCTTGTAGGACAATTTGTCGCAGAGATATCAGCCTTCAAACGAAAAATGATCCTTTTGGCTTTGATCATCGATATTTCAGGTACCAATGATTGCACAGTAAATTTGAGGGCGGTGTTAAAAACTTGGATAAAGTCTCTACAAGACCCGTTGTTCAATCAAGACCCAATTCGCTACCACCTGCGAACGCCGAGCCTCACCAGTAGGCAACATTATCGCTATTTGAAATTACGCGCGAGATCTTGGCCAATGAGAAAATTCCAGCATTTGAATAAATTAGTTCCAACTTTGAATAAAAGAGTTGCGACGTGAAACACTCTCATTGGCTCAAGATCTCAACAAGCTACGTGGATTTTCGCTATTGGCTGAAAGTTCGTCAGCGTCATCTATTAATTTTCCCATTGGTCCACCGCTCTGACGTCACAAAAGAAACCGTTGTGGGTCTTCTTTTTCCGACATTATCTAATTATTCTACAACGTATCTTTGCTTCTGCAACCTTGTGCTTGAAATCGCTAACTGTTTAATTATCTGTGTTAAATTAAACTAATACGCTACACTAAATTATACTCAATATTTAGTCAGTATATCAAGGCTGCTATTTATTGAGAATAAATAAATTGTTCTAACGATAATAATTAATAGTAAATTAATTAACGTAAATTTAAACGCTACTGACCACGTGTCATTTTATACGTGATTTATAATTTGAGTTGAATTCGCTATCGCGTATTATTTATCTAGTCGCATTCGCTATTCAGTATCAGTTCTCATAATTTTTTGAGTGTAATAAGTGTAAATAAATCTATAATTTATTTCTTATAAAATCCTGTGTAATTTTTAATTGCTTAATAACCTCGCCTATACCAGATCCACTATTGTATATTCGCACATTTTTCACCCGTTCATCATTTTTCGGAAAAAACAATTTTTTTTATTTTTAACGTCCTTTAGAATTAAGTACAAAAAAATGACTTTTTTTGGTTTTTTAGTAAATCAATCGCTACTCTGGAAATATCGATAAAAAAAATATTGTTGCCAGAGACTTATTTTAGCTTAATGTACCCTAAATAACCTTACAAATATTTGGATAGATCTATCGAGCCGTTTTGTGGGAGTGATAGATCAAAGTTTTGCTAAACAATTAGAGGAACAAGTTTTGTTCCTTTAATAGTGTAATCATAATGAAATGAAAAAAAATTTTTTTTTTACTTTTCTTTTATTTTTGCATTGGTAACTCAGCATATGTAAGGGAAAGAGAACTAAAACGAAAAATTTCCAAAAAATGTCAAAAAATCAAAGAAATAAAAAAAAATGAAACTTGTTTTTTCGGGTCAAAAATTTTTTTTTTAAATTTCTTAGAAATTTTTCGTTTTTTTTCTCATCCCCTCACATTGACTGAGTTACCAATGCAAAAATGAGAGAAAAGTACAAAAAAATCTGGGCATCGGTTGGCCCTGTGGGCCAGCCCCGTAACTTCCCGCTGTTTTCGAGCTCTAAGATCTCGAAAACATGAGTATAAATACATTTTCGAGCTCGAAAATACCTTTGTTTCACTTTTTTATGGGTTTTCTAAGCTCAAAAAGATTACGTATTATATTAAAATTGAAAAATTTAGACTCCAAAATAATTAATAAATAAGCGTTCTTTACATATTTATTGACAATTATGTTCAATAGTTCGCTCAAAAATAAGTTTACGTGATACGTTGTAGCTATATGGTGTAAGTTTATCGTGAAACGAGCGAACATGATGATTTTTAAGAAGTCACTTCCAATAACTTACATAAATAAGAACGTATTAGTTTTGAGTTATGTTGTTCAGTAACTATGATGTGATTCAATGAAAAAAGCTGATACAGATTTTACATTGATTATTCCGTCAATGATATCTCTCGAACGAATTATCTGATTGGGACGTTCTTGGCAGCGATCGATTGCTTTTATCGAGTTCTAAAGCTGAATAGAATTTTGAATTGATCAACTCAGTAGTTTCCGAAATATTCACGAAAAACGAAAAAAAACGATTTTTTTTCATTCTTCCGTCGACGATATCTCTCGAATGAATTATCCGATTGAGACGTTTAAGGTGGCAATCGGCGCGTTTTATTAAGGTCTAGAACTGATAAAATTTTGTGAATGATTGGTTTGGTCATTACAATGATATTCACAAAAAACAGTTTTTTACTGTTTCTTTCGTCGACGATATCTTTAGAACAGATTATCCGATTGAGACCTTCGTGGCGTCAATCGAAAGCTTTTATCGAGTTAGAGAGCTGATTAGATTTTGGAATTGATCGATCCGACAGTTTTCAAAATATCCAAAAAAAAAAACGAAAAAAAAAAAAATTTGTTTTTTTTCGTATTTCTTAAATATCTCAGAAACTATTTGATCAAACGATCTAAAATTTTCTGAAAATCTAAGTTGAGAAGAAATCTTTTGAATGCCGCAAAAAAATGTAAATCGGTTCATCCATTAAAAAGATATGAGAGGTTCACATCCACACACACACACACACATACACACACACGCACAAGCACACACACACACCCATACAGACATCGTTCTGAAAATGTCTGAGTAGCATCCTCGCACCTTCAAATGTCAACATATGATGAAATCCCGATTTTTGAAAAGTGGAGTGAAACCAATAACTTCCCGAATTTTTTGAAAATCGTCGATTTTCTTAGCGGGAAGTTAAAAAAATAATTTTCTCATTTTGATTATGGTTACACGGTTAAATGAACAAAAGTTATTTCTTTAATTGTTTAGCAAAACTTTGATCGATCACCCCCAAAAACGGCTCGATAGATCAATTTAAAAGTTCATGGGGTTATTAGGGGTACATTAAGCTCAGAAAGTTCCTGGCAATAATATTTTTTTATCGATATTTGCAGAGTAGCGGTTGATTTACTAAAAAACCAAAAAAAGTCATTTTTTTGTGCTTACTTCTGAAGAATGTTGAAAATAAAAAAAATTCTATGAAAAAAAAAAAAAATTTGAAATTTTTCGTTTCACGGTATTTCTCATGTTAGCGTAATGACCAGACCTTTTAAAAAATTTTGATGAAAATGCACCGAAACTAGAGATCTTAAGCTATGAAATGCTATTTTTAAAATCTCGATACGATTATTTTTCACAAAGTTACAGCCTTCCGAAAATTACTAAAAAATTTATAAAATTTTTCTGTTCCTTCAATTTTTTGCGTTAGTGTATATAATTATGCATGAACGAATTTAAATATAAAAAAAAATATAGTATCGGTTAACTGCTATTTTGATGAGAGGTCACCCATCCATCTAATGTATTTCCTAATTGCTCTTCAACTTTGGATATCGCGCGTCTGTGATCTGCTTCTCTAATCTGCTTTACACTTAAAAGTATTTACGATCCATAGCATATTACTTAAATCAAATAATCAAATCGATACATCCTACATACATAATGCTTAATTAAATTTCATCACATTTGGGGTTTATAATAAAATTATAAGTTTCTTTAAGATAACCTGCTTTTAAGACTATGGAATTATTATATAAAAATAATGAAATCATCTAAACTATTATATAATCATATATGATGTTACATAACTTTATTAAAATTTTTTGTAATCATACTAATTGATTTATAACTTCACATAAAATCACATTAATTTTTTATTAACTATCTGAATTATTATAAGAACTTTATAAGGTTATGTAACGATTCACCGTGAAAAAATTTTCTGATTAAGCTGTGGATTCAAAGGGTAATACACAATAAAATAAACACCAAGTGATAACAGTTATACTCATATATTTAATTAATGACTTACACGATTAACAAATACTTTATTATTATTAAATAAACTATTAGCGAAAACTTTTGTTGCCACAGCTGTCGGCGTCTCTAGATTTGTATATATAGGTATATTTTGGACGGTTGAAGTTCTAGGCGTTTGGTGGCGTCGAGGCGTTTTTGGTTGCGGGTCTGCCATCAGAGGCGTGACCGAGTTGACAGTACCGCCACAAAGCCTTATATGACCTGATATGGCCATATCAAAAAATTTGATATATTCATATCCGACCTGATATGATCTGATATGCCCATATATAAATTTTAATATATTCTGATATACTCTGATATAAAAATTGGCCATATCAAGCCATATCAACTTGATATGTCCATATCAACTTGATATGTCGATATCAGATTTGATATGTCTTGATCTGACTTGATATGCTTGTATATAATTTTTTTCATGTGTCCTGATATAATCTGATATAACTTGATAAGGGTATTTATATTTTAATATGCTTGTGAACAAAAATCTTGATCAAGTTTGATATGGCTTGACATGCCCTGATATGGGCACATAAATTAGTTTTATCGAGTTTCCTGTACACATACGTTTAGTAAAATAATTTAGAAATGACCAAATCATGTAACATTGTTCGGAAAAACCAATTCCATAATGATTCATAAAGTCTTATGAAGTCGGTTGAATATTTTAATTTATCACATTTATAAATAGTATAAAGTATACAAACTTTGTTGAAAAATTTTTCCAATAAGCTAACGAGATCATTTTTAAAATATCTGAGAGAATTTCAAATTTTTGTAATGAATTTAAATACAAAAAACTGATATTTTAAATTGAAAAAAGTTTAAGTAGCCGGAGAAAAATGTTGGCTCGAAACCTACCAATTTTTATTATGCTGCCCAACAATTTTGAAACGGAAGCATCCAAAAAATAATTATGCTCATACGAAAAATCATTATGCTGTATCACAATACTTACTACGCGCGAGAAACTTATCGATGAGATGTAATTACAATTACTTTCATACATTTTAATAATTATGATGCGGCATAGTAATTTTTTGTATGAGCATAATAATTTTTCGTACGAGCATAATAATCTTTCGTATGAGCATAAGAACTTTTTGCATGCTTCACTTCCTGTTTCAACTTTGGTCGACAGCATAATAGAAATTGGTAGGTTTTGAGCCAACATTTTTCTCCATGTAAGTTTAAAAATCTTTAACTTTTTTTTTTTTTTTTACCAAAAGAAGTAGTTCTTGCCCCGTTACTGGTGGGTATACCGTTCATGGTCCCGTTACTTTATAAACAATAACAATTGAATAAAATACAAGTAACCAAATCAATCATTTATCTGATGTCTTTAATTTTCTTAGTTTTATTTTTATCCAAATGGATATAATCAACATTACATTTCAAGTTTGTGATTTGGCAGAGTGGTTAATCGATCAGACTTTAAATCAGAAGTAGTCAGGTTCGAACCCATGACCTGACTGGATTTTTTTTTTCTTTTTTTTCATGACAATTATTGCATATACAACTTTACAAAGTTATACACAATTTTATAAAATTATCTATAAATTTAGTTCCCGAGATAACAATGTTAATCTCACTATATATAGTTTGATATGTCTTTATCAGAACATATCAAGTCTTATCTGTACATATATTGTCTGATATGGCCAATTTTCATATCAGGCCTGATATGAACCGCCCAAATCAGGCCATATCAGGCCATATCAGAAAATTTTTTCATGGGTCCATATGATCATATATGACCATACATGGTTACGTATAAGCATCTAAATTGAGCTCTTGATTTCATGATGTTATATATAACTTGATATAAAGTTACATGGAATTATATAAACATTTTATAAATTTATGCGAATTTTTATAAGAATTTCATAAGATCCCATGAGTTTTTTTATAATCATATATGACTGTATTTATCTTATAAAATTCGATCTGGTAATGCTATAAACTCATATATAACTTAATTAAAAATCACATCAACTTTTATAAAATCATATAAATTCTTACAAGAATTTTATAAGATCATATGAGCTTTTACATGATCATATATGATTCTACATAAGCATATGAGACTTTATCTGGTAATGTTATGAAGTAATACATAATTTTATATGAAATCATATCAATTTCTATAAAATCCTCATAAGAGTATATGAATCCTTATAAAAATTCTATAAGATTGTGCAAGCTTCCATATAATCATATATGATTTTTATATATTTTTAACAGATCATATATAAATCATATATGAACATCTATGTTTATATATGATAATATTAGAACTTTTTCCCGGGTTTGTATAAAATCACATCAACTTTTATAAAATCCTTATGAAACTATATAAATTCTTATAAGATTTTTATAGGATCATATGAACTGTTATATGATCATATAAAAGCAGATAAAATTTTATATAGTAATAAAGTTATATATAACTTTATATAAAATCGTATCAATTTTTATAAAGTCCTTACAAAAGTATATGGATTCTTATGATTTTATCCGACCATATAAGCTTTTATGTAATCATATATGATTTTTAAATATTTCTTATATGATCATTTATAAATTGTATATGAATATGTGTTTATATATGATCTGTCACGTAACGATTCAAATTATTTAATTTTTATTAGTTTTAAGTTAAATATTTAATTTTATATTTGAATTTGAATCGTTATGCGGGCATTCCGCCATTTCGCCGTTGATAATGGCAGTCCGTGCACGGTGCTTGCGCATGCGCGCTGGGTATGAAAGAGCACACGTGTGATTTAATTTTATTTTTATAATTTATGATTTGAGATACAAACGATTGATTTTTATTTAATTTAAGTAATTATTTATAATTTTAAGCTAGTTGGGATGCATAATCCAGCGTAACATTATGCCCCAACAATTGTCAACATATTATTTCGTTTAACTTGTCATCCGACGGATGATGTCAAGTGATGTTATGATTTGGGGAATAATTAATATTTATTTTATTATTTAATATAAAAACATGCAGACAATATAAATAAATAGTTCATATATTTAAACAATTTTTCATGTATCATGCAGGTGTTAAAGAATTATATTTATAATTTACATTTTAATTTAAAATGAGGCCCAGGGCTGTCAAAAGTCATTATAATAATTAAGGTCGAAGGTGGTGCCAAATATGCGACGACCAACAGGTGGAGGTTTACCTAATTAAGTCAGAAGGATACGGATAAGCAGTGTAGTCTAGTCGAGAAGATGAAAACCTGCGAAAAATAGTTACAAGTCTCCTAAAAATATGGTTGATGGCTTAAACGATCCGGAATGGCGTCCAGAAAAAAGAGTTTTTTGGATTCTTTTAGCAAAACAAAATTACAATTGTTATTAACAAAAAACCGTTAAAAAAATTAGCCGTCCAGCTTTTTGGCAAAATCTCAAAAAGTATAAGTGATAGCTCAAATATTAAAAAAGTTTCTGAAAGAGCAGAAAATTTGAGTAAAAAAGTTCTCGACTCCCCGAATTGTAGCTCCAATATTTATAATTTTTATTTAACGTTGAAAATTGGCTTTTGCGCGGCAGTTGAGGCATGCGCGCGCCGCCGCTCTAGTGAGCGTAGTTGTTAAATAATTTTTTTATGCAATTAAATATTAATTTAAAAATTTCAAAAAATTCTGGTGTCATCTAGACATTTTTAATTTATAATTTTTTATTTATAATTTTCATACTATTTATTTAATTTTCTACGGTGTTTTCTCGAATATCTTCCGCTTTGTCACGAGTCACTTGCTCGGATCTTCCTCGTAATTTTCCCCCTGAATAAATTTTGTCCGTTTTGGGAAAACGGTCTGGCGCCTGCGTGCACTAACCCAGCCTGAGGAGCTGCTTCAGGCACAACAAATATTTATTATCTATAATTTCATTATTGTTTAAGATCTATTATTCATTTTAATTTGAGAAAAATTATTCATTATTATTTATCATCATTCAAAATCAGGGATTAAATTCATTTATTATTATTTGTTTTACGCGTGGGCGACCGCATACGATATATCGAGCATATCCGCGTCTCCGTCGCGGATTTCCGGTAAAGATATACGATATAGATCATATAAAAACTTTTTTTTCCGGGCAACAATACTTACAAAGAGAGCCGTAAATTTTACTACTGCTAATACGCGTAACTAGTTTTTGAACGAGAAAATTCCAAAGTAAAAAGTTCATAACACAATGAAATTTCAGTTGGTTTGAATTATACATTGATATTATAAAACTTGTTGCTTCAACTGCAATATCTTCATTCTTTCATAAATTTTAAAAACTACGGTAGGGATTGTAACTTTTCTGATTGTAAATTCGAATAGAATTTTTCTTCCGAGTATTTTTCGTTTTCACTTAAATGCAAGTCAATCATCTTTACTTTTAGCTTCATGCTTTCGTTTATTGTATCCTTTGATGTAACTATAGTCTTATAATTTCTCAAAACTTTAAATCAATGTTTAGAACCTTCAAGCTCTAAGCCATTTTCTAACTCCTGCATAGAAACTTGAAAATTTCTAAGAATATAAAAGTTCTTGTTTTTAGTTGTATCGTAAAAATTGAGTGTTTTTTAGCGAATTGGTCGGAAAGTTGTATAACAAAATAAAAATCAAATTTTATGAAAGCTAAACTTTTTGTTTCAGAGTAAAGCAATGTGGGTGATTCAAATAATACCAATAATAGCTTGTATTAGAACTTCATTTTCCTTACCTCAGAATGATAATTTAGATGATTTATTAATCAATGTCTTTGGACGCAATCCCAATTTGCAGCAACTAAATAATACAGCACTGAACACACTACCATCGAATGTTTCACAAAATATGGGATTAAGTGCGTTAATAGATGAGGTATTTAATGCTAACTCTACCAGCATTAATAAAGGTGATGAAAGTGCAGATGATAAAGTTTCTAGTGTAAATGATGATCAAAGTTTATCAAGTAATGACTGTGAATGTGTACCTTATTATCAGTGTCAAAATAATAATATTGTTGATGATGGAGTTGGTTTAATCGATATCAGGTATTACAATTTTTATTTAAGAAAACTAAAATAGCAGTTTGAGAGTATTTTGGTTAAAGTTGTAAGGTTCACTGAGTATCGGAATTAATAAAAGCTGATTGACTCACCAATCTCAATGAACGAGCTATTTAGATTATGTGTTGAAACAGTTATCCATGAGTGGTAACTAAATTTAGTTATGCTAAACAAACCTAGACAATTGAGTTCGACCTTGAAAAAAACAATAATATTATAAACTTATATTTAAAAAAAGTGCTATCTGGCAGCCAAAATAGATGTAAATTTCTCTAAAGACATTCTAATACTTTTGGACTCTCATAAAAGCAATAAAATCCATTATAAAACGGAAGTCAAAACAAAAAAAAAACAGTTGATCCCACGGGAGAACCTAAACTCAGGGAGCTTGAAAAACTTTTTAGTGATAAATTCTTAAGCTTAAGAAATTGTTAGACCGATAAAACATTCATTTCACTAAAAATATATAATATTTGTCCAACGGTATTTTTGAAACGATTCGACCAAATTAAGCGTTCTTGGTGGCATTTTACTTTTATTAACCATGATTATAAAAGAACTTTCTTGATGCTAGTAGGCTAATTTTGTCGATGTCTTTCGACAATTTGGAATAACAAATGAAGAGCAATTTTTTAATGTATCACTAATTTTTATGGAATTGATGAATAGTTGACTTTGAGTGATAAATAATGCACAATTTCATTTTTTCAAAAAACTTAAAATATAGTTTGAAGTATTTCTCTTTTGGTAAAAACTTTGATATTTATAAATTTTCTCAAAAGTCATAAATTAGAATGAAAATTTTCGAATTACTTATCAAAAACTGTTAAGATCGGTATGCTGTGACGGGATGACCTAGTATTCGACCGCCAGGTTAGCAAAAATTAAATTTCGCGCCATTTTTATTTTGCGCACTCGCCCTTGCGCCGGAAGTGTTTTAATTTAGCGGGGTGACGATAGGGGGTAGATCAGGCACACCTCGTCACCAGACACCAGATCAAAATTAATCGATACCTGAAAGCCGAGTCGAGCAGACGCTTAATCTACAAGCAGTGATCCTTTTCCATATTAAATTTTGATTTCACTTGAAAAGTTGAATTGTCAGGCAGAAGCCTTTTGGTTAAGTCAACCCGAGTCAAAAAATTGAACTTATATTATTTTATAGTTTAGAAGTTACGTTGAACTAACATAAGCTTAATGAACTTGAATTAAACTTAAATGACTTATTGGGCTTGATTATAGCTTGAATTGTTGGGAATATTTGTGTCAAAGTTCAAGTTTGTAAGCCAGATAGTGCAAAAACTCGAGTATCTTTATTTTCGACCCCTCTGAAACCCCCCTTGGAGTTAGCTATCGGAAAAAATACCGACGGTGAGGGGTTCGTAAGATTGTTAAGAATATTTGTGACAAAGTTTGAATCTGTAAACTAGAAAGTGCAAAAACGCGAGTATTCTTATTTTTGGACCCACTGAAACCCTCCTCGGAGTTAGTTATCGGAAAAAATACCAACGGTGAGGGGTTCGTAAGATTGTTGGAAATATTTGTGCTAAAGTTCAAGTCTGTAAGCCCGATAGTGTAAAAATGCGAGTGTTTCAATTTTTGACCCCACTGAAACCCCCCTCGAAGTTAGTTATCGGAAAAAATACCGACGGTGAGGGGTTCGTAATATTGTTGGGAATATTTGTGCCAAAGTTCAAGTCTGTAAACCGGATAATGCAAAAACGGAAGTTATTTTATCGTTCAACCCACTTGAATCCCCCACGTATAAGCCAAAGGTAATTAATTTTGTCTATCTTTTTTAACATTGAACTAGATGACAATCGGTTCTCAACATCCGACCTACGATTCAAATGTCGACTCGGGAGTACATCTAAGTTTTCTTTGGGTTAATTTTCTTCCAGGTAAGTTATGATTAAGTCAATATTTTTATTTAAGTCGATTCACGTTATAATCAAGCCCAATAAGTCATTTAAGTTTAATTTAAGTTCATTAAGCTTATGTAAGTTAAATGTAAGTTCAATTTTTTGGCTCGGGAGTTCTAGTCCTTTCGCCACTATTCTTATGGCCGTATGCAAAATCAGGTCGGTAAGATTTTTCAACATGTATTTATGTAATTTGATGCGAGGAAACCGATTTTGATAGTTACAAAGTTGTACGGTGGTCCAGTTTTTTGTTATAAACAATTAAATTGTTGAAGCTTAAATTACAAGAAAACTATTATTGATAACTCTTAAATAATTACAAAATTAGCTTTTTGGCATCAAAATACATTATTAATGCCTGAATCATCTTTCATCTATCTCTATTATTTATTAAGATATAACGTTTTAAGAAATACAAACTTTTTGCCAGGTCCATTTTAGCTAAAAATTGCGCGCGCATCCACAGCGTATGAAGCGCGCATGCGTCCAAATTCAAATGTCGTTTCCCCTGCTTGCATTTATTATAGTAATAAAATGTATAATCATTCAATTAAAAAAAAAAAATTATAATAATAATAATAACAATAATTAGTATTAATAGTAATGATAGTAATAGTAACAATGATAATTTCAATAATAATTACAATAATTTTATTTTTGCTCAATACAATAAATTGTTATATATTATAAATAATAATAACAATAAAATTTGATGAAATGGTTGTCCACAAAATATATTATTTCAAATACCGTGATTGTATTATATTTTAACATTTAGCATTTATAATAAAAAAAATTTCTATGTAATTCGGCGTCTCATACATTCTCAGAATTTAACTGGTTCGAGTTGAGGTAAAAATTATGATTATTATTTTTTAATTGAATGATTATACATTTTATTACAATAATAAATGCAAGCAGAGGAAACGACATTTGAATTTAGACGCCTGCGCGCTTCATACGCTGTGGATGCGCGCGCAATTTTTAGCTAAAATGGACCTGGCAAAAAGTTTGTATTTTTTAAAACGTTATATCTTAATAAATAATAGAGATAGATGAAAGATGATTTAGGTATTAATTATGTATTTTGATGCCAAAAAGCTAATTTTGTAATTATTTAAGAGTTATCAATAATAGTTTTCTTGTAATTTAAGCTTAAACAATTTAATTGTTTATAACAAAAAACTGGACCACCGTACAACTTTTTAACTATCAAAATCAGTTTCCTCGCATCAAATTACATAAATACATGTTGAAAAATCTTATCGACCTGATTTTGCATACGGCCATAAGAATAGTGGCGAAAGAACTATTCTTTGGTGAAATTCTTTTGGTTGTCTTTTCCGCAGTCCAGTCTTTTGTCCAGGAGAAACCTGAACCATGGCCCAGCACTTGAGACAAGTTGATGTAAGTTCCTTGGAATAGAGGTTACTTTATTTATAACAACAATTTTGTTAAACACGTGGGGTAATTTCCAAAACTATTTTTATCGTCTTTCATAAAACTTATTTATTTATATTTAATTTATTTTTATTTAATTTATTTGATCGCAGTGCATCCAAAAAATTTTAATTATTAGAAAATAATTATCGTCATGACTTTCCTCGTTATTGACGAATTTATTAATTAAATTCAAAGCTGTTAATAACAATTCAAAAAAACTAATTTATAAAAATAAAGTAAAGTTAAAATTAAGGTTTGGAATCGCGGTTATTTAAGTAAAAATATCGGGCAGCTGATGAAAGAGTGTCGTGCATGCGCAGTAGAATTCTTACAAGTTTTCTGTAGCTAAGTTTATTAATTATCGTTTCAAAAGAATCTAGCTTTAATTACTTATATTAAGGGGGGGGGAGGGGTAAAGTTAATTCGTACAAAAAAAGATATCTTTTTGAGAATTTTTTGTAACGACACAGTTAAAATTGCTCTATTCGAACCAATGGTACTGTTCAGTTACGAGCTTAGGCAATTTGAAAAGCTTCGTGCATTTCCGCTATAGCAGTGAGTTGCCGAACTTGCTACTGACCTCAAGGTCAGAATAGTGCCAGGTCACTCGCTATTTGGGCCCGGTACATACAATTTCTAGCTCATGGCCGGGTCAAGTTGGTATGAGAGCCCTGCTTCCAGCCAACCAATCAGGAAATTCGTTTTATACATCGAGGCTGCCACGTCATCACCAACCGGCCACGACCCTTCCAACTACATTTTCTCTGAGTCTTTTCGCTCCTGAATTCAAGAGTACAACCTCGTACTCTAAAACCGCTCCGCTTTATTATAATGATTCTTAGTTGCATTCGCTGACGCGTATACATTTTATTGCATTCTTTTTTTCATATTATCTTCTCATAGTTTTCAGTGTAAATAGTGTCAACAAATATCTAATTTATTTATTATAATAATTTGTATAATTTTTTTGTTGTTAAGATTACATCACACCTAAACCAGACCCTTTTTGCGCATTCGCTCACTTTACAGGTACGTTAAAGTAGGGCGTTCGAAGAATATTTTGTGAAATTTTCACGAAGAAATATTGAAAAGTACGGCAAAGGCAGCAATTGTTCGGACGTGTCTCGGCAAAAAGTAGAGTTGCGGTGGACATCATCACTTGGTGCTGGATTATCCAAAATCAAGGGTTCAAAGTTTTTTCATTAGATAATAGTTTTCCCCAGGTAATGCTGGGAGGGTTTTTCAAAATTTGAATTTTTCTCTTTTATGGAACACTGAAAAGGAAAATGCGATTTTTTAGCGAAAAAATTGACTTATTTTGTTATTATAAAATACGAATTATTAATAAATTTTAAAAAAGCTCTCCAGCGTTACCTCGTAAATTATGTACAGAAATAGTGTTCAAAATTTCAAAAGGATCGGTGCAGTAGCTTTTAAGTTGTGATGTCCACCGGATTTTGAAAACGTTAGTTTTCAGGAGAATGCTTTAAAGTTATGAACACTAAAAAATCTGGTATAAATTTTTCATGAGCGAATTTTATTGGCTTACCTCACACTAACGAAATTTGCAATACTAGTATAAACACGTTTGCATTTACGTTGAAATTTCTGTCAGTAAAATTGGGAAATTACATTAGGTATTGTTTAGCGAGCGAAACATCTGTCAATTAACAAGTGGTCGGATCGGGTAGGTATAAAAACCGACAGGTATAAAAATAATGACTTCGTTAATTTTGCTCCAATCGACTTGAAATTTTGACACAATATTCTTGAGATATCATGCATTCAGTTTAAAAAATAAAAAAAAAATTTAATACTGTTACATTCTAGCTCATCTATTAATTAGACAGAATAATTTCAAATTGACCAGGTTGACGTCGTTAGGGTGTCGATAGACCCCAGGTGCGTCAGCTGTTGACCTTCTTATATTTTATTCAAAAAGTTTAACGACTTACCATGGTGGAGATTATGGGCCCCATGAGTCGGCCCAAATAATCCCTTTCTTGCGTAGTTTCTACTCTTCCGCCGGTGCGTACTCATCCCTGCCGGTGGCCTTGAAATAGGCCTCAGAATAATACCCGTAACGATGGTTGTGAAAAGGGATGCTCTCACTAGGCGGATGGACGGATGGAACGTCCACTGGAATCAACTGCCAACCCACACTGATACCAGTCCAGAAGACTGGGTTCTCCCTTGATGCTTCCTCTGAACAAGACGATCCTGGAAGGCCTGGTTCCTCCTTAAGGGCGAGTGACTCCCGCTGTTGGATAATACCACCAGAGCCCGACGGGTCACGAACTTCACTCGACACGATACCAGAACTTAGTAATTCGTTGACCGGTTTTGGAACGACCAACGTCACCGGATCGATGAGGACTTCCTCGGCAACGATCTCTAGGCGGGGACGTTCATGAATTAAATGGCCGAGATCTTCGTGGATCGTTCGAATGATCTGGCTGAACTGGGCCTTTTTGCCCCCTCGTTTCTTTTTTGGCATAAGCTTGGGTTGAGGCTTAGAGATTACCTGTACAGCCGCTAACAGCGCTCAGGTAGGGTACGAGGTCGCTGGAGTCAGCGTTCCCAGTAGCAAGACAGGAAGCGAGGACCGCTGGTGGCAGCGTTCCTCAAGGTAAAAGTGGTTTCTAATAATAACTACTACGTATGTAGTAGTGACAGCTTTATTGCTTAAAATTAACGAAGAGGCAGGACCAAATCAACGTAATTTTGATCAGAATTCTTAGCTCTCTTAGATTTCGCGATCGACTGACTTGATTCTGTCGCTCCTTGGTGTTATACATTATCAAAGGTGTTAACGTTACATCTCAGGTTTGCTATGAGAGAATCGTTGTGGCCCGGGTCTCATGCATCGTCATCTGATTAGACTTTCCACGAGCCACGGCGACTGTCTCATCGCAAGAGATTTCCGTTACATTGTTGGTGATAAATAAAATAATATCACCAACAAAGTAACGATTTATTAATTTATCATTTATTTATAATTCTTAGAAGTGTCGAACCGTTTATTCGCCTACCGTGACGAATAAATAATTCGAGACTCCAAAAAAATAAAATTTCCACAATCTTATTTAAATTTAATTAGAGCCAGAACAAAACAATACCTTACCCCCACCTCCTTAAATAAATAACTAATTAATTATAATAAAGTAATTTAATTCATATTTATATGTATTCTTTGATTATTTTAACCAATTTTTCCTATCCTAAATTATTATTCATTTATTATTATTCATTTATTTATTTGGCCATAGAGTCGAGACTCCTTGCGGCCATCCAAAATACATAAATTTACATTATAGTATATATATAGTTTTAAAATCAACATTAAAATATAATCATTTCATGCATCATAAATTTATCGACTAATTAATTAATTAATTAATTAATATGCATTCATCTTATCCAAAAAATAATTGTAACATACTTTCCTAAATTCTTTAAATGTCGGCTGTTGCGTACAAGTACTAGGTAATTCATTCCATATTTTAATTGCACTCATTAAAAACGATTTGTCGTACTTCATGCTGTGACAGTTTGGTAATATTAAATAATCTTGACGGATATCTCCTCTCCGAAAACGAGGCTCTTGAACACAAAAATTACTTGAAAGCAATCGTTTTTGATTTAAATACAATATTTCATAAACTAGACAACAAAGAAAAAATTCTCGCCTCAATTTCAAAGTTAGCCATCGTAGATTATTATAATATGCTGTAACATGCTCATATTTTGAAATCTTAAAAATATAGCGGACACACGCATTGAGTTTTCTTTGAAGCTTTAGTTGTTGTTCGCTTGTTATATCTGTATATATAGCAGCACAATAATCAAATATCGGGAATATAAGCGTAGTGACAAGTTTTCTTTTTGTTTTTAAATTAAATACATCACCATTCATTTTAAGTTGAGCAAGTGTCCTCATACTCCGTTTACAAACTTCTACAACTTGCTTTGACCAAGACAGTTTATCATCTAAGATGACTCCTAAATATTTGACCGATTCAGAAAACTTTATCTCATTTCCATCTACCAATATTTTCGGTGCAAATTTACAGTAATCATTATTTAACTTTTGTGTGGTACCGAATATGACAACTTTAGTTTTATCCGCATTTAATTTTAATCCATTTTTTAAACACCACAGCTGAATTTCTTTAATTTCAGTATTAAGAATATTGATATAATGTGAAATATCTCCTAATCTACATTTTAGATAAATAACTAAGTCATCAGCATAGAAAAGATGCTTACAATTTTTTAATAATAAATTGAGCCGCGTACTCAGCTACATCAGGCATTCCGAACCCAGTGCTCAACATCCACACGAGCATTTGAAAAAGGATTGTCCGAACTTCCTCGTACGAGGAAGCCAGGGCAAACCCTTACGATGCATCAAAGTTTGACGATGAATATCTTTTAAACGCTCAATTTAATTGACTAAGCATTCGAGACCATTTTTGTAAAGAATTTAATTTCCTACAAAAATCTTTGCTCTCCATTTCATAATTCTCATTTCTTCACGAGTTAAAAAATTCATAAGTGAAAAACAAATTTGTTTTAAAATAATCAAACTTCAATCTTCAATATTTTTTAATGGTGAGACTTACGATAAAAATATAAGAAACATTTTTTGTAGAACGTTCAATTTCCCATAAAAAAGTATGCACTGTTTTTCTGTACAATCAATTAATGAGTGAGATATGAATTTTTTTCTGATAGACTAAGGAAAAAATCAAAAACTGTATGCGGAGGACCTTCTTATTAAAATTAAGAGCTCATTTTTCGTGAGAGTTTTCCATAAGTGTATAGCAATCAATTATATCGCAAAAACTATACGCTAATTTTCAGTTATAACCTAGTTCTCTGTCTTTAGCGTCCAGTCTCAATATGAATAGTGCGCCAGTTAATTTTTAGTCCTGGGATTACTAAAGTAATATATTGAAGTTAGGTAATTTTTGATTTGTGGAGTTGAAATAAAATTGCGCATAAATAAAATCTGGATAATTTTTAATCTGTTGAATTATCACCAAAACCACGCAAACCTAAAACTGCAACTAAAATGCTCAGAACTTATAAGGAAAAACCAAAAAGGGAGACTGGAAAATTAGAATCAGAGTTATAGTATGCTATGGAGTCGCTCAATGTGTAGATTTATAGAGAGAGGGAGTGGTCCGTATCAAATCATCCTAAATTCATGTAAATTATCAGTGGATGTTTAAATAATTAATAGTTATTAATTATAAGGATGAGAGGATCTGGTACGTGTGAATGGTTTGTAAACAATAATTTTATTTAACACTTGAATTGCATAAATATTAAAAATATTAAAATTTATTTACACTGTGTACAAAGTATAAGAATTTATTGTTATGAGATTTCACTAAGAAGCGTCTGTTTTAATTGATTTAATGAGAATTGATTTTACATTAAACACGCGGTCAAGAAGGCGACTAAGCGCGAAATTGCTGGTACACGTGGTAATGAGAATTTAATGAAAATAGCACTGAGATTATTTTATGAGAGCAAAAATAATATGCACAATAATTAATATAAATTAATTAAAGCAAAATGAGTTATTCAATGAGAAAGCACTTGATTACGGAAAATGCACGAGGTGTCAGCCATGAGAATACTTTAAGCAATATATCTGAGAGAGAGCGCAAACTTGTGAGAGAGATAGAACTTCCATCTTCTTCATGCCCACTCGAGCGGTATTTACGATGAGAATGCGACTAGCGGAGCCGCCTATGAATGATATGAGATCGACTGTAGTATCGACTATGTTATCGATCACTTATTCACCGTGAGAATAATGATAATTGCGCGGGAGATTTGAACAGTGGATATACATTTCTTATTAAACAACAAATAATCAAAAACCTCTATTCAACAATAAACGAAATATTGTAGCATAATACAAATAATTTCACGCCTTAACGAAATACTCCATCTAATAACTATAATATTAATCTCAATGTTACGTCCCAGCCTGTACGTCAGATGACATGGGCATTCAGTTTTCTAATTGCCAACCTGAAATCTAACTAATTATATCAAATATCGATAATCCAGTAATTCCTATAACATTTAATTAATTATATAAAATAGTATAATTTCATAATAAAATATTATTATTTAAGATATTTAAACGTTAAGAACATGAGTAATAGTTGATTAAGTTATTCTTCCATATTTTAACAAATATAAATAAGCGCTGACGCCTTGAATAAATCCTCGAGACGTGCAGCTGCACAAACATCTATTGTGTTTAAGATAACTTTTGTTAATAGATAAGAGACTCATTTGTTAATAACAAAAGCAGAGAGACCGTGAGAATCAAGAATCTTCAATAAATATTAGAATGGAGTATTCAAGAATATACGTTATCTTGAATGACCCCTCCATATGAATCGATGCGCAGGTCTGATGCCCAAACGCCACGTATGGATGAGACTTTACTCTAGTTTGTCTTGATCAAGAGAAATAAGTCTGAAATATAGAATCATCAAGATATAACAGGGCTAAGCTGTTACTCTGGTCGTCCTTAAATTACCTTTTTAAGGGTGCCACTGAAAGTGATAACGGCCTCCCAGAGCCGGATGTTAGATCATCAGGGTCGGTGCAATTTTTGTTTAATTGTAAAAGAAGGATGAGGAAGGATAATTTATAAATAATATTTTCAATTCACAATTTAAACCTTTATTATTTTATTAAACCTTTTTAACCTTTTTGACCTTTATAGCTTTTTATAAACCTTGTGACCTCATAGACCTTTTCATAAACCTTATACCTTTATATAAAACTTATAACTTTATACTTTTATTGAACCTTATACCTTTTAAACCTTATAACCTTATAAACTTTTATAAACCTTATATCTTTTATATAAGCCTTATATTTTATTTACCCACGATATTTTCCTTAAACCTAATTTATTTCTTTGACCCGCAATTTTACACTTAAACCTAATTCAATTAATACCCGCAATATTTCTTTAAAAATTGACCAACTACCTTTGGCAATATTACACACACTCACACACACAATTATTTGCCACCTACCTTTGGACTTTTATTACACACTCACACACTCTGATAAAAATTGCTTCACCGTCACGATACTTAATAATTACAATTTTTCATTAACCCTTCGTCACACGCGTGTTCTTACCCGACTTCGTAACACGCACGATGAGCGCCGCGCCGCCGTGTTAAATTTCATACGGTGTTGCCAAGTACCCAATAAATATTCCATGCATATTACGATTGGAAAATAACTATATTTTTTATTTAGTTTTACATTGAATTAAATATTTAGCTAATTAATAATTTTTTAAGGAATTGTTCTTTTTTTTTTTTGTTATATTTAGTAATAATTCAACTATATTTCTAAAGTAATCTTGACAAAAAATGATCTATCAATATTAATAATTTTTATAAGAATAGCAATGACGGGTAAATAATCTCAAGATTAGCCGATACTTAACAATTTTTTAAATTTTCTTCACATAATTAATTAAAAAAAAGAGAATTTAGACAAAATTTACCTATAATTTTTTTAGTTTCTGCGGGTGCAAATTCTTTATGCTAAAAAAAAAAAAATCCGAAAATTGTTGAAAGTACCGGCTAATTTTAGAATCATACAGATAACTAAATATTTTATTAATGTTACAAATTGAAAAATATTATTTATTTAATTTCTATAATTATATAATTAAAAAAATACTATTATAATTTAAAAATTAAAATAAATATTTTTTAATACCAATCTTTATTAATAATAACCAGTGGCTAACAATTATAGAATAGGTTACTTTGTTTACAGCTTGTATATTAAGAGCGGGAACACGACTTGGCAACAGCGCGATTCGAATTGCGATCGGGCGTTTACACGCGCCGGACGGCGCGGCGCCGCATTCACGAGATGCTCCTCAAAAATATATAATTATTAAATTTCTAAGACAACTGTATGATTGTTATTAATATTCATTCCTTCTAGAAGGTCCAAAGAGAGCATTAAAATTTTTTGGAATGTTTTTTTTGGTAAAAACCATAAAAAACTATGAAAATATAAAAAGTGCGGCGTCATGCTCATAGCGCGTGTGACGAAGGGTTAAAACCTTTATTTATTTCGCTCACTGAATTTTTATACTAAATTTTTCCCGCAATTTTAATAAATTAATTAAATTGAAGAGCTTAAATAATTATTAATTAATCTATTATTTTAACCTTAATTTCCTTCACCATTGTTATTTTCTTATCACTTTTATTACTAATTAATTTTATTCCAATAACCGAAACTATTTTTTCTCAGTAAATTTAGTGACGTGGTTTTCTTGACAACTATTCATCCTCAAAGTTCACCCGATACATTTTATACGTTTTCTATACCACCTAATTCAGGTAGTTTTAATATCACAATAATTATTCTTATTTTAATCCTTAATTATTTCTTTTAATTAATTACTTATTTTCCACTCCATTAATTAATTTTATTATCAACCTTGACCGCGGACCCTTTTCTTTTATCGAGACAATTTATTATTCATTATATTTATAATTATTTTTTTTATTTAGTTATTAATTTTACTTATAATTAATTAATTTTACGACTGGGAATGATGACTAGATTTCACAGTTCCGGTGCATGAGTTACACGACCTACCTGGATACTTCTAGAATATTTTCGGTGTCTTGCCTGGAAATATTCAACTACGTAAAAGCTCGGGCTACCTACCTGGAGTTTATTAATCAATTATTTTATACAGTTTAATTCCGGTTTAATTTATTGACTTTAATTTATGAGTAATAATTTAATTTACGAGTAATACTTTTCCGAACGCTAAGACGCGACGCTACCAGACGTATACCAAGTATTTGATAAAATTTTCCGGCTTCCTGCCTGGAAAAATTTTAAATGAATACCTTAACAACAATTAACTTTTCGCAGATCTGTCCTCGTTGTAGTTGTCCTTGTTTACCCTGGTATTCTCTCGTCTCATCCTGGTAAAATTCAGTCTCGTATCCGTTCTTGTCTCGTTCTTTCTCCAAATTTACTATCCTCTCTTTTTCTCTCTCAACTCTCCAACTTCGTTCTCTCCTTCACCTGATATTCAGACGCGATCAGTAATAATTATAATAGATACCGGCTACCTGCCTGGCATCGGATGAAAAATTTAACAAATTATCGCTTGGTTCCACAATAAAACACAAGCTCTTGATTAATTAATTTTACCTGATATAAAATTCAGCGTCTATAATGGCGTCTTATGGTGGCGTCTCCTCAACTGTTGAACTTCTACTCTAGACTGGACTAGGTCCGTTCGGTCCGGTCGTTCCGGTCACTAATGTTAATTTACGTTCCGGTACCAGTTTATAATTACTCGCTCCCCACTCAACTTCGGACTACTACTTAGTTCAAATTGGGAAATGAGATCCGAGCAGTGGAAATTTTCACTTCCGGACGACAAGTCGTATCATAGGTTTTATTTTGACTTAACTAGAACGCGGTTAATTCAAATTTACCCCGTTACAGAGAGCAGTTAAGCTCATTAGAAAACTCAACTTTTTTTCCACCCTCTCGAAGTAATTGTTAATAATATATTACCAATGTTATAAATTACTTCAATTATATAATTTTACATTTCTCAAACCATTTTTTTACAATTGAGTAATCCGGATTGAGATATATTAAATAATATTGTTCAAATCTTCCGCGCTCTCACTATCATTCTTACGGCGGATAAGTGATCGATACTGCAGTCGATACCAACCAATCATCGGCAGCTCCGCTAGTCACATTCTCATCGCAACGACCGCTCGAGTGGAGATAAAGAAGACGGAAGTTCTGTTTCTCTCACACGTTTGTGCTCTCTCTCATACATACTGCTTAAAGTGTTCTCATGGCTGACGCCTCTTGCATTTTCTAATCTCAGTGTATTTCTTTAATCAGTTGCGTTCTCATTCTTTTAATTAGTGCATTTTGCTTTACGCTTTGCTTTAATTGATTCATATTAATTATTTTGGATAATATTATTACTTTCATTTTAATATCTCAGTGCATTCTCAAAATAATAAGCATCACCGCATGCACCGGCATTGTTCACGCCTAGTCACCATCTTGGCCACGTGTCGTACGTGAGTGAAATTGCATTAAATAAATTGAAAAAGACGCTTTTTAGTGAAAATTTTATCATAATAAATTCTCATCCAGTGTATATATTGTAAATAAATACCTATATTTATTATTTGCTAAATTTGAGTGTTAAATAAAATTAATCATTTAAACAAATATATTCAAACAACCAGCTAATTTCAACCACTAAATGGTGGCTGTTCATAACTTTTTTTATTGTTTATTATAATTATATGTAAGTTTGCCATTCACATTCTTAATCAACCACTCAACTACGCCAGCGCTAAACCATCAACCAGGACATAGCATTAACCCCGAGTAAACTGACTCTGAATGATGCATATCGACACATTATAAACAATTTACTTAAGTAACTAGAGATAAACGATAATCAAATAATATTTGCTAATCTAGAACAATAATTGTAGGTTCAGTACTCTAGAACATTCTCTTTAACGGCTTGTTAAACTAACGTACATGGATCCCATACCGATATAATTTCACAATAATTAGTTTAAAAACTAAACATATTTCTTATGATAATTTAAAAAAATATTATTAACAATAAATTGTGAACTTGACTTTAACTGTGACAATATTCTCATAATTCTTTCAGATCTTAAATCTTTTTTCAAATTCAAATAGTAGCATAATACTTTAAAAATCTGACTCGAACTTGATTAATTATAAATAATTATGGTAGTCATTTCATACCTTATTACTGGTGAGTAAAATATCGAGTAACGTCATACACTGTTTTAAATAATACTTCTGTTACAACAATCTTAATCGATGACCTTCCGCAATGCCATGATACTGTAGAGCCATGCTCGAACCCGTCTGGTTGCTTTGAGTGACTAGCAGTGAATGCTCACGTCCGTACTCCTCGAATGACTCCCTTTGACTCCCTAATTCAAAATCCAAAACCCCACTAAACGTTATCATTATCTATAACTGATCTCTATATTCTAAATTCATAAATCAAACTCAAACTCTACTATATCGGTAACTGGAGGCTTATTCCTCACCAAACGTACTCATTTATTGATTCTGAGCAGTGCTGCCAGAACGTGCGATATTTTTACCCCCTCTTGAGGTGAAATAGCATTGACTGTAATTGCAGGAGGGGGTAAAAATAACGCACGTTCTGGCAGCACTGATTCTGAGTATGGATATCCTTTGTAGTTGCTCTCCTAGAACAGATTTCAGCTGGGATCATAAAACTTATACGATAAGTGACCTATGACTTCCTCAGCGGTATGAGTGTTCACAGCTTGCCCTCTGTCAGAATAAACAATTAGAAATGGTCAAACGGCTTCCACAATAGCAACGGTCACAAAATTACTGTTGAGGCTTCACAAAAGAAATTTCAAAACTGATCCCATTCTGCCTCCGCTGAATTCCGTATATACTGCAACTCAGCTAGAACTCGGCAATCTACTAAGAACGGATAGAACTAAGTTCTGTCATCAGATGATATTAGGTTACTAATTTAAGTCTCGCTCCACGGTAAAACTCAAACTTTAGCATTTTTCAAACTTTATTTTTAACCCTTAGCAGCCACATGAGGTAAGTAGTTACCCCAGGCTCACAAAAAAGGAAATAAGATGTCCAATTCTTCGAAACTAATACAAGTAACTGCATCCGCCGGGGGTAGACAAGTGGGAGATCTGACTCCATTACATAGGAAGCCAAATAAATTCGTGGCGGCACTTTGAGCGCTCGTTTTCTCGACGTGGGCTAACTAGTTATCCCGTGTAGCTGCATTTGTTACTCTGCACAAATCTTTCTTTTTTCAAATCGACTTATTTACGGTATTAACAGACAAAATAAAGGTGAAATTTAGGTATTCTAGTAAAAAAAAAAAAAAATTTCAATCCTAGTCGATATGGAATCTTTCCTGCTCATATAAAATAATTCAGTTTCATTTTTGACTGATATTGTTTATTGAATAAATCTATTGTGCGTTCAATGTAGAACGCTTCACGTACACTGTTAAAAATTTTTGTAAAATGACAATATTTTTACAAAGCAGTGGTGTAGTAAAAATACAAATCAATGTATGTCAATACAAAATTATAACACAATTTGAGTAATTTTCGATAATACACTAGGAAATCTACTAAAATGATTGTAATTTTACAATCTTTGTGAACAACTCGTACACGAGTTATAATTTTACAAAACAGGACATTGATTTTAAATTAAAAGCGTTTAGAATTTCCAAAAGATATTTGTAGTTCAATTTTATATAATTTTTAGTAAAATTCCAACAAAATATTGTAACTAATATTCCAATAAAATCGTTAAAATTTAACGAACCTCAATTTTTTAACTTCCCGCTAAGAAAATTGTAAATTTTCAAAAATTCGGGAAGTTATTGTTTTCACCCCGATTTTTGAAAATCGAGTTTTTATCAGATGTCGAGGTTTTGAGGTCCTAGAAAGGTATCTTGACTATTTTCAGAATGATGTCCGAGTGTGTGTATGTATGTGTGTGTGTATATGTGTGGGTATGTATGGAAACTCTTTGTAACTTTTTAATTAATGAATCAATTTGGTTGGAAAAGTTGACAATCGAAAGAGCTTGTTGACCATCAAATTTTCTGAGAATTTCAGATCACTTGATTAAGTAGACTCGAAAATATTTGCAAATTACAAAAAAAATAAAATTTTTTTTTTTAGTTTTTTAGTGATTCCTCAGAAACGACGAACGGTTGACTTCAAAATCTAATCAGCTCTTAAATTTGATAAAGTGCATCAATGACCACCTTAATGATCTCAATCAGTTAATTTGTTCGAGAGATATCACGGGAGAAAGAAATGGTAAAAAACAGTTATTTGCGAATATCTTTGAAATAACTTAACCAAACAATTCCAAAATCTGATCAGCTTAAGAACTTAATAAAATACGTTGATCGCCGCCTCAACCATCAAAGAAAGAAATTTCCCAAATATCTCCGAAACGGCTAAGCCGATCGATTTCAAATTATACTCAGCTCTGGAATTAAATGAAACGCACCGATTGCTACCACAAACGTCAAAATCACTTAATTCGTTCAAAAGATATCGGCATTGAAAAATTAAAAGAATAACAATCCGCAGTTTGTAATATTTTTCTCGGATATTTCATATTTTGTTGTTTCGGACATGAGTCAAAACTTATTTAAATCTTGATTTTGATCCCTGACATTGATTGCTGCCTTAATACACATATTTTATTAAACATAACCAGGAATTAAATTGTAAAAAACGCTTCTTTACTAATGATTTCTGATTCTTAAATTTCCAAACTTCAGCATAAAACGTAACTCGTAAAAGCTTGAAAAGATCGTAAAAAAATAATTGCATGTAATAGCATTTTCGAGCTCGAAAATATATCCACACTAATGTTTTTAGTCCGGTCAATTTAGACATTGAAACGTAGGGGATTCGTTCTCCTGCACTTAAGATGTGGTCGTGCAGGTTTCGTGAGTCAATTACCAGGCTACGCTCCAAAATGAGACTCTGATTAAGTTTAATTACCCGAACTGGCCTTATAACACTAAACTAATACTAGTACTTAGCCTAATGTTGATGTTCGGTGTCGTTGTCCTTGGTGTTGATGGACTCGGTGATTGGTTTGGCCCTTGGAAATCGCCTCCTTGGACCTGACTCCGCTCTCAGATGCTGCTACTCTTATTATTCACAATAGGAGGTGGATGAAGCAGGGTGAATTCACTCAAACTCTGGTTCAGTTACTTATTTAAGGATAATTATGTTTTATTGAATAATTATCAATAATGCCACGTCGCACATACTCTGATTACAAAGTCTTTGTATCACACAACTAACTGCATGTGATACTATCGTTACTGTGACTAACTGCACAGGGCTAATTACCCAATAATACGACTATTACAAGGAACCGTACTATTGCTCTGATTCTTGTACAACACTAACTGGTTGCTATAATCATCAACTAACTGTAATGATTATACGGGTTGATAGTCACCTGGTTAACTAACTGTAACCAACTATAATGTGATGGTCAACGCGGACAAATACTCAGATAATTATAAATGAGTCGACTGATTGACAACGCGATACTCTGATTTATAACTGGTAATAGCTGGTCACGAGCCAAGCAAGAAGCTGGTACCAAGCCGGTAAAAAGCAATAGGTAAAAAGCGCCTGGGTGTCGGTCACTCGTGCTTATATAGGCGGCAACGCCATATTGGAGCACGTGACACCCCCACCCTAAGTCGTTTGGAGGCGAACGATGCCCACATCGTAACACCACCCCCCTTAACTTTAACCCGGGTGAGTTTAAATCACAAAAGATCGACCGGTTGAAGTTAAAATTTACCGCACCGACAGTAACAACATTACCACATGATTCACTCAATCTTTCACACTGTGACTAAAATCTGGTGATACTGCTGTACAAATAATTAGCTAGCATCCCAGGATATCAAAAAATAAATATTGTTACATAAATATCGTTCATAAAAGATAAATATACATTTAAACATTATATATGATGTCCTTTGACATCTGAGATCAATATTAATTCTATCAAATACTGATTGGTTCAGTTCTGGACTCATCAATGTCCTTTTACACTATTCTATATCTTTACAGGTACACAATTCTGGTAGCCATAAAGTACAAAAAATAATAAAAATAATAATTATCTACCGATATAAATGTGTATACGAAAAATAAAACTAAAAATAGCAAAATGAAACCAAAACTAGGAACTGACCAATTTTCTCATAAATCAAAATAATAATTAGTAATTTTAAACCAATTATATGGTTAAATGCGTCTAAGTCGAGAATATTGAATTTATGCACAAAAAAAATAAAAATAACTTTTGACCAATAATAAAAGAATACAAAAAAATGAAAAATAAACAAAAAACCGATTTACAAATTAAATCACTATTGCTGGATATCACACTGGTTTTCTTGAGCAATTCTTGGTCCATCTCTGGTTGAGCTGTGCATAAACCCTGGTCGTCATCTGGATAACTTACGGAGGCAATATCAGGTATGCTCCCCGTGCTGCTTTCGTCACCTGACTTCTCTGTCTGCAGTCTGGACAGGAGTCATTCTCAAACGGATACTGCGTTGAACAACGACGGCAGTACCCTCTCATTGCTTCGTACCCTTCGGTACGCCATCTCTAGTATGGACAATCATTGTTTGTATGTCACAGGCGTCTGCAATTGGTACAGTAACAGTCACCCTGTAGTTCATTGGGGCATTTGTCGAAAGAATGCCCTGTTTGTTTGCACTTTAGACACCCTGGTTCAGGAACTGGTGTCAATCTGGTCTCCACGGTTTGTGTTGCTACCGTGCGCCTTGCCTTTGGGCCGATTTCGGCTGCCATCTTCTGTACTGCTGCCTGCCATTCTTCGTTGGACAAGATGATGTCTAGTTTTGTGTCAACACGATGCATGTGTTGACCCACTGCTACCTGGACAATGATTGGAATCTCAGGCACCGATGTCATTGGTAACTGAGTTTGCACCTCCTCTGGTTTCTCTGGCACTACTAGCACTGAGTCTCTTTCTGCGTATAACAGTACTCTGCTCAAGCGTCTATAAAACCCTGACAATAATGTGATGCTAGTTGTCACTGGGATGTCAAATCCCAGATATCCTGCTGGCGTGGCGAATACTGGATGTTTCCAGTACGATTGTTTATCACCCACATTACCGTGGTACCGCTGCTTCTTCAGCAACTGGTGCGCCTCCTGTTGTTCGGATGAAATCTTCGCTTTTGACCACAAGAGTTGACTGAGGTCCATTCTGTAAGAACACCGTAATTAGACTACGCACAGTACTAGTATTCGCGTTTACAATTTGATGTACGAGTTGTCCCTGACCTATGACTCATTGTTTTACTTTAACTACCTGTCTATTCGACCTACGAGGTATTTTAAGATCACTAATACTAAATGTACCTACTAATACATTATTCTGATCACAAATGTTTACTAAACTGTTTGAATAAAAACTATGTACATAAAATGGCCCTTTTCTGGGTGCCGCAAGCTTACCTGCGAATCCATCAGCCTTTTTACTCAACTGTTTATTTTTAATAAATACCTCTGCTCCAATATTTAAGTCTATATTTGGTTCTGGTATCAACTCGTCCTGTCTATTTTGGGCTTTTATCATAAATGACTCTACATAATGTCTTAATTCATCAATTAGCGCCAAGACCGTGCTACGATGATTCTGGTCTTGAAGCTCAGATAAAACTTTCCCTCCGCGATGTAAATCTAAATACCTCGGATCACGGCCAAAATTCAAGTAGGCTGGACTGACTGTCAGCGAGCTGTGAACAGATGTATTATAAGCATAAACAAGTTCTGGGAGATTCTGGTCCCATTTTGAATGTTTATCTGTAAGAAAAGTTTGAATTAAGGATTTTAAATTTCTGTTTATTCTTTCCACAGGATTTGCCTGCGGATGATACGTAGGAGTCAATTCATGTATTATGTCGTTACTCTGTAAATATTCTGATACTACCTTATTCACAAATTCGGTTCCATTATCTGTGACCACTACTCGTGGGTAACCCCAACGATTGAAAACAGAACGTAAAAAGAATACTATCTTACTACCTGTTGGTTCCGAGATTGGCTGGACCTCCAAGTATCTTGAGTACATGTCACACAGAACAATTAAGTGAGTCTTCTGGTGTATCGTTCTGGGCAATGGTCCCACTGTGTCTACTGATACACTCTCCCACAATTCGGTGATAGGTCGATGTCCTGGTATGACTTGAGGTGGATTAGTATCTGGTTTCTGCAATTTACAGATCTCACAGTTGTTTACGTAGTTCACTACGTCGTGATAAAGGTTTGGCCAGTAATAATGATTTGCCACGTGGCTGTACGTCTTGCTGATGCCACCATGTCCGGATACGAGCTCGTCATGCGCCTTGCGAATTATTGATCGACGCTGGTCTGGATGCGCTACCAGTTTCCAGTGCTCTGGCGCATTCTCGAACAACTGGGTAGGATGCCGCGGTCGATAGTAATATAGGTTACTATCGAGGAATTTCCATTGAGGAAACCGTGTTGGAGTAGCCGTGACCTCTTCTATTTTCCTCTCGTACCACTGTTGTCGGATGTCGTTCACTCGGCAAATCTTATCTGTCTCTGGTTCAACGCCCTCGTAAACTCTCGAGAGAGCGTCGGCCGCTTCGTTGTTTATTCTTGGTCGATGGACTATAGTTATTGTCCAGAGTGAATACTCTGCAATCCATCGAGCTAGTCTTCCTCTGGGATTCTTGACGTTTTGGAGCCACTTTAAACTCGCATGATCGGTCACTACTGTCACAGGATACTCGTCGTAGTACCCTCTTAGCTTCTGGTAAGACCAAATGACGGCCAAGCACTCTTTCTCCGTCGTTGTATAGTTCTTTTCATGCTTATTTAATGCTCTACTGATAGCGGTGATATGATATTCTCGCTCTGGTCCTTTCTGAGTGAGAACTGCTCCAATCCCGGAGTCACAAGCGTCTGTGTAAAGTATGAATGGCAAGTTGTAATCTGGTACTGTTAATGCTGGGGCATTGATAAGCATTTCCTTGATCTGATTGAATGCTTTAACCTGGTCTTGACCCCATGTCCATATCGCTTTTTCACTGACCAATGATGTGAGTGGTCCCTGGATTTTTGCAACCATTTTCATATGCCTTCTGTACCAATTTACCATTCCTAAGAAACGTCTTAACTGTTTCTTACTCGTCGGTTCTGGGTATTCTTCTACTGCGCGCAGCTTCTCTGGGTCAGGATGTAACTCATTTCCCTTGATGACAAATCCTAGATACTTCATCTCTGCAACACAAAATTTGCATTTCTCTCGTTTGATTAATAGCCCCACATCTCTAAATACTTTAAATAATATTTCGAGGACTTGTAGATGAATTTCAAACGTAGGTGTTGCTACTACCCAGTCATCCATGTACGGATGGACGTAATTAATCCAATAAGCTGGTCGATCTAGCTGGCGTAGTACTGGTTTCATTGTCTGGATTTTCAGATCCATCTTCCTCTGGAACGTTCCCGGTGCTGTTGATAGTCCAAACGGCATCCGTATAAATTCGAACGATCCCATACCTTCTACAGCAAACGCTGTAAACTGCCGATGTTCTGGTTTGATTACAATCTGATAATATGCATTCGTGCAATCAATTACGCTCCTATAAGCGCCTTCTCTGATGACTTCCAATGAGGTGTCAATACGCCTCATCGGGTAGTTGACCATCTTCATGACCTTGTTGAGTGGTCTATAGTCGATGCACATCCTCCATGCTTTAATGTCGTCTGCGTCTTGGCCGGGTAACAGTTTCTTCTTAACCATGACTGGTTGAAAGCTCTATTCGCTTGTACTGGGCTGAATAGTTTTCTGGTCCAGCAGCTGCTCTATGATTTTATGTAAGGCTTCTGTTACCTTAGGTGATCGTCTATATGGCTTGACGCGTATCGGTGTATAATTGTTTAGCTCAATCTCGTATTCAACTCCTTTTAATGTACCAAGATCAGATTGGTCCATCAATTTGAATTCAGCATCTAGAAATCTATTTAATGTCTCTGTTTCGCTCGCATTTAATTGTATTGTACATAGCTGATTACCTGGTTTACCTGGTTCACATCTTCTGCGCTCTTGATCATGTTTCCATGTCCAAGTCATGTCATCAGCATGTAAATGTACCCCATGGTCTGTCAAAAATCTCATTCCGAAAATGATGTCATCCGGCATCTGGTCAAATACTTCAAACCATGCGTTTATCTCAACTCCATAGATTTCAAATGCGACGAATACCCTGTAAAGGCTTTGGATTGCTGAATTGTCTGCTAAAATAAACGAGCTATTAATTGAGTCATATTTTATTTTAATTATATTGTCCGGTATTTTCTCTGCAATTAATTGTGTCATAAAATTTCTGTTGGCACCTGAGTCGAACAACGCCGTGCATCTGATATTATTTATATCTACGGGACATGTAAAATATTTACTTACAGCAATAGTTGTCTGTTGTGTCCATGTTGCCCCAGACGGTATAACTATGGTGTTGACTTTTCCCGCTCTTTCTACTGTTGCACGTCTCTTATTCGTTGTTTTGTCTGTGTGCTCTGGTGATGGCTCGAGATAATCATTTCCACAACATGTTGCGATACAATTCCCGAATTTAACACAGCAATTTCCCATTTTATTACTACAATTAATTTTATTTAATTCCGGTGTGTAGCTGTCCACGCTCACGTCTGTGTCGGATGAAGTCGCGTTATCATCTGAAATGCTATCTGTGTTATATTCATAGCGGACGCTCGCCTCACCTCCCCCTTGTGAGTAACGTGGTGCGGGAATATTTATATCAAGTACTAGCTCCCGCTGCTGTCCTCGTCTTACTAGTTTTTTCCACAATTACATTTAGTTGCTGTTTCACCTATCTTGAAACATCGCACACAGATATCTACTCTTTCTTCTTTGCACTCTCTTGTTTTGTGCTCTCCTTTTTCCCACAGTTCAAGCAGGTGTAGGTGCCACCCACTGATCTACCTGATGATCTTGACGTTGCTGAGTCTGATCTTGTACTGCGATCGTTTGACTTTGACCTGTCTCTGTAATTGTGTCTGTCTTTTTTATTTAATACGATATTTAATTTTTTATCGTTTTTATTCTCAGTCAATTTATTTTGCTTGACTGGTTCTTTATCTATTATTTTTTTCTGATACCTCTTAATTTTTCTCTGTATCCTTCTTACTCTTTCATTTTCTTCCTCCGTGTCGGATTCTGTTTCTGACCCTGCTACTGAGTTCTTTGTTGACTGCAGCCTACGTACCGTTGATCGTCTGTTCTCTCTCGATCTTCTTACATCTGCGACTCTATTCTCTGCCTCAGCTAGTGCCTTTATAAATTGTTGTGAGTCTTCATTCTTTCTCTGGTACGTCGAGAATATTTCCTGCAGTATATCTGCGTCTCTTGTTGCTTTGCAGAACGTTGTTCTAAATCCTTTTTCCACGTCGTTCCAGCTTTCCCATTGATCCATATTTTGTTTGATCCACTCTCTTTCCATATTTAACGCCATTTTAAATAATTCTAATCTGTCGTTGAAATCGAGTGCTTGTTCTTGACATACTTCTGTTATTGTCTGGATCCATTCTTTGGGTTGACTGTCCTTTGTGTACTTAAGTCCTTTAATTCTTATTAATGTTTCCATTAGATGAATTTTGTCTGCCGTTCTTCGCATTGACTCCTCTCTGTAGCTTGTTGTTATGTTTGGTCTACTGACATACGTCGGTTGATACTGATTTGGATACTGGTGACCTTGATTATATTGGTTCACCGTATAGCTTTCCGGTATATGATATGGTGTTGGTATATATTGCGCTGATGGTCTACCCGAGCTTCTCTGCTGTTCATATTGCGGCACGTTTGCGTGCGTTCGTGCTCTGTTGTCAGATTGCTTCTGTTGAACTTGCGTTGAATTTTGTATTCTGTCCAGATCTACTGTGTCGTCGAATAATTGCATCCCTCTGGTGATGTAATTCACTATATCATTTTCCCAGTTTCCTTCTGTTTCCTCTCCTATACTTAGTTCAGTCTTCAGAGATTCTATCTGGTCTTTGTCTTTTATATGGGGTATAGACTCGACTAGTTCGATGCGTTTTTGTAGATTTTTTTCTCTTCTCACTATTTTCCTGGACCATTGGACAAATCTTGCGGTAGTTTTGCACCATCTTTGTATCTTATCATTCATTTCTCTATTTTTCTCCATATTTTCCATGAATATTGCTCTTTTGTATTCATCCAACATCCATATTTTCTCTTCTTTTGTGAGGAATGTTTCATCTCCTCTCATTTGTTTCTCGTACTGTGTTGGACACTGGTGTATTACAACGTCTCCTTCTTCTTCGACGTCTTGTTCGAAGTTGAAATTCTCCGCTGGTTTCCAGTTTTTTTGATTTTTGTCGTTTTTCTTTAGTTTCAGCCGCTTTTCCAGTACTTTATTTTCCACAATTACCGGTACTGATTTTTTTTCTGGTATTGTTTCTGGTGCTGATCTCATACTTTCATTTTCTTGTTTCTTGCTTTTAGCCAACTCTTCTTTTAATTTGGCCACCGACTCGTTTAACTCCTGGACGTGGCGGTGCAGGTTTCCTACCTGGGTCCTTGTTTTAACCATCTTGCTTTTTTGATACTCGTTGGGAAAGAATAAACAGAAAATGAAATAATAAAAAAATAAAAAATTCCGACAAAAACAAAAATTGAAAAGATAAACGTTTCTAAGAATTTTCTGGTAACCAAAATCTCCGTTGTCTCTGCTTTATACACCTGTTGACTTACAATAAATTTGTATTAGTTTCACGGTCACGTTTCAGTATGAATTTACTAACCAAAAATCAATGTTCTTTTATTGACACTAGATTCTAATTATTTTACTATTTATTTGAAAATATATTAATTTACTTAAAAATAAAAAATAAAGCTACCAATTTTAATTTTAGTTTTTAATATTTTTTGATTTTAATAAAAAGAATTAATTTTGAAATTCAATACCTGAATGTTCAGCACGTGGATAACCTTGTAATAAAATAATATATCTGTATATATTCTATATCTCTGTTTTTAAGCTTTATTAGCTTTACTTGATTTTTATATCTCGTGCTTTTAGTTTTATTTTATTAAAAATATTTATATTAAAATATATTTACTTTAGACTTTTTCTATTTTGCATAAACCGTGATGCGTAATAAATTTATACTGTAACTGACTATACTTGTGTCTCTTTTCTGTTTAACTGGTTTGCTACCCTATAGGTGGCGGTAATTTGTTCTATTGTAACTTATCCTGTTAGTTTCTGTGTTACCGACGGTAAGGCTGATGAATTCCTAGGCAGACTTCTGTAACAAACAATTCAAATTTTAAATTTTTGCCGCCTTTGCGGATTATCGCCTATTCTGTTTTACTGTCTTATTCGTGTAATAATAATAATAAATTTAACGCGACAATGAGTCTCCCTGGCTGTTCGGGTATTTGTCGTGTTTTATTTTATTTTATCCTCCGTTACTATGTGATTTATTATTATTATTTTATTTCTTTTACTTTAAAGCTTAAGTTTTTTTCTCTAAACCTCTGTTACTAAGCAAGCTGTTATTATTATTTCTTTCTATTTATGGATTTATAATCCTTACTGCTTTTATTTTCTCACAAAGATTTTGTTCTAGATCTTTCTGGTTAAATCCAGTTTATTCTGCTTTTATCCAGTTTTATCTGGTTTTTTCTGGATTTTACTTAAGTTTTTAATCTTTTATTTCCGGTTTACAATAATCTTATTATTGATTTTTGTTCTTACTGTAATTTTATAAATCTATTTATAATTAAAATATACTTAATTACTAATTATACATATAATTATTTCTTAAATTAATTTTACACTATAACTTAATTACTACATTAACAATTTTAATCTCTTTTTCCTGGTATTTCTTTCAATTCTTTTACCAAACGAATGCAAATTTTACAAATTTTTTTTTTTTGTAAATTTTATTTTTACGGGCCCGGGCAAAAAGAAACCCTTAGAAAAATTAATCCCGGGCAATTTTTCTTGTGTAATTTCTAATTTTTAGAAATTTTAAACAAAAAAAAGGAATGAAAAATTAGTTTTTTCAAAAACTAAAAAAATGCAAATTAATTAATAAATTTAACAAAACAAAAGAGTATAATTTTTCACGTTTTGAATAAAAACGTTGAGTGCGCGTTTTCTTTCTGATAAAACGCGTAAAAGTCAAGGCTTTCGGAATTTTTCCAGGAACAATTTTATTGTAATTGAACCCACTTGATAAATAATAAATTTTTATCCGATCTTTTCTTTTATTTCGCAGACTCTACTCGAAATTTACTGGTTTTATGTCTGATAGAATTTAATTACACAGTGATTGATTGAATTTATATAATTAAATGATGTTAATTGTTGGCTTAATTAATTAATTAACTAATTAAAACCCGTTGGGCGCCATTAAAACGTAGGGGATTCGTTCTCCTGCACTTAAGATGTGGTCGTGCAGGTTTCGTGAGTCAATTACCAGGCTACGCTCCAAAATGAGACTCTGATTAAGTTTAATTACCCGAACTGGCCTTATAACACTAAACTAATACTAGTACTTAGCCTAATGTTGATGTTCGGTGTCGTTGTCCTTGGTGTTGATGGACTCGGCGATTGGTTTGGCCCTTGGAAATCGCCTCCTTGGACCTGACTCCGCTCTCAGATGCTGCTACTCTTATTATTCACAATAGGAGGTGGATGAAGCAGGGTGAATTCACTCAAACTCTGGTTCAGTTACTTATTTAAGGATAATTATGTTTTATTGAATAATTATCAATAATGCCACGTCGCACACACTCTGATTACAAAGTCTTTGTATCACACAACTAACTGCATGTGATACTATCGTTACTGTGACTAACTGCACAGGGCTAATTACCCAATAATACGACTATTACAAGGAACCGTACTATTGCTCTGATTCTTGTACAACACTAACTGGTTGCTATAATCATCAACTAACTGTAATGATTATACGGGTTGATAGTCACCTGGTTAACTAACTGTAACCAACTATAATGTGATGGTCAACGCGGACAAATACTCAGATAATTATAAATGAGTCGACTGATTGACAACGCGATACTCTGATTTATAACTGGTAATAGCTGGTCACGAGCCAAGCAAGAAGCTGGTACCAAGCCGGTAAAAAGCAATAGGTAAAAAGCGCCTGGGTGTCGGTCACACGTGCTTATATAGGCGGCAACGCCATATTGGAGCACGTGACACCCCCACCCTAAGTCGTTTGGAGGCGAACGATGCCCACATCGTAACAACATTCGAAGTTACATAAAGTCCCAACAAGCTGAATTTCTGTGAAATTGTTCAAAACATAATTATAAACAATGTCTAGAAGTTCCCCGTCATTTCCCTGTAAGGAAAAAATTTTATTCTAGGTCAAAGGTCAAAAAAATGAGTTCTTCGCGATTTTCAGCAAAACGGTAAGTTTTATCATAAAAGTACTCTAAACAAAAATTGAAGATCATAAAATTATCTATAAAAAGTGTATCTATACTTTTGTGCTTACGAGCCACCGTTACTGAGATATAACGATTCAAAAAGTTATAAAAGTTGTTGTCGTCATAATATGCACACGTTTCCACGCCACCTATGAGATAGTGTACTTAGCGCGTTTTTTTAACGTGGTTATCCCAGTAGGCCTACTTCGCGAGTCAGTTGTGATCCTGTTTAATGTAAAACTATTGCATAATAACGGAAATTTTCAAAGATTGGGAAAGATAAAAGCGATGTAAATTAAAAAAAAGTGTTGAAATTTATTCGCCTCATTCGTAAGTTTCAAATTCTTGTTCTTCTTCTTGATCGTCTTCTTGTTCTCCTTCTTCTGCTTTTTCTTCATCTTCATTGTGGATGCAAGTAAATTGCGTCAATAGCGATGTATCGCATCATGCTTCGTCGGAATCAAACGAATCCTCCATTGTTTGTGATTCAATATTAGAGCACGACCGGCCTTGACAATTTGTGCATGCTAAAAAACAAGACAGTCCGACTTTTTTGCAACCACATTTAGCACTGCACCCCTTTTTGCAGTTGCAAAAAATAGTGTTCAGCAGTTTTTCCGGCGCAGGTGGAAGTAAAGTTTGAACTGGCTTTAATATATTGTTGACCAACTTCCAACCCCAGTCGGTAGGGTCTAGCTGATAACCAAGCCACACTTGAACTGGGTAATATACTCGAAAAAGATGTTGGTGAGCAGCAATTGATTTATAAATTTCATTTATTATAGCAGGTATAAGACCCTAGCCACGCACACAATAGAACAAGAGACAGATGTCTCGAAGTGACACTGGCTTAAAGATTATGGGACTGGGTTTCATTTTACCTGATATTCTTATAGTTAAAATTTATGTACATTTTATATTGTAAGTATAAGTTACAATGACCGATAGGAAAATATTTAAACATTTAATATTTAATATATATTATAACGGGTTTTTCACTACCGGGGATCTACTGGAGTGAAGTCCGAGTATACTTATGATTTTTGGCAACCTTGTTCAAAATTTAAATGTTGGGCGCCAGGTGATTTTGGAATCACCAAATAAACTATTCTCAAAACGTCGACTCAGGGTGGCGGATCGGGGAAAGGTCAGGCACTTAGATTACGATAAATAATTCAGCAAAATTAACAAATTAGTCGTATATTAAATAACAAAAGAATTGATCGGATTGACAAAAATAATCGGTTACAAAAGAAATAATAAATGCCGTTATCGGCTTGACTCGATATAAACACAAAAAACGTAGTTGACCGGAATAGTCAGTTCGTTGCTCAAGATAAAAAAAAACAGTCGGTTGACGAAATTAAAATACACTTATCCTATTTCACACACACAAGCACGACGTAGTTCTTAACGAAATACTCGACCGGTGACGTCAGAGTATTTTACATGGCAAGACTCGGCTGCCGCAACGAATGAGAAAGAGATAATCTACAATTCTCAGAAATACTCGAATGAAATAAAATAAAATAATATTTTATTTTTCGGTAACGTTAAATTTCACTAACATACAATTGTCACGGGTAATTAATTATTTACTTAATATTTACACCACTTGCGTTTCACTTGTTCATTAACAAGATCAGTTTCACTCGTACTCTTGTTCAGTTTGCCGATGCCTCGGCTTGTTCACTTGTTCACGAGACACGATTTATTGTTCACTCGGATTGTTCTTGACGGCGTATATCGGATTGTTCAAAAAGTCGGAATCAAAATTGTTCGTTTGGTCGAAGTCGAATCGTTCAAATACAAAAACGCGGCCGTTCAGTACGACGTCTCTCCCGGCTCTCTCCTTTTTTTCCATGCGGTCGATCGATGATTCGGTCAAAGTCGAAATTGTTGATTCTAGATGTCACTAGACTATGCTCATTCGGTAACTATTGATTATGTCAAATTAATTCAAACCACGAGTCGATGTCGAATTTTTCATCATGTTACAATATATAGATATATTATATAAAATATAACAGCTCTAGATGGATATACGTGGCGTACTTATGTATATTATGACGATAACAACTTTTATAACTTTTTGAATCGTTATATCTCAGAAACGGTGGCTCGTAAGCAAAAAATTATAAATACATTTTTTATAGATAATTTTATGATCTACAATTTTTGTCTAAAATACTTTTATTTTTACTTTTGACCTTGAATAAAATTTTTTCCTTACAGGGGAATGATGGGGAACTTCTAGACATTGATTATAATTATATTTTGAACAATTTCACTGAAATTCAGTTTGTTGGGAGTTTATGTAACTTCACTCTCATTTTTTGGTCTAAATTGACCGGACTATTTCAAGTTTCTTGAGCTCCTTGAGGCCGAAAACAGCGAGAAGTTTTAGGGCTAGCTCGCAGGGCCAACCAACGTTCAGATGTCTTTTACAAATTTCATCGTACAATTACAGTGTCTTGTAATTTTGCCATAAATTTTCATTTATTATACACGAGTTGTAATTTTACAAAACAGGACGTTAATTTTAAATTGAAAGCGCTTAAAAATTACAAAAGATATTTGAAATTCAATATTATAAAATTTTTAGTAAAATTACAATAAAATATTGTAACTAATATTACACTATGATCATTAAAATTTTTCAAACGATAATTTCTTCTTTACAAATTATATTGTAGAGTTACAGTGGTTCGCAACTTTACCATAAATTTTTATTCATTGAACACGATCGAGTTGTAATGTTACTGAAAAATGAGCGAATAAAAACTGAGGATCTGGTTTTGTCAAGGTTATTTTAAGCAATTAAATATTACACCAATTTTATTAATTAATAGAATATAGATTTATTTACACTTATTTACACTAAAAATTATGAGAAATAATTATTGAGAGCGAATTCAACTTAAGTTACTACGCGATAGCGAATGCAAAACTCAAATTATAATTCACGTATAAAAATGATACGTGGTCAGTAGCGGTTAAATTTACGATAATTAATTTACTATTAATTATTAGCGTTAGCACAATTTATTTATTCTCAATAAATAGCAGCCTTGATATACTGACTAAATATTGAGTATAATTCAGCGTAGTGGTTTAGTTTTTGATTAACAAAAAAATAAATAATTAGAAGCGATTTCGAGCACGAGGCTGCTGGTAGCAAAGACACATTGTGGAATGAATAATTAATGGCGGAAAACCAAAGCCTTCAAGGGTTTCTTTGTGACGTCAGAGCGGTAGACCAATAAGAAAATTAATAAAGGACACTGACGAACTTTCAGCCAATAGCGAAAATCAACGTAGCTTGTTGAGATCTTGAGCCAATGAGAGAGCTTCACGTCACAACTCTTTTATTCATAGTTGAAACTAATATTTAAATGATGGAATTTTCTCATTGGCCAAGATCTCGCGCGTAAGTTCAAATAGCGATAGTGCTGTCGACCTATTGGTGAGGCTCGGCGTTCGCAGGTAGTAGCGAATTGGGTCTTCATTGAACACTTACAATACGATACGGACAGTGAAAAAAAGAGCGTACAAAGTGTACAAAAACGATAAAAAACTTCCATTATCTCGTTATTATCCATTTTTAACTTATAGATGAACATCCATTAATTGAAAATGAAAATTTTTTAACTTCCTGCTAAGAACATCGATGATTTTCAAAAATTTTGGGAAGTTATTGTTTTCACCCCGATTTGCGAAAATCAAAATTCCAACAGATGTCGACGTTTTGAGGTTCTCGGAAGCTATTCTGACTAAGTTCAAGACGATGTCCGAATGTATGTATTTATGTATTGTGACGTTATTTTTCGTATGGGAGTCAACTCAAAGTGAACGTCACAAACACCAACTGATTTTATTGTATTTACGAGCCTGGTGAATCAAGACTTAGAATTTAGGTTACCTGCGTTAATATCCCCGGACAAAATATCCCTGACAAAATATCCACACAAAATATCCCCCGACATGATATCTCCGCGACTAAATATCCCCGTGACAAAATATCTCCAGACAAAATATCTCAGGACAAAATATCTTCATGACAAAATATATTTTGACAAAATATTTACGAATATTTACGTTGACTTGAAAAATTTTAATACGAGCAACGCAAGATAATAAAGTATTTTTTTACCGTCAAATTGAAGACAATTTAAATTGAAGAAACATTAACCGTAAATTATTAATTTCAAATTTTGCTGTCAAATTGATTCAAGCAGCAAATTTTAGGTTATATCAATATAAAATTACCGTAAATTTCAAGCTAAAGTAGCTATTAAAAAACTTATATCTACCCATTACCCCTACGAATTTAGACTGATCAGAAAATGGTTTTATGATACAACACTTACTGGTGCAAAAGTGTAGATAAATTTACCCCGGCTTAATTAAAATTTAAAATATAAACATGTCTTCAAATAATTTGAAAAGAAAATAACACAACTTTGGAAAATGGTATTATGCTATTTTTTTACAGGTTTTGGGTGTGTGTGATCATAAAAATATGTTAACATAAATGCGTGTAATAGTACTCAGAAAAAAAGGATTACTTGAATAAAGGAATTTACGTTCTTACCAAATTTTTTCTTGAATCAAGCTCACATTTTGTTTTTGATCAAAACAATAAAAAAATTTGGATTTAGAAGCTAATTTTTTTATTGATTAAATAACTGTCTCGATTCAAGAATAAAATTATTCAGTTTGAGAAACTTATTTGTTCAGAAACATTTCAGACTTATCTCAAGTATTTTTTAACTTCCCGCTAAGAAAATCGACGATTTTCGAAAATTTCGGGAAGTTATTGTTTTCACCCCGATTTTCGAAAATCGAGTTTTCATCAGATGTCGACGTTTTGAGGTCCTAGGAAGCTATTCTGACTATTTTTGGAATGATGTCCGAGTGTGTGTATGTATGTATGTGTGTGTGTGTGTGTATGTATGTAAACTCTTTGTAACTTTTGAACCAATGAACCGATTTGGATGTTTAAGGCGGTGATTGAAAGAGCTTGTTGGCCATCAACTTTCCTGAAAATTTCAGATCATTTGATCAAAGAGATTCGAAAATATCTGCGAATTTCGAAAAAAAAAAAATTTTTTTTTTAGTTTTTTATTGATTTCTCAGAAACGACTTATACGATCGACTTCAAAATCTAGTCAGCTCTAGTACTCAAAAAAACGCGTCGATTGCCACCTCAAACATCAAAATCGGATAATTCGTTCGAGAGTTATCGCGGGAGAAAGAAATGGTGAAAAACGGTTTTTTCTAAATATTTTCGAAACGACTGACGCGATCGATTTCAAATTTTAATCAGCTTTAGAATTCAATAAAACGCGCCGATTGCCACCTCAAACGTCAAAATCGATCAATTAGTTCGAAAGATATCGGCATTGAAAAGTTAAAAAAATAATATTTTATGTTATTTTTCCTGGATAAATCATAATATAACCTACTAAAATGTGTCTGAAGTCATACTAACTCATCCTTTATATGGTTACTTTCGATACATAATGTCATCGAACTTGGTTTTTAGTTTAAATCATAATTTAAACAATAAAATCGATACAACGTAGTTTTCAATATTTTTCCCGGATATTTCATATTTGATTGTATCTCACACGAGTCAACACTCATTTAAGTCTTAATTTGAATCCCTGGCATTGATTTCTGTCTGAATACACTTATTTCATTGAACATAATCAGGGATTAAATTTTAAAAACCGCTTCATTAACAATTCTTGATTCTTAAATTTTCAAACTTCAGCATAACTGGCAACTTGTTAGAGCTTGAGAAGATCGTAAAAAAACAATCGCATATAATAGCATTTTCGAGCTCGAAGAGCTCGAAAATATATCTACACCAATGTTTTCGAGGTCTTTGAGGTCAAAAACAGCGGGAAGTTTTGGGGCTGGCCCGCAGGGCCAACCGACGCCCAGATTTTTTTTCTTGGTTTAAAATATTTAGATTTTTGATTTCAGTATTTTTTTCTTGGCTTAAAATAATTCAGTTTTTGACACGAGTATTTTTAGTTTTGGTTTAAAAAAATTTAATTTTGGGCCTAAATATTTTTTTCTCTTGATTGAAAGTAATTTGATTCTCGGCCCAAGTATTTTTTCTCTTGGTTTAAAGTGATTTGATTTTCAGACCAAGTATTATTTTTCTTGGTTTTTCACGAAATAATTTTTTTTGGTTAAAAAAATTTTCCTTTTCTACGACTTATTTACCTTCTCGAAGGTTGAATTTTATATGTTCAATCTTCGGTAAAGAACGAATTTTAATTTTTTGGCACATGTGGTGGGACTCGAACTGCCGACCCTCCATTAGAGAGCAGTTTAAGTCATGTGCTTTAGACCACTCGGCCACCACGCGCATTTAGAAATGAAAATTTATTCATTTACTTAAAGCGATTCAGTACTATATATACTTAAGATTAAGCTAAAAAAAATTCTTTCATTGACTACTGAAAGTTTAAAAGAATTCAATATTTATAATAAAAAAAATTTTGCCATCATTTGTAAATCATCAAGTTTTCTTAATTTAAAAATATTTTATTTTAAATTATAATAACTATTAAATATTTATCATTAGAATTTTAATTCAAATGATGTTCTCTTTATTTTTTGTAATAGTATTAAATTTAATTAATGCAGTTTTGAAAAAAAAAAGTTTTTTAATTCTTATATTTATTGATTTATTTTTTTTTTTTTTTCATAATTCTAAAGAATTTTTCCTTTTTAAACTTTTATAAAATTAATTAAATTAGAAAAAAACAGACAAAGTTTTCCTCGGAAATTCCTAAAATAGCAGAATTTATAATAAATAAAATACACATGTGCCCAAATATTTGCTAAACTTAAAAATAATTATAACAACATTTATTAAATAATAGTTAATATTTTTTTCTTAAATTTCATCTCCTGAACCTTACAACGTGGACAAAATTTCCATTTCTTGTGTAGCAGCGACAAAGATAGAGATAGAGCAGTGAGAAAAGAGTGGGGGAACCTCTGCGTGAATCCAAGAGAAAAAATACTTGGCTTAAGCTTGCAGTACTCTTGGTTCGAGATTTGTATTTTAGTTCGTAATCACTGTTTATTGATTCAAAACATTGCATTACTTTATTCAATATTGTAACTTTTTTGTACTGAACATTTATATTTTTTGGTTAAAGTAATAAATATATTACAGTAAGGAACAAATTTATTAAATCAAGAAATTTAAATTATTTAACTAAATAACTCAACTGTTGAATCAATCTTTGCAGATTTATTGAGTCAAAAATATTTTTTCTTTTTTTAAGATTTAAAATCCAAGGAACTTTTTTACTTCCCACAAGAAAATCTCGATTTCCATTCTATGTCCTCAAAAGTTTCTTGGCTCAAGAAAAATTACTTTGAGCCAAATAATTTTTTTTTTTCTGTGTAGGTGTCTTTTTTTCAGGCATTTTGTGTGTGTGTAAATGCAAAAATATTTGGATGCACCCGCTTGCAATAAAATTGTGCCCTTTTTTCACTCATTACTTCATTAATTATTCAACGATAGGGATATTTTGTCAAAATATATTTTGTCATGAATATATTTTGTCCTGAGATATTTTGTCTGGAGATATTTTGTCGCAGGGATATTACGTCGGGGGATATTTTATCGGGGATATTTTTTCCGGAGATATTAACGCGTGTCACCAGAATTTAGCGTACAGGTATTAGCGATTTTGATACAGATTTTCGATTAAGTTAAAGTTTAAAAATTTAATATGGAGTAACATCTGGCTACAGTTATGGATTTTTGTTAAGAAAAATTATAGTCAAGATTTAGAATCAGAATTATAGAAATTAAATATGGAGTATTGATTGAGATTAAAGTTTGGAAAATGATAAAGTTTGAGTTTTAGTTTACAGTTTTGGAATTTTGAGTATGTGGAGAAGTCAGTGTTACCGTGGAGCGGGACTTGAATTGGTCACCCGGTATTATCTGATGATAGAACCTAGTTCTATCCCTATGAGACTTCTTGGTAGATTGCAGAGGTCTAGCTGAAATGCTAGCGCTCCAGTATATAAGGAATTTGACGGATGCAGATTAGGATCAGTTTTTGAGTTTTGGTTTGGCAGGCCTCAACAGTAATTTTGTGACCGCTGCTGTTGTGGGAGCCATTTGGTCATTTTTAATTATTTTGTCTGACAGGCCTCAGAGGGCAAGCTATGACCGCTTGTATCTCTGAGGAAGTCATAGGTCACTTAGTTTTCAAGTTTTACGGTCCCAACTGAAGTCTGTTCGAGGAGAGCAACTACCAAGGATATCCATATTCAGAGTCTGGTTTAGTGAGTACGTTTGGTGAGGTATATCCTCCAGTTACCGATATAGTAGAGTTTGGGAATAGATTTATGGATTTAGACTATAGAGGTCAGTTACAGATAATGATAAGATTTAGTTTGAGGTTTTGGATTTTGAATTGAGAATTAAGAAGTCGAAGGGAGACCTTCGAGGAGTACGGGCGTAAGATTGAGCTCTGGTCGCTCGAAGCGAGCAGGTGTGTCCAGAAATGGCGTTACAGTATCATGGCATTGCGGAAAGCTACAGATTCAGGTTATTGTTACAGAAGTATTATTTAAAACAGTGTAAGACGTTACTTGATATTTTGTTCATCAGTAATCAGGTATGAAATAATTATTATAATTATTAATAATTAATTGAGTTCAAGTCAGAGTCTTGAGATATCATACTACTGTTTTAATTAAAGAAAACATGTAAGATCTGAGGGAATTATGAGAATATTGTCACAGTTCAAAGTCATGTTCACGATTTATTGTTAATATTATTTTATAAAATAATTATAAGAAATATGTTTGATTATTAAACCAATTGTCGTTTACTTAACGTCAATATTAAACCCATGTGCGTTAGTTTTACTAGTTTTGTTAAAGAAAATGTTCTAGAATCTTGATTTTGTAATTTATTGTTCTAGTTACTGGAAAATTAGTTAATTGTTATTTAGCTCTAGTAATTAATTAATTTATTTATAATGTATCGATACGTATCATTCAGATGTCAATTTACTTTAACTTTATTATTATTAGATTCAGTACTTCGTTATAACGAAGAATTATTAGTACGATGCTACAGTATTTTGCTAATTGTTGAATAGAGATTTGAGTTTATTGTTGTTTAATAAAAATTGTAAATTCGCTAATAATCTATATGAACATGGAATGATGTAACCCAAACTACTCCCTCTCTCCATAAACCCACACACTGAGCGACACCATGGCATACCGTAACTCTGTTTTTAGTTTCCTAGTCTCTGTTTTTGTTTTTGCTTATAAGTTCTGAGCATTTTGTTAAGTTTCAGTTATAGTTTTTTTTATTTAGTTTGCGTGGTTTTGGTGATAATTCCACAGATCGAAAATTATCCAGCTTTTTTTATGCGTGGTTATGAGATAGTTCCACAGATAAAAAATTTATCTAATTATTAAGATTTACTGGTTTGGTGATTCCAGTGATAAAAATTACCTGGCGCCCTGATTCGTATTGAGACTGGAGGCTAAAAGTAGAGAACCAAGTTGTAGCGCAAAATTTAGCGTATTAATTTACCTTAGATTTTGTCGTTATAGTGTGTACGTAAATATTATGTAACTTTTGAACGGATGACCCGATTTTGATCGCCAAGGTGTCATTCGACGAGACTTGTTAAATATTATAAACACTCAAAATTTGAGCTTAATCGGTAGGGTACGTTCGGAGATAGTTCAAAAATAAAATTTTTTCAACAATGTTTTTTTTGAATAACTTTTAATTTACTTTATCGATTGATTCCAAAATCTAATCAGCTCTAAAATTTCGTAAGCCACGTCAAATGCTACCTCAACCATTAAAATCAGTTCATTCGTTTAAGAGAAAGCGTTAACGAAAGAATTAAAAATAAATTTTTTTTAAGTTTTTTCGAAATTTCTCAAAAACGTCTTGATAAATCAATTTCAAAATTTGATCAGCTCCAGAACTCAATAAAACGCGTCGATTTCTACCTCAACCGTCTCAATCAGTGAATTCGTTCGAGAGATATCGTTGGAGAAAAAATGGTAAAAAACGTTATTTTTCAAAAACAAAGGCACACAAAAGTATTTTCGAGCTCAAGGAGCTCGAAAACAGCGGAAAATTTTGGGGCTGGCCCGCAAAATCAACTGACAGAGCGATTTTTTTTTTTTAATTTGTTTTCCCAAGTTTGGTTTTTTAGAATTTTTGAAAAATATGAAAAAAATCATGATATAAAAAATTTTTTTTCTTCACTTTCGTTCTTTCAGGTGATAAATAAAAAACTTCATGGGAAAAAAAAAAAAAAAATTTGATACGCACTTGTGACTCCCGATACCTATTAGGGGAACCATATGAGCTTATAAAAAAAATTCAAATTGATTAAGATTAGTATTTTTATCCTTTTAAGTAAAAAATATATTATTTGGAAAAAAAAAATAGAATATTCCATACACTCGTATGAAACCTTTATTGCGATGTATTTAAAACAGCATATGTCAAAATAACAGTGTATATCTCAAAAACAAATTTCAGATTTTCAGTTAAATATTTTTAGGATTTTATCCTAGTATCGACAACAAGAGTGCTAACCATTTTCCGTTTATTGAGTTCAACAAAAAAAAAAAAAACAAAAAAAAAGGAAATAGTAGACCCACATGTTTTTTTTTTTCTTAAAGCAATAAAATAGTTCACTCATAAACTTACTGTGTACATAAGTGACAAAAACTTTTGTACTTTTTCTTGTGCCTCGTTTCAATAGGGTAAAAGGATAGGGGCAAATCGATTCCTCTAAGAACAAACGCGTTTGTATATACGGATATATCCAAAAAGTACTTATATTTTTTTGATATAGGATGCCAATAGTCTGCGGTCATTTACTTCATTACAATACGATCCAGTCTGCTTTGTTTTATTGAATCAACTTATCTTCGATATTTTACAAATAAAAGTTTTAACGTTCTCTTCTATTTCACACGACCCACATCGGAGTGTGGTTAGAGTCAAATAGCCGTTATGGCCCTCCGATGGTGAAAAACTGAAAATACAAATTATAACGAAAACCAAAATCCCGTCTGGAGATGCTCCAAATCTCCACTGGGCACATAGCTCTTATCGGACTGGGTTAGAAATCCTAGTTGGGCGCCAGTTCTTGCATCTCCACGAACAAATTTAAATAAAATGAAAATGAAAGTAAAAATAAATAAAATAATCAGGGAGCAGTTTTCAGGTCAGGAAAAGGATTAGCAAAAAAGAGATAGCTATTAATTGAACAAATACAAGTTAAATAAATTCCGAGTTGGTGACTATGTGTTTCACAATTATATTTAAATAGTAAAATTAAATGTTGTATAAAAGTAATGAGTTATACTCGCAACACGATATTCGCCAATTGTTTATCATATTTTAAATAATCACAAATAATAAATAATTGTACTCAATAACGCCATAGATACAAATAATAATAATTGTTTATAAATACTTGAGCGCGTAATGCCGCACGCTCGCAAGAAAACAATAATAAATTGTAAATAATATGTATAAATCACGAAATAATAATTCCTTGTAAATGAATTATTCAAGAGAATACAGCAGAAAATTAAATATATAATAGAAAAACTATAATTAAGCAATAGATAATTACATATAAATAATAAATAATTGCTACACAGAAAAAACAGTTAACTTGAATCAAGGAAAATATTCTTGATTCAAGAAATTTTTTTTGATCGATTCGGAAAATAAAAATTTACTTGCCCCAAGTAAACAATTATCTTCAAATTTTTATCTTGAATCAAAATTTTTTTTCTCACGTCAACATATTCTTACGCTTAAATAAAAAAATGTCACTTGTTTCAAGAGTATATATTTCTTAAAGTAAGAGATATTTTTTTTTGAGCAAGATACATTATTTTTTTGTAGCAATATTGCATTTTTTTGGTTACAGAAAGTAAAATTTCTCGGAACAAGGAAAAGAAAAGGAAGGACAAGGAAAAATATCTTGGTCCAAGTAAACTTTTTTTCGTTCAAAACTTTGATTTTTTGGAGTGAGAAATTTTTTTTCTTGGGGCAAGAAAAAGTTTCTTGGCCGAAGTTAAACTTTTTTTCGTTCAAAACGTTGATTCTTTGGCTAAAGATGACTTAATTTCATTCACCAAGAATTTCTTTTCTTAAACCAAGAAATTTTCAATTTCGCTTCAAAAATAACTTTTTTTGGAGCAAGAGAACTTACTGTCTTGAACCAAAAAAAAGTTTTTGAATCAAGTATTTTATTTTTATTGGATCAAGAAAGAAAATTCGGAAGATAATAATTTTCTTGAACCAAATTAACTGTTTTTTCTGTGTAGAAAAATAAATGAAAAACAGTGGGAAAAGATCCAGGGAAAAAAAAGCTCCAAACTTTCCTCGACAGCTGTTGGTTTCCGATTGTTTAATTATAATAAACAATAATAAAAATAAATTATAATATTTTACAGTTAATTAGTTTTTGTTAAATTAATCACAATAATGACACTCGGTGATTATCAAAATACAATAAAAATTGTTATAGATTTTTACCACTGGGGTAGAAGTGGTCACACAATATCAACACCAATGATCTAAATAAATTTTTCATACTCGACTTCAAAAGAAAATAATAATATAATATTTTACTTAAATATATCTCCCACTACTCGTGAGAGAGAAAAAAAGATACGGTAATTATGATTCTCACTCACTCTCAAAGATCATAAATTCCTTTTTATTAAAATAATTTTTAATTTTGAAATAAAAATAATAATTTTAGAATAAGAATAATAATTCAATAATTATTCTTGACCGCTGGGGTAATAAAATATAAAGAATAATAATATAAATAATACTCAATGTTTATATAACTAATTTAAGTGAGAACCAAAAAAAATATAGTTTAAATACTACGAGTAAATATTTCAGTCATGAGATCAGTACTTGAGGAATTTTCAAGTACTGCGTGTGTTAGATATATACTACAAGTATATACATAGGTATACCGGCAACGGTTCACGACGTTGCGTACGTTTTATGCAAATATATATATATACATATATATATATACTAGCAGATCCTGCCCGCTTCGCGGGCAATAAATATTGTATTACTAAGATAATTTATCATGTTCGAGCGCAAATTGATAAACTTTTATTTTTAATTCATTTTTAATTTATTTTTTATTCATTTTTTAAATGTACTTTAATTTAAACATACGATTTTTGTGTTAGACTTAAATTTTTAAATTTATTGCCCATCGTTAAAATATCCCTGGGAAATTTTACTCTTAAATATTTTAGTTATATTTTAAATGTTTAATTTTATTCTTAAGAATTTTTATTTTCTAACACGTTGCTAGCAGATGTGCAAGGCAGTAAAATCTTTCACGAGTCTTAGGTTTATTTTATATATTCATTTTTTTTACATATTTGTTTGTAAGTTACAAAGCATTTTATCCTAAGCCTCTAGTAGACTCCTTTTTTTTTTATAAATAGTATTTTAGTTATTTGAAAATATTGTACTCGTATTTTTAAGCTCACCCTCTTAATTTTATTGCCTATTGTTCTCCAAAAACCTACCATACTTGGCGACCCTTGAGTCCGGCATGCGCCATTTCCAAATTTCCTACGTCTAGTGACGTCATTCCCTTTCTCTTTCGTCCTGCTTACGCTACACCCACGCTCATGCCCATTTTCCGTAATGCCCCTTATCCCTTCTCTTCCTTCCGCATTACCAATCACTTCCGAACTTTCCGTTACTACCGCTAAAATGTACACCCTTTTTCCCACTCTTTGCTCTTCTGAAATTTGTACCTAGATTTTAAGTTAGTAATTTTAAGACCAGATACACATCGAATTTTGTACGAGACAGCTCGGTCTCTATGCACTTAATAAAAATTAACTTGAGTTTACTAAAAACCGTTTTATCTTCCGTCATTAATATTATTATAATTTTTGACAACATTCGCACGGCAAAACAGTCGCGCGTCAAAACATATCACATGTATATATTATATACATATATATATATATATATATATATTATAAAAGAGGAGGTGTTTGTGCCTATAATACGATTTGAAGTAGAAACTAACTTGATAACTATGAGGGTGTGAAAGATAGGAGTTAAAATAATATGAACTTTGAAAATGGATCTATGATTGATGGTGAATATTCTACATTGTTTTAGGAATTTCAAGAATAATCTAGACAGTTCGGGAATAATCTTGAAATCTCAGTTCAAACATATAAATTAGTTTTCCAAATTATTCGAAAATTAATTCTAATTAATCTGGAATGCTTCAAAATGAATTTGGTTGATTTAAATTACTTAAGATTAATTTTAATTAGTCAAGAATGGTCTGGATTGTTCTAAAAATTTCGAGACACATCTAGAATGCTCTAAACCGCACTTAGTTGATTTAAATCACTCAACATTCATTCTAAATAGTCTAGAATGTTCTAGATTGTTGCGAATATTTGGATAATCATTCGGAAAGCTCTAAATTACAATTAGTTGATTCAAATCTTATAAAAATGATTCTAATCGATCTAGAATGTTTTGCAAGGTTCCGAAAATAACATTCTAGAAACTTCAAATATATATATATATATATATATATATATATATATAAATATATATATATATATATATATAGGTATGTATTTACATTAATGTAAATGTAAATGCATTAAATTAAATTACATTAAAGTTCAATAAATTAAATTACTCAAAAATGATTTCATTGATGTTGGATGCTTCCGATTGTTTTAAAAGTTTGGAAAACGTGATAAAAGTTGAAATATATATCTTGAAGTCGTAAGTTATACGAAAATAATCGGAGTAGCCCGATCGAAAAATAGTTTAGAACTATCGGAATTAATTTGAGGGGATGTTCGACGTTCAAATATTTTAGAACTTATCAAATCATTGTCGAAATTTCAGAACAAAAAATTTAACATGTAAATAAAATCACCACCAAAAAAACCCAGCGAAGCGGGCGTTCACAGCTAGTATATATATATGTAATAAAAAATTTTTATTAAAACTATTATCTGCATAACAATGAAATTTCTCAACATTAAAGTTACTATCAGACATTTAAAATAAAATTTTTGTATTGTAAAACAAAAATTGAATATAATGATGATCATTATAATTATTATAAGTATTTTCAGTACTTTTTAAAATATTAAGGTAAAAACCTCATCTATATCCGCTCTCTTTTCATTGGAGTGAGATTAAATCACTCAATATAAATTGATAAATAAAATGAAAAATCATATTGTTAGTTTTTTCTAGTTTCAAGTATCAAAATAAAATTTTACTTTGAAAAATAATGTTGATAATGAATTATTATTAATTTTTTAAGCAAGGTTCTTGAGTGTATTCGTAGTCGCTCACTTAAAGTTGTCATGTACCATTACTCGATCAACACATGGCTCTATACTCGCTTAAAGTCAATATCGATTAAATTATAAGTTTATTGATTTGGAAAATAATTTATAAATTATGAAACTTTATTTTTACATAATATAAAATTTCATGAATTTCAAAAATATATATAATAAGATATAGTTCTAACCATTCTTAAATAGTCTAACGAATGAACGTTAAAGCGGAAAATGCCCGGCAGAGCATGATTTTGAAAACAGTCACTCAATTTGAATTCATAATCTATTATAAAATAATTTGATACATGATATTTTAACGTATTTAAATTCACAAATAATTATTCATTAATACTAATTTTTCCAGTTGAATTTTTTTTTTTTATAAAAATTATAAAAAACGCATTAAACAGTGAAAGTGAGCAACTAATGATACTAAGCGTATATAGGGACTTTAACTTTCATTAGAAAATCAAATAAAATTATATCATATCAAAAAAAGGACAGATTCATGTATATTAATGTTCTTTTGTTTTATTTGAAAGAAAAAGAACAATCGATAATCGATAAAATTTATTAAAACAAAATCTATAAAAATATAGTTTTTATCATCAAAATCATAATAATATATAGTTTAAAACCTTCTTTAAAACACGCAGAATTTTGTGGTGTAAATTTCATGTCAAAATATTCAGTAGTTTTTACGTGATGCGCGTTCAAAAAAAAGGCCTGTCATTTTATAGATATAGATATATATATATATGTTTACATGTATATATATATATATATATATATATATATATATATATATATATATATATATATATTAGACTGTTTCAAATTAGAGGACTACTTTAATTTTTTTGATGAACATTGAAAAATCAAAAGGGTATCTTAAAATATGGTGACAGTTAAAATTTGAGCTCTTAATATTGATATTTAGAGGTGGCTATTGATAATTTTCGATTTTTCATTCAGTAACATGGTAAAAAATACATAACTTCCAAGAAAATCAAGATACAAAAAATCTCTCCGCAAACATTTTGTAGCAAATTTACTGATCTACAAAAAAGGTCTTTTATGATTTCTGCATAAATTCAACCGTGTGAATGCATTCACAAGATATCCGACGTCAAACTTTCATAAAATTCAAAGAACTTGTTTTTGCTCGTTCTGAATTTTATACCATATCAACTAATGAGAATTCAGAAGCTCTCAATACAGGTTCTTGTAGGAAATTGAATGCTCTACAAAAAAAGTCTCTAATCATTTTTTGATAAATCCATCTGTTTGAAAGTTATTAGAGCTCGAAGTAAAGTTAGAGATCTTTTTACTTATCCGGTGAAACTATCGGACTAATCATAAAATGTCATAGAATCTTTTTTGTAGGCAATTTTATTTCTTACAAATTATCTCTAATAAATTTTTTTTCAATTCTGCATTCTCTTTTAGTTATTTCTATTTTCATGCCAAGCTCCTAAAAAAAGTGTTCTGATCGGTTTTAAGAGCTCGACGTTAAAATGGAAATAAGTAGTAGAGAATGCCGAATTCAAAAAAAATTAATCAGAGATAATTTGGAGGAAATAAAATTGCCTACAAAAAAGAACCTATGACACTTTACGATCAGTTCAATAGTTTCGCCGAAAAAGTAAAAAGATCTCGAAATTTACTCTAACTTGACTTCAAGCTCCAATAACTTTTGAACATATGGATTTATAAAAAAAAGATAAGAAACTTTTTTTGTAGAGCATTCAATTTCCCACAAGAACCTGTATTAAGAGTTTCTCAATTCTCATTAGCTGACAAGGTTTAAAATTCAGAACGAGCAAAAACAACTTCTTTGAATTTTATTAAACTTTGACGTCGGATATCTTGTGAATGGTTGAATTTATGTAAAAATCATAAAAGACCTTTTTTGTAGATCAGTAAATTTGCTACAAAATGTTCAATAAGAGATTTTTTGTATCTTGACTTTCTTGGAAGTTATGTATTTTTTACCATGTTACTAAATGAAAAATCGAAAATTATCAATAGCCACCTCTAAATATCAATATTAAGAGCTCAAATTTTAACTGTCACCATATTTTAAGATACCCATTCGATTTTTCAATGTTCATCAAAAAAATAAAAATAGACCCCTAATTTGAAACAGTCATATATATATATATATATATATATATATATATATATATATAAACAGAATATTTTCACCAATATAAAGAAATAATATTTAATAATCATTAATTATAATTATTCCATGTATCATCCAGCAACTAATAAAAATAAACAAATTAATTTCCCCACGGCGACCAACAACTACCGGGGGAGGTTATCAAATGAAAAAATATTAACCGGCAAAAAGGAAATACCGAGTACTTACTCAAAATTCAGCTAAAGAAAATCAGCAACAATAATGCTCAAAAACAATCACTATATATTTTAATTCACCCAGTGGAAATTAATGACTTCAATTTTTAGCAAAAAAATAATAAATGCAAAGTTACTCAAAAACCACGTCCGTGCACAAGGCTATCCCGTCCCTCGCGGACTTAGAATCGCTGTGAAATCGCAGTGAAATCACAGTGAATTTATTTTCACCGTGAATTCGTGGTGTGTTTACGGTGATTTCATCCCTGATTCAGAAATCTAATTTGGAATAATTCAAACACGGTCCAAAACAATTCAAAGTTGGTAAAATTGACTATATATTAGGGTGGGTCAAAAAAATCGAATAATTTATTTTTGACTTTATACTCTGAAAAATAGGTTCGTAGACACCTAAAAAGAATTCTCTCCAAGTATGAGCTCTTAATTATAACGGGAAGGTCCTCCGCTTTGCGGGTTTCTATTTTTTTCGAATAATCAGATAAAAAAATTTATATCTCGCTTCCAACTGCTTGGAAAAATATTCCGTGACATAGACTTTGTAAGAAATTGAATGCCCTACAAAAAAGGTCTCTTATGATTTTTTCAAAAACTCAACCGATCAAAAGATATTCATAGTTGAAGTTTGGCTATTTTAAGGAAAATATTCGTTTTTATTATGAATTTTATAAGTTGATGAAAAAAAATTATTTCGAATTGCGGAACTCATGGTTTTGTAGGAAATTTACTACTCTACAAAAATGGTCTCTTATGATTTTTCGATTAAGTGAAGCCGTTACGAGATATCGAACGTCAAACATTAACGAATATCAATATTTCCAGTTTTTGATCGATAATTCGATAAATTTCAATTTAAATTATTACTTTCAGGAAAATTTACATAAATTTGAGTTTCGATGGATAAAGAAATGTTATAAACAATTTTTTTGATATTGTTTTCAGTCTTGAGCTTGATTCATTGCATTAAAACAAGAAATCAGAGCATTTTTTTCGACATATAGCCAATGATTACGATAAAAAACGAAGAACAATTCCAGTACTTATTGCAAGTTGTCAAAGAACATCAAAAAACATATCCAAATTGTAATAAAGGAAATTATTTATAGTAATAGCGTACTGTTATGTTAAAAATATTGACAATTAAATTGCAATTGATAATTCAATAAAAAAATTTATGTATAAAAAAGTTAAATACTGGTTTTTTTTCACTCGATTCAATACTTTTCATATTAAATTTGACAAAGAAATGTGTCATTCACTTTAAATTAAACTAATCATTGGCTATATGTCGAAAAAAATGCTCTGATTTCTTGTTTTAATGCAATGAATCAAGCTCAAGACTGAAAACAATATCAAAAAAATTGTTTATAACATTTCTTTATCCATCGAAACTCAAATTTATGTAAATTTTCCTGAAAGTAATAATTTAAATTGAAATTTATCGAATTATTGATCAAAAACTGGAAATATTGATATTCGTTAATGTTTGACGTTGGATATCTCGTAACGGCTTCACTTAATCGAAAAATCATAAGAGACCGTTTTTGTAGAGCAGTAAATTTCCTACAAAACCATGAGTTCCGCAATTCGAAATAATTTTTTTTCATCAACTTATAAAATTCATAATAAAAACGAATATTTTCCTTAAAATAGCCAAACTTCAACTATGAATATCTTTTGATCGGTTGAGTTTTTGAAAAAATCATAAGAGACCTTTTTTGTAGAGCATTCAATTTCTTACAAAGTCTATGTCACGGAATATTTTTCCAAGCAGTTGGAAGCGAGATATAAATTTTTTTATCTGATTATTCGAAAAAAATAGAAACCCGCAAAGCGGAGGACCTTCCCGTTATAATTAAGAGCTCATACTTGGAGAGAATTCTTTTTAGGTGTCTACGAACCTATTTTTCAGAGTATATAGTCAAAAATAAATTATTCGATTTTTTTGACCCACCCTACTATATATAGGTATATACTTTAACATGGATTGAATCATTCCAAATTAGATTTCTGAATCAGGGATAGTGAATTCACAGTGATTTTGTGCTATTTTGTCATTGTGACTTAGTAGTGATTTCACTGTGATTTCACTGCGAGTTTACAGCAAATTTATGGTGATTTCACCAGGATTTCACCGTTAAATAGTAGTGATTTCACCGTGATTTCACCGTGAATTAGTGGTGATTTCACCATGATTCTACAGTAAATTAATGGTGATTTCGCAATGATTTCACGGTAAATTAATGGTGATTTCACCATGATTCCACAATAAATTAATGATGATTTCACCATGATTCCACAGCAAATTTAGGATGATTTAACTTTAGTTTTATGGTGATTTGACATCACAGTCGTCAAATCGTAGCTTTAGAGTGGTATAGTGACAATTTCTTTCATTTACCTCGATATTCGAAAATCGAGTTTTCATTAGAACGCGAGGTTAGGAAGCCCCGGACATTTGGTCATATCATATCCCGTGTAACGTCTGTATGGCTGTGTGTATATGCAGCTTTCCTTTTTAAAAACAATTTTAATAAGTTGTCAAAATAATTTTAATTCAGATTTCGTAACTGTTATTATTATTTTTATTATTATTATTATTATCAGTTTCAAAGTTTACAAAGAAAGTAGTAAGAAATTCACAGGAAATCCACTGTATATTTACTGTGAATTCACTGCTAATTTACCGTATATTGACTGTAAATTTACCAAAATTTTACTGTCAATTCACTGTACACGATGAAAAAAAAATATTGTAAAAACTACAATCATGGTTGGCAATTATTACGATAGAAGATATTAAAAATTATCTTATGTAATGTATTTTTTGCTAACATGATTATATTATCTGTATATTAAATTCTACTATGTACCCGATGAAAAAAGTTTTTGTCTAATCATATATAATTATGCATAATCATCTAAATATGATTGGATCAAAAAATTGGCCAGGTTTAATTATATATAATCAGATCTGTTTATACATGATCATGCATGAATGAATATAGTCATTTTTAGAATCTCATTTCGAATACCTTTAAATTATTAATTAAGTAATTTAATTAGGATTTATTGTTTTCATCAATATAAATATTGATTAAATTTAAATAAAAAAAAAAAAAAAAATTACTATTCGTTGACCACCACTTTACTACGAGGTCACCCATCCAATCAATGACCTACGCCGATGCTGCTTAACTTTGGTGATCGCTGGATTGTAGTCTGATCCTTTAGTCTGTTATGAACTTACAATAAAGGAAAGTTTATGGCATTACTTGACTCAAATAATCAAGTCAATACATCATACGTAAATAATGCACCTAATAATGAATTTGATTTTGTACATAAATGACAATAGAATTTATTAGATACATATAATCAAATCTATTTATCTATAAACTTATAAATATTCGTATGTAAATCGATATCGATTAATACTTTTAAATTGCTGCCGAAACCTTTGAACATTTTTTAAGTATTGGGGATTTAAGTTTATTTGATAGTTGACAAAATAAAAATTTAAAAACATTTATATTAAAAAATTGTCATATTATGTAATATATATATTAGGGTGGCCCAAAAAAACGGACTATTTTTTTTTTTTCGATCTCGTATAAAAATTTGTTGGTTTACGATGTTTTAAGAAGCCTCTCCAAAAATCAGCTCAATGAAAAATTTTTAAGAGGTCGCTCACGAATTTTGAAAATTTCAAAAATGATTGAAATTCGGATTTTTTTTTCAAAATTTTTTTTTTCTCGTGGCAGGATTAGTTTATATTCGTAAAAGCATGACTACGCTGAAAATTTTACCCAAAAATTTAAATATTTAAACCTCGCTCAAGAATTTTGAATGTTTCCGAGTGCTGTCGTTTGAACGTTTTCGAGCGACCCTTGAATATTGATAATAAAGCTTCTCGTTTTTTTTACCATTAATTTGCATCACAATGAATGAAAATATAACCCGAGAAATGAAAATAATAAGTTATTTATACACTTTTTTATTTTTTAATTCAATTTTCAGGTTTTTTCGCTTATTTAAAACTTACCAAATTTTATTGTTTAAGACTGTCCTGTATATTTTTGGTTATGCAAAAGTTATATTTTAGTGGAATGACGATAATTGAGTTATAAAAAAATACAAAAACTAATTAAAAGCATTAATCACATATTATCAGTTAATATTCAAAATTCTTGAGCACCGTTTAAATATTTAAATTTTGGGCTGAAATTTTCAGGATTGTCATAAATTTACAAATGTAAACTTATGCTGCCACGAGAAAGAAAAAATTTAGAAGTAAAAAATCCGAATTTTAATCATTTTCGATATTTTCAAAATTCGTGAGCGACCTTTTAAAAATTTTTTATCGAGCTGGTTTTTGGAGAGGCTTCTTAAAACATCTTAAACCAACAAATTTTCATGCGAGATCGAAAAAAAAAAAAATAGTCGGTTTTTTTGGGCCACCCTAATATATATATATATAACTACATATAACTTTATATCAGTCATGTCTGATCAGATCCAATCATATATAAACTTATGCACGACCATACATGAATTTATATTAGCCATGTCTGATCAGATCTAATTATATATGGATTTGTATCAGTCATGTCTAATCAGATCTAATTATATATAGACTTATATATAATTAGATCTGATCATATATAGACTTATATATGGGCTAATAACAGCCAGGTATGATCAGATCTAATTATGCATGGGGTCATATATAATTATATATAATTATATATGACCCCATATATAATCATGCATGATTAAATATAACTTCATATATGATTATATATAATCATATATGATTATATATATGAACATATATAATCATATATAATTAGACAAAAATTTTTTTCATCGGGTATAGATAAAGTTAAAATTTGGTAGGGATAGCAAATATAACTATGTATTACAAGTTCAACAACTTTTGTTCAAACTATACATCAGGCCGTTAGACATAGGAAAGGACTCGCACGCGGGAGATCAGGCTTCGAATCTTGGATTAAACGAGTGGTTTTTTAAAAATAAAAGTCGACACAAACAGTAATACAGATGACGTAAATAACAATAATAATCTAAATGAGATAGCACTCATAATAAAAAGTTAAAAGTTATTAAAAATTTAATTTAATTTATTTTCATTCTAACATAGTAAAATTTACTAAACGGGATAGTAAAATTAGTTTCATATTTTTTATTGAAATTTACTCCATTTTTTTCTCCGTGTCTATTCACTGTAAATTTACAGTGAACTAACAGTAAATTCACAGTAAGTTTACTGTGAATTCACTGTAAATTTACTGTGAATTCACTGTAAGCTCATTCTAAATTCATTGTGAATTTGCTGTGAAACCACTATCGAACCACTGTGGGATCACCATAAAACTACAGTGACCGAATGGCACAAAATCATGGTGATTTCACCGTAGTTTCATCATGATCTCACGATGTTTTTACTATCATCTCACCGGAATTTCGCCATAATTTCATAGTGATTTCAAGTCCGCGAGGGGTATCTTTCTGACCTACTTTCCGAAACCTCTACCTGTTGGTCGTTACCCACAGGGCACCACTATCGCCCTTAATTATCATCATAATGATTTTTAACAACCCTGGGCCTCATACAAATTAAAAATATAAATTATAAAAACAAATTCTCAACGCCTGAATGATACATGAAAAATTATTTAATTATATGAACTATTTATCCATATTATCGATATTTTTTTATATTAAATTATCAATTAAATATTAATTACATCCAAATAATAAACATCACTTGACATCATCAGTCGGATGACAAGCTCAAACAAAATAATATGTTAACAATTATTGGGGCATAATGTAACACTAAGTTAAGCATCCCAACTATTTCAAAATTATAAATAATTACTTAAAATTAACAAAAATCAATCGTTTGCATTTTTAAATTATAAAAATAAAATATCTTTCACACGTGCTTTCTCATACCCTGCGCGCATGCGCCAGCACCGTGCACGGACTGCCGTCTCCATCGGCGAAATGGCGGAATGCCCGCGCAACGATTTAAATTCAAATATAAAATTAAAATATTTAACTTATAATTAACTAAAATTAAATAATTTAAATCGTTACGTGACAAATACTTAAAGCTTAGTTTGAGATTATAGTTTCAGCTTGTGAATATAACCTGCGAGTGATATCATTCTTTACATGCGAGAAACTATTTTGTGTTTAAGACATTTACTGTCTATTCTTTATTATTATTTTTATTTGTATACGAATACCAGTATTATTTTGTAAGTGAACTATTATTATTTTATTTTGATATTGTTTATTTGGTTAAGCGATACAACTGAGTATTTATTTATTTATTTATTTATTTATTTTTATATATTTATTCATCGATTTATATTGATTTACAAAAATTAATACAAACTATAACGACTCTACACTGTAAAAAATAATTTGAAAATTACAATACAAAAGTAATTGAATTTTCATAGCTAAATATTTGAATGGTATTTTCAATAAAAAAAGCTTCAAATTTAATGTACGTAATTTAATAATCATGCTGATATTTAAAATTAAAAAAAAGAATATGAATTTTAATAAACGTACTTAAAATTTATACTTGTTTTTTAAATTTTCAAAGCAAGTATTGAATATTCTAAGACATATTGAATTTTAATAATTCCATTTGAAATTTCATAATACTTATTTGAAAATTCAAATGCTTGTGTATGAAATTTCTGCGCGTCACCTGCTGCGCGTTTAGTAATCCAGGATTGTGTATTAATACTAATTAGTTAAATATACCATAGTAAATTTGAGTAATGCACTGTTAAAAAAATTGTTTGAATTTTCAAAACAATGTATATAACGCAATAAACACATACATTTGTGCTTGAAATTTCATTACTAATTTCATATAGAATTTAAAATACACGTTTTTGAATTTTCAAATCAACACTTTGGATTTTCAAATACTTTGTTTCGAATTTTTAAATATAATTTTTTTATTATTCAAATACTTTGTTTTTAATTTTCAAACACGTTCTTTTTAATTTTCGAATAGATATATTTGAAAATCTGAAGCGTTTATTTTAAAATTCAAAAGCGTGTACACGGAAAGAAAATTCTAGAAAAATTTACGATGTTGATATCGTAATCAAGGACTAGACTTTTATTAGCGTCAATTTTAAAATATCTTATTTCAAAATTTACTATATGAGTTAGATTTTTTACTATTCAGCATCGTAATTTTAACAAAGACTTTTGGGATTAAAATTTACTTCAAAAATTACAATTTAATATCGTAAAAAATAAAGAAATAAAAATTACAATTCAAAAACTATATTTATTCCTATATTTATCATTCTATGTACTTTTGAATAAAATAAATATTACAGTGCTGCCTCTGTTACAATACGATGTAAGCTCGAAAAATTACGATAGTTTATCGTAGTTTTTAAATATTAACTGCGTCCTCCGCAAGAGGCGCTCTCATGACATACGAATGTATATTCAAATCGCTTATATGGACCTTAAAATTCTCACAAAGTGTAAGTCCTTGGTGGCCGAGTGGTCCAAGGCGCCCGACACTTCGCTCTCGAAAGGACTTGGGTTCGAATCCAATGTCCGGACGTTTATTATTTTATTCTTTTATTTAAAGTTTCTCTTCAAATTTTATGATATTCACATCGTAATTTATACTAGAGAGCTTGAGACTTCATATTATTTGTCTGAAGTATTATTTCTTAAATGAAATTTCCAACGCTACATCGTAAAAATTACGATTCTGAAAGTCTAGTCCACCACTACAATAATCAATAGGACAAATTGCGATATTATTATCGTAAATTTTGCTAGAATTTTCTTTCCGTGTCCCTCGCAACCTTGAGCTCACCGTGGAAATACCGTGGAAACACTGTGTTTGTGGAAACACCGTGCAACCTATGCAGTTTCCACGCTGTTTCCACGGTTGATTTGTTACATTTTTCCACGATGTTTCCACGATAGTTTTTTGCTGAGTCCACGGTGTTTCCATACCAAATTTACGGTAAAGACACAATGAATAATCACCGTGATTTCACGCTGAATCCACGTTCGTTACACTTTGAACCCATAGTTAATCCACGATGATTTCATTGGGCTTATGTCATTGATCCACAGTGAAAACACGATATATTTACGATGGGTTTGCAATTAGTTTTTGCAATGATTAAACGAAGAATCCACGGTAAATTCGCGGTGATTATATAATAGTTACACAGTAATAACATCGAGAATTTACGATGAAAACTCGATAATCTAACAGTAACAACATACTGTCTATGAGAAATTAACATAAAAAATCAATTGTGTTGCATCTACTTAACTGGGAAACTCTTATCAATATTATCTGATTGAATAATTAAAAAAAAAGCGCTTATGAGAGCTTACCTATGACAGTTAAATGAACATCTTATTTATATTTATATCCAACAATTTCTATTAAAATAAATAAAAATGTCTTTAAATATTTTTCCAATAATTTGATTTCTGTCCACTCAATATCAAAATTATTAGGATTTTTTTATTTTTTAACTGGTTAAATTTTCAATTCTGATTTAAAATTATAAAACGATTAAGTATAAACTATTAATAATTAAATAATTCTATATAGTTACAATTTAGCGATGTATATATAAGGGTTGGCCAAAAAACAACTAATTTTTTGAAGTTGACTTCTTTGGCGCGTTTAGTAGAGAGTGAAATTGAGAGCTGCACGCGCAAGCGTACCGCAAAAACGACATGATGAAGTTGGCCACCAAATATAATTGAAAGGGAATATTTATTTTACTGACTATTAGGTTAACTCGTATACAGAATAATCGCAAGGTATCCAACAAAACATGTGGTTATATTTGGAATCGATAGAAAAGCCAATGTACGAAAAACATTTCATATACATTAATTATTTAAAACGTGAATTATTTATATAAATATATTATCTATAAATTTTTCCTAAATTATGGCGTAAAAAACGTATCAGTGATAAAAAATTTGTTAAAACTTTAAATGTTTTAAAAATTTGAGGTTAATTTTTTTAAATTGTGTAAAACCTTTGAAAGTTTTAAGTATTTGAACTTGATTTTATGTAAGTATTATTTTTAATAAGTTAATGAAATAATTACTAATTTAAGTAATAAGTAATTGAATATTTCATAATACATATTTATTTTTAATGAATAATTAAAACGAATTTTCATTATTTTTAATGAGTAATTTAAGACAATTTTAACAAATTCTAACAAAAAAAAAAATATATAATAACAAATTTAATTTTACAAGAAAGAGAAATAATTAATTTTTATTTTTTTGAGAAGAAAAATCATATAACAATAAATTTTATTTTAAAAGAAAGAGAAATAATTTTTTTTTTTTTTGGCGAAAATAAAGAATTTCATTCAATATTAAAAGATTTTAGTAAATGCATTAATTTTAGAGTTACGTTACAATTATTTACAATTAACAACTGTAAATAAATAAATTACACTCAATAATTTTATAATATTTTACCCCTTTTGTAACGAAAGAAAAAAAAATATAAATTGAAAACAAAAAGTAAATAAATGAATTATATTTTAAAAGAAAGGTAAATAATTTATTTTTGCAAAAAAATTAATTATTTCTTTTTCTTGGAAAATTAAATTTGTTATTATATATTTATTTTTTGTTAGAATTTGTCAAAATTGTCGTAAATTACTCATTAAAAATAATGAAAATTGTTTTTAATTATTTATTAAAAATAAATATGTCTTAAGAAAATATTCAATGACTTATTACTTAAATTAGTAATTATTCTATTAACTTATTAAAAATAATACTTACATAAAATAAACTTCAAATACTTAAAACATTTAAAGTTTTTACACAATTTTTAAAATTAACTTCAGATTTTTAACAGACTTTTACAGCTTTGACACAATTTTTATCACTGATAAATTTTTCACACCATAATCTAGGAAAAATTCATAAATAATATTTTTATATTTATATATATATAATTCACAATTTATAATTAATATACATGAAATGTTTTTAATAAACTGGCTTTTCTGTCGATTTCAAATATAACCACATGTTTTGTGATAAGTATGACAGTTTCGCCGGACAAGTAAAATGATTTTGGAATTTACTACAACTTGACTTCAAACTCCAATAACTTTTGAACAGATGGGTTTATCAAAAAATGATAAGAAACTTTTTGTAGAACGTTTAATTTTTTACGAAATAATATCTCATAGTTCTGAATGAAAATTATGAAAATCTAACTTATTATACACGTTACTCAGACGTAAATAATGAAAAAAATATGTGGTGTTAAATTTAATAAAATATGTTTTAGTTATAGAATGTAATTATAATAATAACGATTACTAATATTAGTATATTGACTACTGCTTAAGTTATTGAATGACTTAAATTTAATCTAAATATTGTAATCTTTAGCATTATCAATATAATTAATATTATTATAAAGGCTGTTTTGTAATGTTTTTATGTTTTGAAAAAATAAATTATTCTTTAAATGAAAGCGTATTTGTAATTAAATAATGATATTAGTGTGGATATCGTAAAAAAATTCGAGTTTAGCTACACAGCGGTGTATGGCTGCCTGGATTTTATAGAATGTTTCTACGGTGAATTTATCGCATAATAATTGCGAACCCGTTGAATTATCATTGACAAACTTCTACTAAACCATGGTACATTTAGCGTATTTTCAGCATTACTACACTATGTGTTTGTCGTGGAATGACTGTGGGAACACCGTGGAAACACATCAGAAATATTGGGGAAACGTAGTCAAATTGCTATGGAACTACTGTGGTTTCATCGTGGAAAAATGGAACAAATCCACGGGGTTCCCACCGAGCATTTACGGTGAGTCTGTAGAGTTTCCACGGTGTTTCCACGGTGAGCTTAAGGTTGCGAGGGGTATTTTAAATTCTATACGATCGTTACAATGAAATTTCAAACACAATTGTATGTGTTTATTGCGTTATATACAATGTTTTGAAAATTCAAATAATTTTTTGAACAGTGTATGGTTACATGGAAATTAAAGACTATTAGGTATATAAAGTAACAAAATGTTTATTGATAAAATTTTAAAATTTTGTAAACTGTCATCAATTCCTTATAAACAACATTATAAATTTTTTTTTTTTTTTATTAACCATTGTTATAATATAATATAATATAGCGGGTGATTATATTTTTTTTTCCTAAACGTTTTAAAAAGTAGAAATAAACATTTTAAAGTTAAATCACATTTTAATATTTAAATCACTATAGAACTATATTCTGTTTATTAGCATTGTGCTATATCACATTCAATACTGTATACTGTCAATGATGTTTAGTTCAATCACAAGTTTTATTACTTTATATTATCGAGGAAATAAAAACTTAACAACAGTAAAGTCTAAAGTACACCGCTCACATGTGAGTTTGTTTTATTTGAATCGACTCTCAATAAATACATATTATTTTTGAAAATTTATTTATCTGAAAAAAGTCCTAAGTTGCCTGGATATAGATATTTATAAATTAATGCACCAAGTAGGTATAACCTCCTATTCTCAATAGAAAGCCAGCCTAATTGTCGCCTAAAAGTTGATATATGTTTTTATTTGCTTATACCTAGTATGTATTTTACGCGTGCATTAAATGAACGCTGTAATTGCATATTTAACACACTAGGCATATCTGTAAAGGTAACCGTACAATAATCATAATGAGGTAGTATTAAGGAGGTTCATCGGTAGCAGTAGTTCGCAACTTTTAGAAAGATTTTTCCCGTGTAAAACATTCTAACTACAATAAGAAGTGGTTGAGATACAGTACACTTTTGCGCATCCTCTTATATGCGCAGTAGTATAAAAATGATCCCATTGTGTCTTTTCTCAGACTTGGCTACGTTGCATTCTAACTTAGAATATTTTTCCCCTTGAGCATGTGTTGTAGAAAGTGTTTTGAATAATTCCAAGATTATACTTAGTTGGAGACAACAAATAATAAATAATAAATAACAATGACTTCACGACTAAATTTAAAAAATTCTAAATTTAAAAAATAATTTGTAATTATTTAAATCTGTTGGGCTTTTACTGTGTTTTGAATTTCCCGCGCACTGCAACGTTGCCAAGTCACTATCTCTCACTCGTCAGGTTATGGGAGAAAGCTTGAAAATCATTAAAAGTAACAAACTTTAAAAATTGATTACAAAAAAATGAATACTGCTCGTTTATGTTTTTATTGAAAAAAATTACTTGTTATAAATTGAATTAATAATTTTCAGCTTTTAAAAAAATGTTGTAAGAAAAGAATGATTGTTATTTAATAAAATGCTCACTCTAACTACGGTCAACATAGGGAATGCATGTTAAATGTACGATTTTTAATTGTTAATATTTCGAAATTTAGTACCGCGAGGACTATTTTAAAAAATTCCTACGTATACAGGACACTTAAAAGTATTCGTGTTTAAAAATTGAAAGATATTGTAAGAAAAGTGATTATCCGATGAACCTCCTTAAGGACAAGGACCGAAAAAATTTTTCTGTTCATTTTTAATCTATATAATATTCGCATTGCTTTATCACTCATACTTGTTACTTGACTTGACCAGGAAAGTTTGTCATGAAATATTACCCCTAGATATTTTATTTCATGAACATACTCAATTGACTTATCATTTATATAAATATTAGGTACCATCGATAGATTAATCCGCTTATTGTCTTTAAAAATTATTGCTTTGGTCTTCGCCAAATTTAGTTGCAAGTACCCTGATTCAGAAATCTAATTTGGAATGATTCAATCCATGTTAGAGTATATACCTATATATAATCAATTTTACCAACTTTGAATTGTTTTGGACCGTGTTTGAATTATTCCAAATTAGATTTCTGAATCAGGGTAATTAAAGTTACACCATCTTATAAATTTACTTATTTCAATATTAATATTAGAAATACATTCATTTATCTCACTAAATTTACAATAAAAATAGATCACTAAGTCATCAGCATACAGTGAATACCCTGATTAAAAACTCCGATTGAAACTGATTGAAAACGTCCAATCAGATTTAATCAGAAATTTCTGATTGACTTTCAATCAGTTTCAATCAGATTTAATCAGAATTTCTTATTGACTTTCAATCAGTTTCAATCAGATTTAATCAGAATTTATTATTAAACTTCAATCAGTTTCAAGCAGATTTAATCAGAATTTCTTATTGACTTTCAATCAGTTTCAATCAGATTTAATCAGAATTTATTATTGAATTTCAATCAGTTTCAATCAGATTTAATCGGATATTTTCGGAAGGTTTCGATTGTAAATTAATAAAAAATTACCGATTCTCGGGACAAAATAATTGTATATATCATTAAACGGTAGAAAATAAAAAAATCGAATGTTTCAAAATCTACGTTGAATCTATATTAACAATTAGATTGCATGTCATGAAGTAATATAGAATATACTATATTACCACCAAAAATTGTACTTGTCACTCTGTCAAAGAACAGAGGAGTGCTCTTGTTAGAATTGCTTTCAAGTCTGGAATATAATACGTCTGAACGAAGTTTCTTACCAGGGACACTACACAAGTGGTAGGCGCTATCTAGTGGCGAGAACCGAATTACTCCTACTGCTATTGCTTAGGACTGATGAATTTTCTCTCCTCCATATATATCTTTTCTCTTAAGAAATTTTTCTCTGGGTTCAAGCAACTTTTTTTTCTATTAGTTGCATACGAAAATCCTTGCGTTAAACATCCCCATGAAAAAATTTATTTAAAAAATATAAGTTTAAATACAAAAAATATATTTTAGAATTTATAGAAATAAATCAGAAAACTATTTTTTTAAGAACTTGATATTGAAATGAAAATAACTAGAAAAAAAAGCAAAACTTTGGAAAACTTCATTCATTATAATTTTTGAGAAATGAAATTACCCAAAAAAAGTTTCTATAAGATTTTCTGATAAAACTGATAGCTTCGCTGGAAAATTAAAAAGATCTCAAAATTTACTATAAATTTGACTTTATGCTCAAATAACTTTTGAACAGTTAGATTTATCAAAAAATGATGAGACTTTTGTTGTAGAGCATTCAATTTCCTACAAAAATATCTATCGTGCATCATAATTCGTTGATTAGATTATAAGTTAGAAAATTCTAAAATATAAAAAGTTTTTTTCCCATGTTATTTAAATACTCTGTAAATATGAATAAAAACGGCTGGACGCAAACCGTAGTATTATTATTAAGAGCTTGAATTGGTACAGAAATTTTGGTTTTTAGGTATACTTTCAATTTTTGGATACTAAAAAAGAAAATTTTTTTTTAACCAACCTAATGTATATATAATTTTTTATTAATGCTTTTTTAGGTAGATTTTTTTAAAAATCTAACTATTGTATTTGTCCTCATGGTCGATTTTACAAGGAATTTTGTCATAAACTATCATAATTAGTTGAGTAGAGTTCAAAAATACCATTCGTTAAAAAATTTATGTATGTATGTATATATAAATATATATATATATATATATATATATATTTATGTAATAGAACCGACTTTTGAGGACACGATTGCGTCTACAGTTCTTATCCGATCTTAATGAAACTTTCTACACTTATTTTATGTGTAATTATCACGGTTAAGTTCGAAGATGGGCTGAATCGGTCGATTAGTTTAGAAGTTATAGCTGTTTGAAATTTTAACGATTTTTCGAAAAAATCAGTATTTAATCACTTTTGAAGTCCATATAACTTTAAAACTAAAACTCATAGATAATTTCTGTAAAAAGTATTTTAAAGCTTGACTAATAAGCTTCAATTTGTGACCTTAAACTTCATATTTAGACCATTTCTTCCAATAATTTTATAGCCTTGAAAATTTTAACGGAATCAAAAAATGTTGTAAATATGGTTTTTATCCCACATAAATTATGTTTGTCTCATTAAAATCCAGTTTCGTCAGTTGTATTTTATTGTGCACAAAATAACCTGTAAATTTCACTGCTATTTTGTATTTTAAATGTATTTCTTTTATTATTTATGATGTATCAAATGTACCTCTCATACCAATGATTATCACTGGTCTTGTCATTACGATAGTGCCCACACTTCTTATCGGACGTTAATGAAATTTACCACACTTATTCTATAGGTGACTACCTCGATCAAGTTCAAAGATGGGCTGAATCGTTCAGATAGTTTTGAAATTATGGCTGTTTGAAATTTTCATGATTTTTCGTAAAAATCAGTTATTAATCACTACTAAAGCTTATATAACTTCAAAACTAATATTCATAGACGATTTCCGTAAAAAGTATCTGAAAACTCGTCTAATAATCTTTAATTTATGACTTTAAGCTTCATGTTTTGACTATTTCTTCCAATAATTTGATAGCCTTGAAAATTTTAATGGAATCAAAAAATGTTGAAAATATGGTTTCCATACCAGATAACTTATGCATTTCTCATTATAAAACAATTTTGTTACGTGCATTTTATTGCAAACCAAATAACCTGTAAATTTCACAGCTATTTCATATTTTAAAAGTATTTCTCTTATTATTTATGATGTTCCAATGGTACCTGTACGTCCTATAATTATAACTGATCTTGCCATTGTAACAGCGATTACAATTATGATCTAATACTAATTAAATTTTCAATATTTTTTATTTATGTGAAGGTTAGTTTGGTACAACGTTTATTACCTATATAATGTTATGTCAAATCAACTATCTGAAGTTCTCTATCGAAAATAATCGTTGTCCTTTTTTACCCTAACTCTTGGAAAATGAGTTTAATTTATGACATGACTATACACTAACATATATCACAAGATATGTATGTATAAAACTAACTTTTTATATTGATTAATTGAAAAATCTACCTTCCATTTCGGCTACCGAATGGCCTTTTTTTATTTTTGTGATAGTTTTAATTCAATCAATACAGTTATTCAAAAAAAGTCTATACATAATCCTGAAAAATGCTTGTTTTCACTTTTTATAAAATTTATTAAATTGGAAAGACCGATAGAATTCTATACTTTGATACTTCAAAAATTGCTGAATTCATGACAAATGAAATTCATATTTGCCCAAATTTTACTAATTATTAATATTATCTGAATTGTTATTTTCCGATTGAAACGGATTAAAACTGATTGAAAATTTTCTGTCGGATTTAATTGGATTCAATCGGAAAATAATCGATAAATGAATTATTATTTTCTAATTGAATCCGTTTTGTTTGAAACGAAAATTTTTTTTTTCTAGCCAACACAAGATAATTTTGCCGTCTATATTGAGAAAAATTTCCTGAAAATTTTAGCTCTTAAATTTAATTTAAAGTACTTTTTCTCGACTATCAAATTTTTCCATTTAAAAAGTATGTAAATTAAATAACTTTTTTTTTAAATTGCTATAACTTAACAGTAGAACATTCTAAAGTAAAAAAGATTTATACTATATTAAACCTACCATTTTTAAACTGTCCAATGTTAAACTCCTTTTATCTCATAGATAATATCCCGAGTCAAAAAACAAATTCTAGTTTGGACCTCAAAAAATTCAATTCCTTTGATCTTTTATCTACCGGTCGGAAAATAATACAATATTGGCACTCTAAATCTATGAAGTCTAAATGCAAACTCTCCATCGGTTTTGACTTCTAACGGAGCTCTCAAAATCCTCAAAAAAAAAATTACCGTTTTCTGGACTTGGAAAATTTTCGAGTTAAAAAAAAATCTGAGTACTTAGAAAAATTTATGTGTAAAAATAAAATAAATTGATTAATTTATTATTATTATTCGCTTTTATATATTCCTGGACAAACTTTTAGAAGGTCTCAAAAAAAATTTTTTTTTCTAATTTCCGAAATAATATAGAATACAAAATTAAATATTTTGTCCTCAATAAATTTTTGTAATTTAATTGAAGAAATGTATAGGGGAGCCTAGAGCACGAAGGCCCCCCTGGGGCACAAAGGCCCCCCTCAAAAATTAGGTAAAAATTTTTTTTTTATTTTCCGTCAAGTTATGACCTCTATAATGATTTAATCATATTGTAGGCCGATATGTGATATGTGGGGTAAAATGGACCACTCAAAAAAATTATTTCTTTCAATTTTTCCGTCAAGTTATGACCTTTATACTAATTTTGTTACATTTTAGATCAATACGTGATGTGCAGAGCAAAATGGAACACTCGAAAAAAAATTGTAACGAAATTATTATTTTTTTTTTTTATTTTTCGTCAAGTTAATTTTTTCGTTACTATTTCTTCGTTTTGAGTGGTCCATTCTACCCCACATATCACATATTGGCCTAAAATATGATAAAAACATTACAAAGGTCATAACTTGACGGGAAATAAAAAAAACTTTTGTTTTTATAATTTTTGGGGAAGGGGGCATTTGTGCTCCAGACTCCCCTACTAAATTTTCTTTCAGTTAAATATTTTCTCATAGTAACCATTAAATTTTTTTTGAATGGAGATAAATAAAAATAAATAGTCATTTTCATTCATTATACTTTATAGAGGTTCCAGTAATTTTTCTGCAAATTTGTAATTAATTATTTATTATTGGGTAAACTTTTTTGAGATTCTCCGTCCAAAGTATTTATTTTTAACAAAAAAAAAGTGAGGGAATCTGCGTAGGTTACGTCATTTGAGAAATTGAGGCCTAAATCTGGAGCACTAAATTTTTTTATATTATGAGAAATTTGAGGTTTCCACAGCGACGCTAGCGAGGTGCTAGCCAGTGCCTCGTTTCATTTTTACTGGAAACTTTAGCTATATATCTAGCTAATCAGGAAGATAGTTTAAAATCAATTAGAATATTCTACACGGAGAAATATGTTGGCTCGAGACCTAGCCATTTTTATTGTGCTGTTCTTAAAACAGGAAGTAAAGTATCCAAAAAATTATTTTACCTATACCAAAAATTGTTACGCCGCATCAGAACTATTATAACGTATGAAAGTAATTGTTATTAAAGTTTATCGATAAGTCTCTTGCGCGTAGTAAGTATTGTGATACAGCATAATAAATTTTCGTATGAGTATAATAATTTTTTTTATGCTTCATTTCCTGTCTCAAGGTTGTTGACAGCATAATAAAAATTGCTAGGTTTCGAGCCAACATTTTTCTCCGCGCGACCGGACAGACATACATG